>PISX010001687.1:0-185622 GCA_004024625.1 Mellivora capensis | reverse complement strand
GGAGAGCTTGCTGCGGCCCCTGCTTCCCCTTGTGCTCTCAGGTGATGGACACGGCTTCCCTTAGCCTCAAGAAGCCACCTCTGCTGGCCTCAGACCTTTCTAATGCGGCTCCGTCCCCTCTTCTCGGCCTTCAAGAACTGGGGAGGGAGGGCCTTGCTCTGGATGATGCTTTTGGCTTAAGGGACGTTGGGTCTGGTTTGATCTTTTCTCTGGACCACTGGGACGTTTCCCGTATCAGCACTGAGGCTGTTTTGCTTTGTTACTCATGTGTTCGCTGGAGTAGCACTCTTAATTTGCTTCGAGAACTCTTCCTTTGCCTGCACAACTTGGCCTTTTGGCACGAGAGGCCTTGCTTTCAGCCCGTCTCAGTTTTCAACATACTTTCCTCCCTGAGCTGAATCATTTCTAGCTTTTGATTTAAAGTGAGAGACATGGGCTCTTCCTTTCACTTGAATACTTAGAGGCCACCGTAGGGTTATTAACTGGCCTAATTTCAGTATTGTGTCTCGGGGACCAGAGAGGCCTGAGGAGAAGGAGAGGTAGGGAACGTCTGGTCAGTGGAGCAGTAGGACACACCCAGCATTTACCGGTGACGCTTGCCGTCTTGCATGTTTGTGGTTTGTGGCGTCCCAAAATAGTGACAGTAGCAACATCAAAGATCACGGATCACAGGTCACCATAAAAATATAATCATAATGAAAAAGTTTAAAATACTGTGAGAATTACCAAAACGTGACCCAGAGACACAAGGTGAGCAAGTGCTGTTGGAAAAATAGCGCCGATAGACATGCTTGGCTCAGGGTCGCCACAAACCCTCAACTTGTAAAACTCAATACCTGTGTGGCCCGGGAAGGCAAAGCCATAAAACAAGCTCCTTTCTTCTAATACCAAGATACCCAGCGAGAGTCTGGAAAGAAGCATTGATAAAAATTAGGGAGAAAGTAGATAGTTTTTAACTTTTCTTAATATTTAACAATTTAAAAAATAGATTTGGGCATCAAGTAGACCAGAGAAACCAAAATATTTCCTAGGTCAAAAGGGCACTCGCAAAGACACGAGGCAGTTATGCCGATGGTACTAACAGAAGTACTTGTGTTCTAGAACACCCACGTGTTGCAGCTGCTCCCCCTCTATTCCTGTGTGCTGGTGGAGGCCACAGTACCCACATGTCCTTGAGAGCCTTCAAGGAGGGTTGGTTGGTTTGTTTTTAGTCCAGAGGTCAAAACCCAGGGAAACTGTATCCTGTGACGTAGACTGTCACCTCAAGGAGAGTTTATTTGGGGCATTAAGTTGTGCCAGACCGTGGAAGAACCTGAGCTGCCCAGGGATAGCGTACTGCATTTGTCAGGTCGTGCTCATTCCGTCGTGAACCTCAGTTATTCATCGTGCACTGAGAGAATCACAGGAAACCAGGAAAACCAAAGGCCCAATTGAGCTCGAATTTCTGTCACGTAGAGAGGTACCCAACATTTCTGATCAAATCAGTAAATATGTTTCACTTCCTTTTAAATAAAGTGTGAAAAGCAAAGAGCAGATTTTTATGTACTACAAAGCAAAACAAAAAACCTTTCAGGGCATAATGCATTTTTCATTAAACTTACCACTGAACTATTTTGATTATGTAATCTTATCCTCCCATGAAAGTAGAAGAAGTGTGAATTTTCTGGGGTGAAGAAATAATTGCAGAAGGTGGTTAATGAGGCAGAACTCACAAATCTGCATTTATAGTTTTGTGGGCAAATAAATCATCAGTGGAGGATACAGATGTAAAGAAAAATTCTTGATTGCATTCAAGAAATGCAAGGTTGAACTTTTTACTAAAATAGAATTTTACAGCCTCTCTGAGGGATGTCGTGAGTATTAAATAAGTGTAATGTGCTCAGAATAGCAGCCCAGGGCGTAGTGAGCACTAGGAAATGTGTGCTCTTTATCTCTTCACAAGGATTTTAGTACAAAAGACTAAATCATGTTTTAATCATGCATAATAAACTGAACTGTAATTTAGCGTGGTGAAAGTCCACTTTAACTCAATCAAGAGTGGCTTTCAAAGCAAGGAAGATGCTGAAATGTTTTTCTTCGGGCTCTTATGTGCGCCATGTAGGACATCCTGGGACAGGTTACCCAGAGGACAGCCCTAGAGGCGAGAGATGCAAGGAGCAAATGTGTAACTCTAGATGTATTTTGAAATCTGTTAATTTCATAAACCTGAAGATTTGATTGACTGACTTTTTAAAGTATGCCCCGTTGCTGTGTGTGTGTGTGTACTTCTAAGTTTTATGGAATTAAATTGAGATTTATGACCAGCAGATGCTTAAAGCCTCTGTCAAAATGAAATACCTAGCACTGCATTGATTAGAAATCTAGATTTCATTCAACATTCCTGCAGTTTAAAATGTGACAGAAGTTTTTCCAGAGTGATTACATGAGTTAGTGCCCTCTGGTGGCACACAGAGGACATCAGGCAGGGAGGGACTGACCTGGGAGCCTGCCTCAGAAAGCTCTTGTGAGCAGGAGCCATCTTGTAATTGATTCTTTTCTGAGAGCTTTTCTTTTTGGTGGGTTTTGAAAAGGCCTACGGTGGTTGATTATACCCGTCTGTGACTGACCTTTCACGTGTTGGGAGCTCGTCAGTGCCCTGCTCCATTAAGCCGTGGCCCTGGGGTTGACTAGTAACAGCCTTACAGGGAGACTTCTCTGGCAGCATGGGCTAGGATGGGTTTCCTGGTGAGAGGATTTTCAGGTGAACGTGCTGGAGGAGGGTCTCCCAACGTTAAGATTTTCCAAGGGGGATCAGGACATCCATTTTCAGATGCATCTCTTAATGTGCCTTTTGAAGAGGGGACCATCTCACTTCTTGGATTGATGGCCTTTGGGTGACTCAGGGGTGCTGCTTGAGACAAACCGATTGGAAGCAGGTGGGCATTTGTTGTTCATTTAGCTCTTCCCTGGAGGGCAGGGCCCGCCTTTCCCGCCTGGGTCCTTTGGCCAGACTCGCTTACTCTTTGGGCTTTAGGGTCAGTCGGACCGGGAACAGCATCCCACCCCCACCTCTGAAAAGCTGGGGGACCCCCGGGACAGACGCTCTGTCTTATGTGAGTCTCTAGCCGTGCAGTCTGGCTGCTGCCGCTTCAGGAGACCGCCGTGTGGTGGAAGTGAGCAAGTTGTGACCTTTGTGCAGATAGCCATTACATTCGTTTTACTTTCCTTCTCTTCCCTAAAGCAAGCTCCTCCCTCCTTTTAAATTTAAAAGATCATTTAAAAGCTGAACTTTTAATCTTGGAATAATTCTGTATTTACAGCCGAGTCGCAGAGGTGGTACAGAGTTTGCATAGTGCGTCATCTGGCCTCTCGTGCGGGCCTCACTTGGACACTGTCGAGGTTTCCTGATACGTTAATACGTGACCCCTGTGGACTCTGACCATATTTGGCTTAAAGTGCCCTTTCAGCATTTATGAGGCTGCAGTGTTTGCCTGGAAACCCAAATTCTGTTCAGGATGTGGCGTTTGCCTTCAGATCATCCTTTGGTTTTATCTCGGTCCATGTCTGTGACCACTTGACGATAGAGTAGTCTTTGGTTTTCCAGGATCTTAACACCTAAATAGATTCCCCGTTGATGCAGTTAGTGAGCTGTGCCCCCACAGGTGGAACGAAACAGGTGGTTGACGTCACCATGTCACCGAGGCACTTTGGCACCCCGGGTCGCTTCTCACACCACCACAGCTTAAGTCAAGGTAGAAACATGTGCATATTCCCCCCAAAACCCCACAATCCTAAAAACCTTTCTTATATTTGGAAATACAAATAGAACTGACGTGGCTTCCTAATCAAAAGTCCACCAGCTAGTTTTACTCTAGAGAGTCCGCAGTTAGTATGCACAAAACAGTAGCAGCTCACATTGTACCTTTACGGTCTAAGAAAGTGGTTTCACAGACAGCGTCTCATTTGGTTTCTTCACCCTGAGAGATAGGCGGGGAGAGCTTTGTCACTCCCTTTTTGTGTACCTGGATGAAGTAAGGGAGGCCAGGGGGTGACTGACCGAGGCCAAGTTCATTAGAGCCACTCGACCCACGACTGAACACCTCTGGCCCGGGCCTCCCCCAGCACGCCTGCAGTAATGCGGCTTTGAAAATGCTGTTTGCCCTCTTTTATGTTGGCTGAATTCCACCCCAGTGATCATATTTGTGCTTCTACTATGCACAGCTTTTGGATACCTAGTTGACAATTTATATATTTTGTTTCAACCCAGATTCTTCCTGAATATTATCAGATCAGCACAATTAGGCTTGATGTAGCAGAATCTCACCGTCCTGGGCCACCGGGGAAGTCGCAGTCTGTGCTGGCACCGAGCACCCGCAGGCCCTGGGGTACCTGCGGCCTCCTCGGAGGCGGCCTCCTGCGTGTGATACCTGGGCTGCGTATTGTGCTGGGGGGAACCTTGGCTGTGGAGACACATGGGACATTATTATTATTTCTTCTTCTTCTTCTTCTCCTTCTTCTTCTTCTTCTTCTTCTTCCTCTTCTTCTTCTTCTTCTTCTTCTTTTTTTTACAAGAACCGCAGAGATATTTGAGTCAGAAAATGATGTAGTTTGAAAAAGTGATAAGTGGACTGACTTGGTTCTTGAAAAGCTAGCAGAATATCATATTTAGATTTTGCATAATTTAGATCTAATCAGAAAACAGAAATGAGTCTCCTTTAAGAAATTTTTTTTTTTTTCAAATATGGTGCTTTTATATGTCTTCTAGTATCTCTTTCTGTGGCATAAAACTTAATTTTGTCATTATTTGGTTTTGGTTTGGTCTCCATTTATAACAGCATCTCATCTGACCTTCCTGAAACCCTGAGGTCAGAGGCAGCCTTCTGCTGGTAGCTGTCATGACATTAACAGTCCCAGTTAATTTATTTTAATTAATAACTGGGACATTAACAGTCCCAGTTAACAGTCCCAGCCAGTTAAGTCTCACTGACCACATTGGGGAGTTTGGTGGGTGGTTTTCTTTGTTTTGTTTTTTGTTTTGTTTTGTTTTCTAATCAGTAACATAGACCAATCTACAAAGCCAAAGTCAAGTGGAAGAATTAAGGTATGTTTTAATCTTTTCAAGTTCTAAGAGTCTCATTAAGGAACCTCTTTTTTTTTAAAGCTGACAAAGCCTCCAAGTGCTTGCCTGGTTCCTTCCTGGCACCTCAGCATTCTGGAGCCACATCAGGGTAAATCCCTGGTGGCTTTCCTCATGGCCTCTAGCGTGGGATCCCTGGTGGCTTTCCTCACGCCTCTAGTGTGGGTGGGCGTGCTGCTCCCTTATGGATGTCCCGTGGGAGAGGGCTTTGCTGGTGTTCTAGATACCCACTTCAGGAAGTTGTAAAACAGATGGGGCTGTCCGGCTGAGTCGGAGAGGCTGGGTAACCATCGACCTGAGATTGTCCCTGCTGACGTGGACACAAGTCACAATGAAGTTTTAGCTTCTCGGATACATCGTGGGGAAGTTGCGTGTCATGATAGGCTGTGTCCCTTTAGGGGGAGTCTTGTGGGACGGACCCCGAGAAGGTTAAACGGGGGCTGCTGTGCTTCCGCCAGCGGGCGGACTGGGCTGTGGGTGGCCCACAGTAGTTACCGCTTCCCTCTTTGAGTGACTCAGTCTGAGAAGAGGGTGTTTTGTATTCACTTGGGGTTTTCTGACACTGACTGGAAAGAAGAGGAAGACTTCAGTTGTAATTTACAATAATGACCAAAAACCTCAAGCCTGCTCTCCAAAACCATCCAATTATCCAAATATTCATTCCAATTATAAATTTCTTTCAGCCACAGGGCACTTTTTTTCCCTTGTCTTTTTCTTTTCTGTTTTCTTTCCCTACCAGATAGATTCACACTGAAAAATAAAACAGACTCCAGTATTTGCTTGTTGGAAATTAAGATCTATGCCCAGAGGCACCTTGTGGCAAGCACAGTGAAGTAAGCTGAGAACTGGGGCGCTTGTTTATTTGAAGGTTGGGTGTGACATATGAATGAGCCTATCTTTTTGATACCCGCCCATCTGTCCTGGACTGAAACAGGCATTTGGAGTAGGTTTTGCATTTTAAGTTCAATTTTGAAAACCAACCATTCACGGTGAATGCTAAGTTGCTGGAAGTTTGTTTCCGAAATGGTGCCACCCTCTATTTCTGTGAACCCAATAAAAATAGCATGGAATTAAATTTAATTATGCTATGCTGAATATTTCATGTGGAATTAAGGGGCAGGAGTTGCCTTTACAAAGCATTAAGTTTGGAAAGAATAAAGGCTTTGGAGGTTCTTTGGAAGATAGTATAATTAAAAGATTTGCTCAAATGTATTTGTCCCCTTTTGAAGAGTTTAAAGAAATCCATCCCTCCCTTCCTAAACTGATTGCCTCTCAGACACCAGCCCCGCTTGGCAGTAAGCACAGTAAGCACGGTGAAGCCACTGCTGATCTGACGGCTTCTTCCTGTTAAATGTAAAATAGGTTTTTAATCTTCTGATTTAGATGTTTAATAGAAAGTAAATGTTTGACTTGCTTTGGTTTCTGCTGAACCTGTATTTAAATCCACACAAACAGTTGGAATAAAGTGAAAACATCACTGGACTAGCTATTTTAAACATTTCAGGATGTGAGAATGCTAAATGGGGTTCCCTTTTAAAACTAGAAATGGCTGCTTGCATTTACATAATTACTGCTAACTAGCACAACATTTTACATGGTGACAAACGCAGGGTAGAAAAGGGATCTGTTTAAAAAAGCCTGGTAAGAGGAGCTGAAAAGCTCTGTGAGCAGCTGCTTTGTGCAGCGGGCCTTTGCAAAGCCAGGGGAAGGAAACCTTTCCGTGGGGAGGGTGATGTCACGGGAGGAGGCAGGTAATTCAGGCCGCAGCTCAGAGCCCCTGTGAGCTGTCCCTTTGGCCGAGTTTACCAACTTTTCACTGGGAAGCAGGATTGTAGGTATTGGCTCCTGAATCTGCTTTTCGGTTTTGGAAGCGGGTATGGCATTCTCTGTCTACAATTAAACGCCGTCCGGTGAGGGTGAAGTTCAGTGTTGGTGAAAAGAGCCTGGGAGGATATTTGTGAAAATAAACACCAGTGTTGCTTCGTCCAGATTGGGCAGTCAGTGAGTGCCTCCAGCCGGAAGCTCAGGTGTGTTTTTGACTCTGCCTTTTGTCCCCTGCCCCACGCGGGACCCACCTGAAAGTTCCTCTCCCCTTCTCACGTGTGGCCTGCTGTATGTCTCTGCTGGCACCTCTGCAGTCTGGGCTGTCCTTGCTTTCTTTGCCTGACGCCGTCCCCTCTTCCTCTCTGGACTCCAGTTGCCAGTCTTGGTCCCCGTGCAGGGACTGGGGTGATCTATGAAAGATAGAAGTGGGGTGAGGTCAGTAGCTCACCTCAGAGCCCTGCAGGGACTTTCTGCCCATTTGGCGTGTACTTGGCAGATGTGACCTGGTTCCTGGGACAGCTCTCAGGCCCTGCTGTTGGCTCTTCCTCGGGGCACATCGGCCCCCCACGGCTGGAACACACCCATGTGCTCTTCTGCAGTTTCCTCTATGTGCAGTGGTGTCCCCTCCTACCCTGTGTTTGTGGGCCTCTTTAGGCCTCTCAGGTCTCAGCTCAGCTGTCATCTCCTCAGGGGGCCCTTCCCAGACAACCCTTGCTAGCATGGTGCTCTGTCGCTCTCTCACGTGCGGTGTTTTGGTAGCATTTATTACTGTCTGAAATTGTTTCTCTTATGTTCCTTTCCCTTTCTCCGCTGTCCTCCTCGCCTCTCTAGAACGTGCGCTCTTTTCGAGCAGGGACCTAGTCCGACTCCTCAGCTGTATTCTCAGCAGCAACAGGTGCCTGTGAGTGTACAGGTCGCCGCTGATGAAGGGCATGCAGGAGAGGAGCCCCAGGCAGCACTCAGGTCCAAGGAGGGGGCTGACCTGGTGGAACTGGGCACCTAGAGGGACAGTCCTGAATGGTTTCTGGAACGGTTTAAGGAAAACACCACTCTAAACCTTGCCTTTGCACATTGAAAGTTGACATTTGGGGGTTCAGAGAACGGCTGTGAACATGGTTCAGCCCATGTCCAATGAGAGTTAGAGACCTCACTCTCCTGGCTTCTCTAGTGAGACGAAAAGTCAGTATTCCCAGGGCTTATGTTTTGGGGAAGCTTGTTAGTGGGGGGTTTTGCCTCCTTGCTGGGGGTGGTGGCATAGCACTGCCTGACTTTGCCGGAGATTGAATTTGAATTCACCCACATCCAGCTTGAGAGCTAGACCTCATTTTCTGTGATTGCCCGGGGCATCTTTCTTGTGAGCGCTATGGGTACACTTTGTACGTTCCACCTTCTCTCTGGGGTTAGGGGACCAGTCTTCAAAGATTCCAGTTATTTGCAGAAGTCTAAACTTCACTGAGTAGCTTTTAGCTTTCCTGGTTCTCCTCTTGGCTACGTCTTAGATTTTTAGGAGGAAAATGTGGTGAGGCCAGATAGCTGGCAAGTTGATGAGGATGGTTAAATTGAACCAACCTACATGTTCGGCTTTCCTAGGGAGGAAGAGAATCCCATTTCCACCCCATGGCCATCTCAAATATGATATACGCCTGCAGGCTGTCTGTCAGAGCGTTGACTTTGGTCCCGCATAGGCTCGTTAGGGATTGGATTGTAGAACTCAGGAGCAAAGCCCCGCTGTGCAAGCTTCCATTCTTGGTGCTCTCTTTATCTGGACGTTATTACACTGTTGGGTTGCTTTAGTAAAAACACCAACTTCTCAGTTACCTTATACTGAAATGGACCTTCTTAGACCCAAGACCTAGGGCTAGAACCCTTGAGCTGGAGCATTTGCATTGTTTTTGATTGAGCATCAGCTCATTAGACTGGATTTAAGAGAACCCCCCCACCCCTTCTCACGTGTGACTGGAGCCTCGTGCCACCCATGGCATGGTGTCTTGGCCCGGCTAGAGAACAGGCTCGAGCTGGAGGGAACAAACAGGACGAAGGCAGGCAGAGTCAAGAAAAGGCGTGGACTGCCTGAGCCAGAGATGTACACAGTGGGGGGTTAGGCTGGAAAATGGGTTTCAAGCTGCTTCTGGGAGGTCTTGCAGGTAAAAAGTAGGCAACCACAGCAGCTCGTTTTCCCCTGATAATGAAGCTGGTAAACTGGGGTGTGCGTAGGGCCACCTGGGGACAGGGAGAAGAGCTGGGAGAATTGTACCCGTCATTGATTTCCTAGTTACTGGAAATTCCGTACGCCTGTCTTTCCTGGGAGCCATTTCCTTCTCCGACAGACACTAGGAGAAGCCGTCTGCTGCATACCCCTGAGTTATATGTCTTTTTTGATTTGGTCCTTCTTGGATGATTGCTTTTGAAGTTCAGGTGATGGCTTGGTCAACTGAATATTCGGAACAGTCTCCCGTCCATACCTGGCCGGTAAGTATTTGAAGAGCACTGACTTTCCCGCATGGGCGATTAGCACACTTGACATTGTGCTTGACATGCACACCGTGTATGTGATGGTTACTCTGTAACTGAGCGTGAACCAGGGTGCTCTGGTCGGCCTGAAGACGTGAGGTTGCCCCTCTGGAAGGGCATCCTGGTTACGTTTTCCTGGCATTGGGTGTGAGCAAGGGACAAGTGCCCGTTTACTGTTGTTCCCGTCTCCTTTTCCAGCCTTAAAAAAGCCAGAATGATTTCCTGCCCGTAAATTGCTTGGTTTTCTTTTTCTGGTCTTTCCTTTCGTGGCCAAGATATTTGCAGAAATTTCTGGCTAACCAGCCGTCCGTAACTTTCCTCTTCGTTGCAGATGCTGTGGTTAGTGGTACATGAAGAACCCCACAAATCCACACTTGTTGCCTCAGGAAAGCTGGGAAGCCAGCGGTTCAGCCGCTGCAGTGGGGTTTTACTTCCTTCTCTTGAGACAGGGTTTGACTCACTAAATCCTTCAAGTTGGTTGAGAAACTTAAATATTTGTTAAATTTCAGTGTGTCTGACTTAGAGAAAGCGAATTACTGTGTATAATTTGTAAGACCCATCTTTTGCCCATTCCTTGGCTTGTAGCAATGATGAGGCTTAAAGATTCCGTCCTTCAGGCAGACAAGTTAAAGCTCGCAGACGGTGAGAGAAGGCGCCAGCCGCGGGGAGCAGTTCTCCCACGTGGCATTGGCATGTGAGTTGGCCCCTCAGGATGGTACACACGGTTTCATTCTGGAAAGACACTGCAAAGGGATTTTCCCAAGTCTTGTCTCAAGGGGAATCTCCTTTTTGCTTCAGCCGTGATTCCTAGACAGACTTCCTGCCCTCTTGTCACCTAGTGGACCTCCACACGGGTGCCTGGTTGATGGAGATCCCCTGGTTTGCTCTGTTTGAACCATGATCTTTTTAATGGTGAACTGGATGATCTAGACTGAGCACCAGGGTACCCCTGCCTTCCATCCCCTTCATGTACCCAGATGCCCATTGCCTGCCCTCGTGTGGCTCTGTAGGACAGACCAGGTAGTCCTGGAGGGTCTGCGAGGTCATCTCACCTGGAGTGCTTCTCCAGGGTGAGGGTGGGTTTGCTGCCCCCGACACACTGCTGTCCCCGTGGAAGCATGCCCGGCCCGCGTACCCATCTGAGATGCCCTGCGGCTGATAAATAGTACTCATGGCCGTGTGATTGCTGAAAGGCAGGCTCCAGCCAGTGTGTGCTGGGTTGTAGTGTTTTCCTGATGGATGGAGCCTATTCTGGGAAGCCGCTTATTGTCTCACATGAACAGGCTTTCTAAAATAAATGGCTGCTTTCTTAATATTTTGAATCATTTTCTTCAGTACATGTTTTGTAGCCAGGGTTTGAAAGCTTGCCAAATATATGCCTTCGCACAACTCCCTGTAGGGCTGGATATACAACCAGACCAAACAGTGTGATTTCAGGTTGAACATAATTGGGAACTCAGCAATCACTTGCCTTGCGTTTGATAGAATGGCAGCAGAGTGGTCTGGAGTTATTTCTCCGTTAAAAAATTATATATATAACACACACGCGTGCGCGCGTGTGCACTCGTATATAGTTCCACCGCCTCATAATAAAGAAGTTGTGTCTGAAACCACTGGCCAGAAACACTAGTGTGAAAAATCATTACTTGACTTTTGTGGTGGAGGCAGTAATGAGTTGCAAACAGTGGGTACCTAGCAGTCGGTACCACAGGTGTGACTGAGGACCTGAGTCATATTGTATAAGGTTACAGGATGGAGAAGAAATCAGATGGTGGCAGAAATACGCCATAAACCCAAGCCCCCGTCAAGACTTTCATCAGGTGATGTGTTCCTTGTTTCTGTGCACGTCAGTAATTGAGCCATAAACTTGGTGAACTTGGTGCTGCCTCCCTGTTAAACAAGGGGCCTTGGTGTTTACATTTCAGGCGCTGCCGTGTGTTTGGGATTGCTGGACTGTCGGTCTCCTGTAATTGAGACCTTTTCATGTGGCTCTTGTGCGGTGGGAAAAATGCTATTGACGGCCCCACTTCCTGGAGCTCTTCAGAAGATGGACTTGAGAGCTCTTTGAGAAGTCACACGCGGAATCCAAGTGTGTTTACCAGGCCGAGGGAGGTCATACTGGTAGACGTTTATGGGGACTGTCTGGGCCGCAGAGGGTTGGAGGTGCACGAGAACGTCTGCTTTGCCCCGTGGCACACTGGTTCCTTCAGGCTCATTGCCAGCCCTGGCGCCGCGCAGGAGGAGGGGGGCGGGGAGGGAAACCATGCCCGGCACGGCCACTGTGGTTCCCTGATGATGGCATCCCATTGCTGTGCAGTGACCCAGCCTACTGCCACCCCTTGTAAGAATAGGAAATAAAACTCTGAGGTGGAAATGTTGCTATCTCAATTTATGCAATTACAGTGAATTTCTTTCAGCACCCGCCCCCGAAAGTTTGGACACTTTTCTAGTCATCGAGAAGCTATCTTTTGGAGTTTTGGATGGTCAAATAAACCCAGCTCTAGAATTTAACTTTTATATGCAAATAACATGATTATGAGAAATCCTGTGGATTATATATCTATATATTCTACCTCTAAGAATGCGTCAATTTAGCGAGATAGAAAATACAGTCAGTTGTATTCCCATATATTAGCAAAAGGTGAAATTAGAAAATCAGTATCATAGGCAATAGATTCAGAAACACCCAGTAGAAAACACTGAGGACGCGTGTACGACTTCTGCCCTGAAAACGGACGCGTTGCTGAGAGAGACGAGAGAAGCCCCGCACCGAGGCTGTGGACTGAAAGACTCAGTATTGTCACCATGTCTTTCTGTCCCCCTAGATTGATTTAGGGATTCAGCACCATCCTAGTCAGAAGTTAGACAAGCCGATTGTAGTTTATATGGAAATGCAAAGGACCCAGGGAAAACCAAATCAGTTTTGAGAAAGAATAAAACTAGAAGATTAAAAAAAAAAAAACCCCAAACTAGAAGATTTCATTGCCTGATTTTCAAGACTTGTTACAAAGCTACAATAATCAGCCTCGTGTGGTATTGCCAAGGGTAGACACATACATCAGTGGGGCAGAATAAAGAGATCAGAAATGGACCCACACATCCACGGGCAGTTGATTTTTGACAAGGGCGCATGGCAATTCAGTGAGAAAGGGTGGTCTTTTAAACAAATGGTAATGGAACAACTTGACATCCTGTGCAAATAAATGAACCTTGACCTGTACCCTGTACCATATACAAAAATTAACTCAAAATGGATCATAGGATCTAAGTTTAGAGTCTAAAACTTTGATAAAGCTTCTAGAAGACGACAGGAGAAAGTTTTTGTGACCTTGGAATAAGAGATTTTTTTTTTAGATACCCAAAGCCCAATCCCTAGAAGAAAAAATGGATTTTATACTTCATCAAAAGTTAAAAAATTCTGTTCTTCCAAAGATACTGTCAAGACAATAAAACTATAGGCCACAGACTGGGAGGAAACATAGGCACAGCCTGTGTCTAATAAAGAACTTGCATCCAGAATATATGAACTCCTTGAATCTCAGTAACGTGAGTTATTAAAATGGCCAACTTAAAAATGGAGAAGAGATTTGAATAGCCACGTTAAGATCTACAGCTTAGCACATGGGAGACATCGGGGTCAAAAGTTATCAGAGAAGTGCAGTAGGAAGCACAGTGAGCCTAGCCAGCGCACACCTGTTGGAATAAGTCTTCCAAACAAAAGAAAAACCGTGGCAATACCAGCTCACATACGTGGCTGTTGGGAATGCGGAATGGTACGGCCATTTTGGAAAGAAATGTGAGTTTTCTCTAAACCTGCACTTCAAAAAAAAATGTTAACCTTGTACTTAAAATATGGGCCCACAGTTCCAGTTGTAGGTATTTACCTGAGAGAATAAGAGGCTGTGTTGGTACAGGAACTCGCATGGGAGCCGTGGGTTTATTCCTGACTCCCCGGAGCACAAACCGGGGTCAGTCCGCTGTCAGACGACTCTGCCAGCTCAGTGGGCACCGCTCGGCAGGAAAGAGGCAAACCGGTACCGCCCGGGTGGTCCTCACACGCATCCTGTTGAGTGAAAAGAAACCAGACTCAAAAGGCTGCTGCTGCCTGATTCCATTTATAGGACTTTCTGGAAGAGGTAAAACTACACGACGGGAACAGATCGTGGTTGCTGGTGCTGGAGGTGGGGGTGCGGGTGAGTTGGCCTCAGGTGGGCACAAGGGAACTGCTCGGAATTTTGGCTACAGTCGTGGGCGCACAGCTATGTCTTTGTCAGACTGTATAGACCGGGACGCTTTGAACAGGTACTTCACGAAAGAAAGCATACGGAAGGCCAGTTAACATGTGGAAAGCTGCTCAGCATCGTCCCTCGTGAGGGAGGTGTGAATTCAAGCCATTAGGTGCCATGTTGTACGTCGCTGGTAGGTACGTCATGGGACAGAGCTGCTTGGGACGCCTTTGGGTGTGTGTATGACATGGAGGTTTGCTTTCTGTGGTTTCAGTTCCCGGCAGTGGATGACCCTCCGTCATCCACTCCGGCAGAAGGTCAGCAGTAGCCTTAACGCCGTGTCACCCGCCTGCACCACTCACCGCCTCATCCCGGCACGCAGGCATTTCATCCCCTCACACCATCCCGGGAAGAAGGGTGAGTACAATAGGATGAGAGAGAGGGAGAGAGACCTCGGTCACCTAACTTTGTTGTGGTATGTTGTTAAGATTGTTCTGTTTTGTGACGTGCTGCTGCTCATCTCTTACTGTGCCTGATTTATAAACCAAACTTTATTCCAGGTTTGGATGTATAGGAAAAACTTAGTGTATACGGGGTTCAGTGCTATCCATGATTTCAGGCATCCCCTGGGGGTCCTGGAAGGAGTCTCCTGTGCATAAGGGGGTGCTCCCATAAATGTTCACAAAAGGACTTGCACAAGAGTGTTTGTATAAAGCCCCAAACTGGAAACAGCCCAAATATCCATCATCTGAAAAACGGATGAACAAATTGTGGAATTCTGCTGAGCAATAAAAAGAAAGAACTACCGGTACAACCCATTTGGATGGATCTCGAAAACAGAAGTGCGTACTCTGTGAAACCCATCTGTGGTGATGGAAAGTGGTTCTTGAGGACACTGGGTGGGGGAAGTAACTGGAAAGAGAGGAGGAGACTTAGTAGGGTGACGGAGGTGCACTAAGTTCCATTTTAGGTTGTAATTGTGTGGGCAGATGTCATTGTTAAAACATCAAACAGATTCAGATCCATACTTTCTATTGTATGTTAATTATACCTTAATAAAATTATCTTAACTCAGTTTTATACACATTTTATTGAATCCTTTTTTTTTTTTTAAACCATTTATTCTGTTTGGTCATCATTGCATGCGTTTTGCATAAGCCCGGCTTTCTGTGTGGTACATGTCATTGATGTTGTTCAGTATCCCACTGGGGCAGGTGGAAAGGCTCAGCTTCTGATCGCATGGTTTGGCATGGCCACGGCTTCCGAATGTCGGAGGGACAGGTGAGTAACCCTTTGTGTTTCGGCCCCATGTCCTGTTGGATCTGCTTTTGCTGACCGGCTTGTCACGTGTAGGATCGGCGCTGCGGAGAACTTGAAGACCCCCATGCACCTTACGAGGGGCGACCCCTTCTGGAAGCTGATGGGCTGGAATTCAGGCCGTGGCCTGAGCTGGATGCGTGGGACCAGGGGTTGGAAAAGAGTCTCTTGCTCCAGCTCGCGTTAAACATCAGGGCTCTTGCTTTGGTCTTTCTTTCTTCGCTACACTTTCCGTGGGTAGTGCCGCCCGTGGGCATGGGTCCTGCCGTCACCAGTCTGTTGACGGTTCCCCAGTTACCTGCAGTTTGTGCTCTTCTTCCCAGTCAGAACTCTCTAGCTGTCCCCTCTTTACTGCTCTGTCCTCTCTGCTCACAGATGTGCCGTTATTCTCTTTTTGTGTAAAGTTTCTCTCAAACGTTTCCTGCAACTGCTTCCTCTCTGCATTTCCCTTCTACCCTTTCCTCAGCCACAAATGTCAGGCCTTGACATCTGCATCCCATGCAATAGAAACTTCTGTTAGGATTTACTGAGAATGCTTATCACGAAGTCCTGTGGCCTGGTTTCAGCCGTCCACTTTCCTAGCTTCTGGGTGCCATTTGTTAATGTTGACTTTCCTTTTTTTCTTGGGAAAAAAAAAAAAAATCTTCCTCTCCCTTGGTTGTGTCCGGGTCACAGTTCTCTCTCCTGCTTTGCTGCACATATCCTGCCTTTCTCCTTGCCAATCTTTTGAGATTGCAGTGCCTTAAATTTGTGTCCCTGGCCCTCTTTTTTCCTGTGAGAGAACTCTGGCCTGTGTTCCATTATCTGGTGGCTTAAATTTCCACTTCTACACCCATGGTACCACATCTGGATCTTACCCTTTGCCTGAGTCTCACATCTTTGTTTCAGCTTGCATACCTAACACTTGAAACTCCCTGTGTCCCAGACCAGACTCCTTGTTTTTTCCCCGCTTGATCCTTTTTTCCTCCCCACTGAGGTCTCATAGCTAGCCCAGGTTCACAGCTCTGGCATCCTCCTTGATGCCCTGTGGTGCTCCTGGAGTCTGAATGGCGATCCACAGGTTCTGCCTGTCTTTTCCATCTCTCCCAGCCACTGCCGCAGTGTGGGCCCTTGTGACCCCTGGACTATCCCTGGGTCTCCCTGCCTTGTTCTTCCTTTTCCTACAACCCCCTTCTGCCTTCATCTGAAGGCAGTTACCCCTACTCTGCAGGTTAAAGCCTCAGCTCCTTAGGATGACTGTGAAACCCTCTGTCATGCAGCACCTGTCCCTCCTGCACCTGGGTGATGGGAATGCCTGTAAGTTTCAGTTAAATTTTCCCTCCTCTCTGTGTTGGCATCACTCCCCGGCAGAATGACTGGTTCCCTGTTCTGGGTTCATGTGGCTCTTCATACACTTTCTTCGTAATAATTTGTGAATGTGTCTGTACAGATTGGGGATCATACCTGGATATCTTGTGTGCGTTCCAGGGCCAGATAGCCTTTCCATCCCTCCCTGCCCCTGTGTTCCCACATACTCTCCCTGCTCCTCCAGATGCCCCAGAGGGGAGGCAGAGCTGAATGTTGACACTCTGGCCAAATGAGCCCGTTGCCTGCTTGGGAGTGTGAGCGGAAATCACCCACAATTTCTTCAGAGAAGCCAGGAGGGACCACTCTGTGATCTGGAAGCTGTCCAGTGTTGGTGCCAAGAAGAGGGATTTCCTCTTTCATGTCCTGTCCAAATGGTTCTGGTGGTGTGATTCTCCCAGGGTTCTCCTGTTCCCGGGGACGGGTGGGAAGAAGGGCGGGGAGAGACACGCTGTCGAGGGGCTTCCTATAGGAGACGAAGATGCCAGCCTCCTAGCCGAGAGGGCTGTGTCTGCCACGCCGAACTCACGCATTGTGTCCGCGCTGCGTGTGCTAATTCCAGATGGAAAAGGCTCACATCAGGCCTTCTCCTTCCTCCCACTCCTGGCAGGGCTGTGGGTGGGCGGTGATCCCGCTCCTGACCACAAATAAAGCGGCCCGTGGACCCAGAGAAGAGCCTGTATTCTGGACTGGTGCTAGCCCACTGACACAGAAAACAAGGGTGGTGGCAGGTGCTGCAGGCGGGGCGGGAGGCGTGCCAGGGACCGCAGCCATGGGGACGGCAGAGTTGGGCATTTTTAATTGATGCCTTTAATAATTACTGTTTAAGCAACAGAAGGCAAAGTGAGACTGTTTCAAAGGCAGAGCAGAGCAGCACGAGTTTGGAAGTTGGCTCAGAAATCCGTGCCTCCCCTCCCCGCTCTGTGGCTGTTATTTGAATATATTTTGTATTTAATTTTCCCTCCCCCTCATTTTTGAGCACGCCAGTCCTTTCCCTAGAGGGAGTGGAAGAGGAAGGTGCTGTATGACATGTCCTCGTCCGGTTATTACTTGCCCAGGGCCAGTGCACGTTTCTTCCGCCAGTCAAAACACTCGTTTTAGTGAAGTTTGAGCCCCTGCTGCCCACGCCACTGTGGGCACCTGAGGGGGAGCGGTCGTGACCCACCCGAGAGGCGGCCGGAGCCGTCCGTGCCCACGACACGGCCTCGCTGTGCTCCAGCAGGGCCCCCTGGGTCTGAAGAGGAAGTGGAGATCCGTCTTCAAGATAGACATCCATCGCAGGCCTCAACGCTTAAATATTTGTGATTTGTCTTTTCTAATTGCTTTTCAGTTTGTTTGCTTTTTCAAAATCCGGTGTGTGGTTTCCACTGTGTCCTTGAGTTGGTGAAACGGTAAGAGTTCTAGGATGTCCGGAGCCTGGGCAGCATCGTCAATAGTCACTGTTTGCTGAGTCGCCAGACATCTGGGCTCTGGGACAGCTAAAGGGACACGGGCCCTGACCTCTAGGAACTCTTGCCGTAAGGAGACGTGACCGGCTGACCCGCAGCCTCAGCTGCTGTCGTCCCCGTGGCCCCCTCATGCCTTCCCACAGCCCGTGTTTCTGGAAGGGGTGCGGAGCTTTGAAAGGGCGAGAGCAGGTCTGGGCAGCTTAGGTCCAGGGCTCTGTGCTGCGGGCTGAGCTTCGACTGCGGGCAGCTGAGGGGTCCTGGGTTTCTTCCAAACAGCTGCTCTGGGGCCTGCGTAAGCCCGGCACCTCTCGGGGCTCGTGCCTCCTGCCGTACCGGGAGCTTGTGCTGTTCCCTGGGTTGACAGTCCCTACCTGATGACACACCAAAGGCTCTGGGTCCAGCAACAGGTACCAGGCCCACCCAACAGGGGAGTACGGGTGCCCGTCCCAGGGGCCAGAGCCACCTGGGCCCGGTCACAGGGAGTGAGCTGGGAGTGCCCTCCATCACACCAGGACTGGCCTCGGGCACGCGTGAGACGTGGTGCTCCCAGCCCCTCAGAGACAGAGTTCCTGGCGACGGGCTGAGCAGCCAGCCCTTCTGCTCGGATCCCAGCACACTGCAGGTAAAATCCAGAGACCGCCCATGACCTCCAGGCTTCTGGTGGTCTGGCTCATAGCGCCCTCGTTCCCGATGCCTGTGTACCTACTGTTCCTTCTCCCAGGAGCCCCCCACAGTTCCCTCCCCGTTTCTCCCTCAGCTGTGCTCAGACGCGCCCTCTGGGTGCTGTCTGTGCACCTTATCTGACGAGCACTCCTCACCCCTCTGCCTGCGGGTTCCTGTGACGTGCTTCAGACACCTGCTGGGTGGCGTCTCCTTACCTGGGTGTCCTCCGTCTCCCTCGTGACGGGACAAAGGGGCTTTGGCCGTCAGCTGTTGCTGTGGCCCCGGCCTCCCGAGCCGGCACTGAGTGGGTGCCCGTGCCCTCCTAGGGCGCCCGCCGCCCCAGGTGGCAGGCAGGCTGACGGCTGGGCCTCTGTCTCGCACTCCCCAGCCAGGCCTTTTACCCACGGCTTCCCTGCTTCCTGGCATGGGGGACGCTGGTCACTGCTCACTGCAGATGCTAAGCTAGAATATTCAAGATGCATGTTGAAAGTCAAGTTTCGGGTGCTTTTCGGAAGAAAAGGTTTCTGTGTCCGCTGTTGGGCAGCTCACTCACTGCCTCATTCTCCTACGTAGATCCAAGTCTCTTGGGACAGTGGCCCTGTCCCCTTCTCCACATTTGGCACAGAGTTCATAGTGGTGAACCATAGTCCTCATTTGTTTTATTTTGTTGGGGTGGAGAATTGGAAGGTGGACGTAAAATTTAATAAAATACGCTTTGACTCGACTTCGCCAAATTACTGCTCATGAGGCCTTGGTGGTCCGTGACTGTGAGACCAAGCTGCACAGCTCTCTGGGAGTGTGTGCTGAGATGCCCTGTGCCTTGTCCCCCCCGCCCCGCTCAGGGGCACAGTCCTCACCGGGCTCCTGAGTGCGCCGTATTTCTTGGGAGTTGTCACTGACAGGTAAGTGTGCCAGAGTAATTTAGCCAGATTCCGACATTTTCAGAATCACACATGAGCATTGAGGAATCATTGCTGAAACTGCCCAATGAATTTGTTTAATTAAAAGGTACTGAATCAAAGAATAACATGGAAAAGTATAGTAATAACCACAAGCATCCTGGTCCCTTTTTACCCTAACCCTTACCCCGGTTTTTCAGCGGAGGCCGGTAGGATGAAGCAGACCGACTTGCCACATTCTTTTTTACTCTTCAGGAAAACAAAGATTTCCTTGCCTTAAAAGAGAACTCAATTTATTTGTCTGCTTTGGTCATCTGAAATGTTAGCCACAGACTGGAGAATCCTTGAGACTTTTAATAATTTAGAGGAAAGGGCACACGAAGTAAAGTCACCTAATATTCTATACTTGGATAGAGTATTTCTGAATTAATTCAAAATACACGTGAAAGGTCAGTTTTGTCTCCCCGTTCCAGCTGCATTTGGGAAAAACAACAACCCTGTAGCTGTTCTTTCTAAGCAAAATCATAGTTGTTTCATTCTTTTCATTCGTGGGCACTTCCTGAAATGATGCACAAGGAAATGCTGCTGGCCCCTGGGGGAGACTAGGAAAAGGCATCACCTAGAAATGCACAGCCAGCAGAGG
The DNA here is from genome assembly GCA_004024625.1 of Mellivora capensis. Lineage (NCBI taxonomy): Eukaryota > Metazoa > Chordata > Mammalia > Carnivora > Mustelidae > Mellivora > Mellivora capensis. Next base: position 165,631 of record PISX010001687.1, on the reverse strand, counting down.
CCCATCCCAGGGCTGCCAGGACTTGAGGCCTCTCCAGAGGGGTGTAGTTCTCCGGTGAATGGGGGCTCTACCCTGAGGTGGGTCCTAGAGCAGACCCCAGGGCCAGCTGTCCTGTCGGAGGGGTGGAGCTTTACCTGGCCAAGGTGCACATGTGTGGGAGAGAGCATGGAGTGTAGAAGGTTCTAGTTGCCTAAAAAGCTGGGGTCCTGACAGTTTGCAATGTGGATCTAAGTACAGTGGGTAGAGTGGGCCATGGGGGGACATTCACCGGCCACCCAGCTTATCTCTGAGTGTAACCAGGTAAATCTAATCCATGTGCACACAAAGACTTGTCAGAATCACCCCCGAGTGAACTTTCCAGGTCCAATTTTTCAGACTCCGCTCTGTGAGGGGCTTGCGCTAACCTGAGGCCAAGGAGGATTTCCTGGATCTTCCTCAGCTGCTGGCCTCGAGGGCTGCCCGGCCCGTGTCGAGCTCTGTGCAGCCAACCTCGACTAGTCCTCAGATTGGTGGCCTTTCTCACAGTGTGCCATTATGGACCCTGCAGCTGCCCTGTGTTGGCTTTTGGCTTTATGTGTGTCGATGAGGTCCTGGTGTCCAGCCAAAAGCCCTTGCTGCGGACGGGCTGAGGCAGTGTTACCTGTTGGGTGGCCCAGGGGGTCACACGGTGACTGAAGGGGCATGCTGTCACCTTTCTGCCGGGTCGTAATTAGATTCACACCCCACGTGATTCCAAAGCTGCCGTGGACTTCCCGTAGGTGGTCTCTGGGGAGGAAAGAAGAGCTGCAATCTCCAGATCTCCAAACTCTGATACGGAAACTTCTCCCCCCCCCACCCTCAGCCTCCCGCTCCCAGCTTCTGCACAGCTATTCCCCCGGGGGGCCCAGAGCCAGAGCATTGCTTTGTAGGGTTGACCCTCTCTACAGAAATGTTTCTGCAACATTTGAGCTTTGCAAGGAAAAACCAGCTTTAAAAAAAAAAATGCTGGTCTTGTTGTTCGAGGGGAAAATTAATACAACTTGACGTGTGCTTGTTGGAAACAGCTCTCTGCGTGCCTGTGGCCCTCCCACATGTCACGATTTGGGAAAGCCCTCATCCTCGCGGACCCCATCTTGTGTCTTCTGTGTTTACAGAGCTCAGCAAACAGGGTCGGGACCCCACGCTGAGTATCGAATGAGGGACTGCTGTGGAGGCGGGGCTGTGTGCTCTTGACCCCTCGAATGTCTTTGAGTGGGAACTCAAAGCTGCCGGGTGCTTTGGGCCTGGCCCCCCCCCCCCCCCGGGGAAGCGGGCCTTTCCAGTGCCAGCGCCCCAACGCCGGCTGCCAGCGGCTCGCAAGGCTGTGCTGGGAGCACTTCGTAATTGCCCAGCAGTGAGGAGACTGAAGTGGCGGGCGAGGCGTGGACCTGAAGGGAGCTGTGTGTCCCTGTCGCTGTCCTCCAGGATGTCATCCTAAATTGCCGTACATCTGCTAATGAGGAGACAAGGCGTTACCTTCCGTGTGGAGCAGCTGCATTAATTACATCCTCTCAGACATCCCCTGTGCCTACCACTCCTGGCCAGCTTCCTCCGCTTTAAATTAATAGACCAAATTAGAGGGACTCGGGGAGGGTGTCCCTGGAGGCCAGATGCCCTCTGCTCCTTGGATGTGGAGGCTGACTTTTTTCAGGACCAGGGCCCTCGGGCTGGCCCTGGGAGGTGGTCTGGGAAGGAGTGAAGGAGCCCAGGAGGCCAATTCTACAAAGGTGGCCCATTTGACTGGAGAGGACACTGCCTGTTGTCATTTCCTTTGACTTTCTGTGCCGGTTGTCCTGCCTATTGGGAGTTTGTGTCCATCCAGAGAATGTAGTGACAAGTTTAGAAGCCTGAAGACAGAGCCCCTCTGCACGGGGTCTGCAGCTGTCAGGTCCGAATCCTTAGGAAGGTTCAGCCAAGAGAGGGGTGGCCGGGCCCCTCCCTGTGCCATGCCCCTGCCTCCAGCCGCAGGAAGAGGCGTCTGAGTCCAGGGCTGTGAGCTGCGGAGGGCAGTTAACTTCCCTGAGTGTTTCCATCTGAAAAGTGGGAACAGTGGTCCCGCCTCCTGGGTCTGTCATGAACGTAAATCCACAACTTTATTATTTCTTTCTGCTTCCTTGTTTGAGGTCTGCGTGCTCCCTGCCCTGAGCCAAGCATCAGGCTCATTCCTGGCACACACTGGGAGCCTGGTACATATTTGTTGAGCAAATGAATGTGACGATGATTTGCACAATAATAGTTAAGGACACCCCACCGGTTGTCTTCCCAAATCCCTGCTCCCTCCCCTCCTCTCCCCTGCCCTCCACTGCCCAGGGCTCAGATTTTAGAATGCCCTGGTTGGTGGGGGGGCTGTGCTGTGCCAGGCCTGGAGAGGTAAGCCTCCTGAGCCTGCCTCAAAAAGCATCAGAAGGGTTTTCCCTCCTTCCGCTCGGCAGCGGGACTCTCAATCCCAGATTAGCAGTTTTTGTAGGAGGCACCCAGGAAGTCTTGCACTCTTGAGTTCATTGGCTCCGGGAGCCATAGCGCTGAAGGTCAAGTCCTTTCTGACTGGCTGCCTCAGGATGCTTTGCAGGCCAGTGGGGTAAGCAGCACCCGTGTCCCCTGTTTGTGTCTGAATGAGACGTTAGTCCCAAGAAGTCATCAAGTGTGAAAATGTGTGTTGTCTTGCTAATGGGACACTAATGAAATATTAAAGTGTGTCTCTCTTCCTGTCTGTCTCCTGGGGGCTACTCTATCCTCTCGACTTTAGTCATCTTTACATAAAGAGCCCAAGGGAATTAACATTTCTTAGTACTCTTCAAGATAACCTTGGTATTTCTGCTGCCATAAGAGAGAAGTTTTTTGTGTATGTTTGGCGGCTGGCTGGGCTGAGGCTCCCTCCCTCTGTGGGTGTGTGTGTGGTAGACCTGGGGAGGGTTCTTTGGGTTGGTTCTACCAGCAAACTGGTCCCCCAGGCTGACAGGTTTTCCCAACTCCCGTATGCCCTACCTCTGTCTCCTTTTTATTTATTTACTTATCTATTTATCTATTTACTTATTTATTTAAAGATTTTATTTATTCATTTGACAGAGACACAGCAAGAAGCAGGGGGAGTGGGAGAGGGAGAAGCAGGCTCCCTGCCGAGCAGGGAGCGTATATGGGAGAACCCAGGACCTGGGGATCGTGACCTGAACTGAAGACAGACACTTAATGACCGAGCCACCCAGGCGCCCCTGCATTCTTTTTAACAGAAGACGTGGCGGCCAGTTCATAGGGGATAGGCTGTTAGAGGTGTTCCAGATTGAACCAGGCCTGCTGCCTGTTACCGTGATGTGTTGCAGAACCCTCCCAACCCCTCAGCTGGGCAGCTGGGGAGGTGTTTCTGTTCCCGCTTGGGCTCAGGGAGGGTATGTGGGCCGTCCAAAGACGCAGCCCTGGTCAATCGCAGAGGCAGGATTTGAACACAGGCCCCCAGCACCTCCTACCTGCAGCTACAGACCTGACCTCCCCAGGCTGTCTTCCATGTGCTGTGACCTGGAGTGAGTCACACTGTCTGTGCCTCCGTTGTCCTCTATAAAGGAACCAAGTGCAGCCCATCCTCTCATATATGAACACTCCAGAGGACAAAGGTCACTGAGGACAGAGCTGGAGTTCAGGGACTATGTTCTCCCGTTGTGCTCCAGGTGTGTGCCTGCATCTTTGCTGCAGCTGCCATCGGTTGGCCCCACGAGCCTTGGCCTGGATGCCTGCGAAGGTTCCGTTAGCCGGCCCACATGGCTGTGAGCCCCCCTTTCGCACCTGTGCTCCTGTGACTTCACGCTGGACACCAGGTCCGCCAGGTGGCTCAGCGCTCGGCTGAGGGGCTGGCAGAGAGACCTGCCTTTGTGGTTCCCATTCCTCCAGCTGCCCTGGGATGCCCTCCCTGTGAGAACACTGTCGGAGCAAGGGAGGCGCACTGGCCCCCAGGGGCCCTTGGCCTGGCCTTTGTGTACCTTGCTCCCTCTCCCCCACCAAACTTCAGCTTCCTCCACCCTAGACCCAGCTGGGCTTTTTTCCTGGAAGCTTCCATCAACAAACCTTCTTTGCACTGGATTTTGCACTCTTCCTGAGTGTTTTCAAGTTGTTTCATGGCTGAGCATTTCCGTGCTGTGCCAGGCTGTGTACTCAGAGCCAGAGATGGCGGAGGAGAAAGTGAGGGGGAGAGGAGAGGACTGTGTACCTCTGGTGTTAGGACAGGGCCTGATGGTTACACAGGGGTTATGGAAGCTCATGGATGAATGGGTAGGCACATGAGTTAAGGTGAAGTCACACACAGAGCTACAGAATGCCCCAGTTTGTTGCCACCTGTGGCCATTTATTGTGGCCTCTGGCTAGTGGCCTGGCTGTCCAGGCACTGTCTGCCCCTTCTCAGGTTCGGATCTCAGGCTGGCCCTCAGGGATTGGAGGCATGTGTGCATGGTTGGGTCCCGGACCTTTCTCGCTTCAAGATGTAGCCAGCCTAGGCCTGGCTTGACAAGTTGAGGCTTTTAGCTCAGCAGGTCCGAGGAAACGCAGAGCCCATGTTGTTGGCCAGGGCGGTGTCAGCCGCCCCCGAGTCCAGGGCACTGCTCTGTGCTCTCTCCCCTCCATAGGAACACGTTCTTGTCTCCACCTCAACAGTATTTTATCTTAATTTGCGAGCCTGCTGGAACACCAATGAAGACATACTGTACTGCCCGAAAAAAACCACAGCGGAATTCTAATTCTGTACGATTCGAAAGCGTGCCTTCAGCTAGCACTGCTGCAGAAGTAAGACAAGCAGGAGAGACGCAGCCCTGCTCCGGCTTCCTGGGCTGGACCGGGGCTCGTCCTGGCCGCCTCTCATTGGCCTTGGGCTTAATGAAGTTTTCAATTCATTATTTAGTCTTCCAATTCATTATTTTTTGAAAAAAGAAAAGCTGCTTTAATGGAAGCTTTTAAAATCCCAGAGCTTTGGATTTCTCTACTTCGTCAGGCAAAAGTGGATTCATTTAAGTAGTTTTATATAAAAAAAATGCATATACTTATGAAGATTTCAAAAATTAGATGTTTTACTCCTTCCACTCCAGGAACCTAAAAGCCAAGCTTGGAAAATAATTTTTGTAGTGGGGTATGTGCATTCACTCAGCCAAGAAATGCAGCAATCTTTTAAGATCTCTGAATTTCTGCATTTCATAATTTCTCTGCCCTGTCCTCCTGGGGACTTGGGCTTGCACTCCTTCCCTGCCCAGCTCCTGACTGGGGCTATAGTTCTCAAGGTTTCAAAGGAAGAGGAAGAAGAGCAACCCAGGGGGAAAAGACTTGGTAGAGTCACGTGAACGTTACTTTTCAAGATGGGAGAGATCAGTGCAGTCAGCAGGGAAAGGGAGGGGTCAGAGAAGTGGTCTGAAAGGAGAGGCTTGCTGGAGGAAGGTCCCTGGGGTGGGGGCAGAGCTGGGGCAGCTGGAGGGGGTGCGAATGTCGGCCGAGGTGGGGAGTCGTGTGAGAGGCAGCGGCTAGCTTTGGGCCCCCAGCTCCCGCCACTGTGGCCCCTTGGCAGGGTTGGAACCACGGGTTTGGGAAGGAACATGGAGTCCGTGATGTTCATGATTGCTAAGACAGGGAAATCAGCGCAGCTACTGACCAAGCCTGGGGCCTGCAGGCCGGGGTGGGGGGCGGTGAGTCCTCCCAGGCCCTCCGCCCTTCAACAGAGCGTTTGATCCCACCATCAGGCTGTGGTCGCCAGCCTCCAGCACAGGACCGGTTCCCCATCTGTGCGTACCAAGTCTTTGGCGGTGGGTCCCGCACACTGGACATGGGCAGTGGAGCCCCAGGGTATGCCCTGTGAATGCCTTCCTGCCCCAGGTCCAGATGCCTTGGAGAGGTCCGGAGGAGAGCCAGGGCACGCAGTGTCCATGATCTTTCCCCGTGCTTCTCCCTGCCCCCTGGTGGCGGGGGCTGGGGGGATCCTTCTGGCTGGCCTGCAACCGGTTCCCCCAGCTGTCAGCACAGAGCCCGGGGCCTTTCCCAGGCCTCACAGAGTCGAGAGCCTATCCATTTTCCAAGAAAGGACACCGGGAGAGATGGCCAAATTGAGTTAGGAGTGCCAGGAATCCAGCCCCGCGAGCAGCCCTAGTTCCTGTAAGGCCCGCCCCGCCCCTGAATTATATCTGCTTCTCCGCGTCTGCAGGGAAGCTGGGCAACTCTCCCCGGGGTTTGACAACAGCTTGATTTACAGGCCCGCATGTTGGCTGCACACTTCGCATCAGTTCTCTCTCCTTCTTTAAACTTTTAAGCCTTTGCCTTATGAATGAGGCCACTGGTTTTCTGAGTTCTTTGTGCTTTTATGAGTTTTCTAACTTTCTTCTTTCCCAGCTTCTCCATAACCTGTTCTGAACACCTACTCTGCGGTGAGACCGCGGCAGACTCCCCAGGGGTCCAGATTTGGACGCCGCACAGCTCTGGGCTTCAAGGAGTTTGCATTCTTGGGAGGGATGGGAAGAAGCCGGGTGTGCAGATAAGTTCTCCGCTTGGTGCAGCCTCTGAGCTACCGTGTGCCAGACCGTGACTCTCTGCCGACGCTGTGGGAGGTGCTAGGGGCCCTGTGGTGACCCAGGCCGGGTGGGCCCTGCGCTCGCCCTGTGCGGAAGCAAGATGTGTGTCAAGAGGAGGGAGGACAGAATCACAGGCTCCTCCCAGGGAGGAGACTGTGGCCTGGGGGCCCGGGGAGTGGATCAGAGAAGTTTCTCTGAGCAAATGACGTTAAAGCTGGCACCTGGAGGTTGAGTTAGCCAGCCGAAGGGGTGCAGGGGAGCTGCCCTGTGGAGACGTGGTGTCCAGAGAGCATGACATGTCAGAAACTGCAGGAAGTCCAGAAGGCACGCAGCCTGAGGAGACGGTGAGGTGCGCCCAGGATGCAGCTGGAGCCGTCTGCAGGCGCCAGGTGGTACAGAGCCCGTCAGCTGGAGGGGAGTGTTTATATCGAGCCTAGGAAGGCTCTGGAGGGCCCAGGAGAGGGGCGGCTGACGAGAGTTCTGTTTCTCGGAGGGGAAGGCCGTGATGGACGCACAGAGAGCTGTGTAGAGACCGTGAGCTTGCTACTATTAGTTTAGGTGACAGTTGGGCCACACTGGGGTTGTGCAGCTGGAGTGACAGGTCCAGAGGTTGTTAAGGAAAGGAATCTATAGGAGCTGGTCATGCATCGGAGATGGAGGGTGAGGCCAGAGAGGAGTGCAGGGTAGCTCCCGGCTTTCTGTGTTGGCCGGCTGGGCTGGAGGAGGTTGTATTCTGCCATGCAGGACCCAGGGGAGTATGGGAGGCTGCATTTGGAGCCCCAAGGAGACCCCCGTGAGCAGTAGGATCTGAGAGCATGAGACTCAGAATGAAGATGCACCTGGAAAACACAGGTTTGGGAGCCATCAGCAACTGAAGCCCTGGAGGTAAATGGAAACCCCCAAGCGAGTGGAGCCAGAGGGAAGCGAGCCTGGAAGAGCCCCCAGAAGGCACCGCATTTAAGGGGAGGACAGAGGCAGGACCACAAAGCAGGATCAGGGACATTGGCACGTCCTCTGTGGTGCAGCATGATGGCAGTTCCTAGCGGGTGGAGACCATGGGGAGCTGAGGAGGACAGTCCAGGTCACGGACCAGCATGCCAGGTCGAGAGAGAGGGGGCCCGTCTGCCTGGGACCCTGGCTGGATGGGGCTCCAGATGCCTGAGACCTTGGGCCTTGCTCTCCTGGCTCCAGCTTTCCTGCTGTGGCACCCAGTGGCGAAGGCCTTCCTGGCTCCTGTTTGCAAAGTTACGCAGTTATTCTCAGCGGTCCTGATGCTGAAGAGCGAAAACATGTTCCCGAAGGAGAAAGCTTCCACCCAGTCCTGAGCTGCTACCGGAGAGCACTGAGGAAGAATAATATTTTTTTAATCTAAACGAACTTTACATTTATGCTTGACTGAAGCACAGACCACATTTGTCCTGGGAGCCAATGGGAAGCCGGGGTTTGGGTAATCTATGCAAAGGCCCCTCGGCTGCCCGGCATCCATCATCCCAAGTGACAGAATTTACATCATTAATCATTGGCGGTAATAGAAAAGTCATTGGAATAGAATGTTGTCACAGGATAAATGTCTCCCAATTGCATATAAATGTCTGGGCTTTACTGTACTGTTTGTGCTCGAGAAATACTGTGGCTTCAAAACGGTATTTATCTGGCTTCGGGAAATAATCAGCACCAGCAGGTCCTGCCTGCAGCCTCTCTGGAGGCGGCCCAGGGGGCGTCGCGCCCATCTCTGTGTCTGCACGTGGGCCGGGCAGAGGGTGGAGGCCAGGCTCCTGGGTGCCCTGTGGCGGACAGTGGCCTGAGTCAGACACACACGTGCTCAGGGGCCCCACTGTGTTCCCGCAGGCGGTATCCCGGAGCTGTAGGCACCTGTCCCCTCCTCCTCCTTGGCCTCAGACCGCATGCTGCAGGGGAGACGAGCCCGAGACCCTGGGCCTGCCTGGCTGGCAGCTGCAGTGGCCTCCCCCCGAGGTGTGGCGGCCCCAGAGTCACACAGCTGCAGGAGGCCAGGTGAGACCCCGCGAGCCGGGAACCGAAGAGTGAAACCTTGCAGGCCGCTTCTCCATTTTAGAAATGAAGTCCACAGTGTTTTCTGGCTGGCGTCGTTGTGTTCCGTGACCTGAAAACACTCTGTTTTTGGAAAGTGCAGATCTGCTGACACCTTCTTCTGGAGGTTTGTTGTGTCTCTCTTTGTGGCGAGCTGCCCCGGCCTCGGACAGGCAGATGCTGCTGGAGAGGTGCTGGGCTCAGAGGCCACGCGCTTTGTTCTGGGGTTTGGTGGGATTGTTCCTGCGGGCGCTTCACACTCTCCACCCACCCACTGGCCCTGGAGCCGGGGAGGGCCCCGCGGGAGGAGTGGCCCCCAAAGCAGGGCAGGCAGGCTGCAGGCTGCTGCTTTGGTGGAATGGTCTGCAGGAGCCTGTGAAGGACCCGTCACATGACCGACGAGCTGTGTTAAAGCAGAGCCAGGTGTCTGAGCCGATAAGCCGGGGCAGGGCTTTGTAGAGTGCGTCTGCGGGGAGATGAGGCAGCCCCCTCTTTTCTGTAGGGAATTTCATAAACCACGGCCTATCGGATGGGGAAGTGATCTGAGGCCATCTCACCGTGTGGGTTCCCTGTCGCTGGATGTCATGGGCTGGTTCTATTTTAAAGACTTTTTAATTTGACCGAGTGAGGCCATTAAAAGCCAATCACCAGCTACTGTCTCCTCATTTGTAAAAGGAAGACTATGTTAGCACCAACCATATAAGACGGACGTAATTTCAAAACAAAGAATATTTCTTCAAATGGAATAAAGTTAGCTTTAGGAGGAATTTGTTTCACGGTACCTGTTTTTGTTTTTTTTCTTTCTCTCTCTCGTAAAGGCTGACAAAAATCCGTTCCTGGTCCCTGGTTCCATTTCAGATGAATAATAGGAGGGAGGAGGCCTGGCCAGGGCCCCAGAGCCTGTGAGGTCTGTGTATCGTTTCAGCTGTTTCTGGTTTTGTCACAAATGGCCACAGACTTAGCAAATTCATTTGTTGTTGTCACCTCTCCCGGGGCTGCAGGCTAGCTGGGTGTGGCCAGGGGGCTCTAGCTAGGGGCCTGGTGCCATTCGTGTGTTTGGGAAGATGGAAATGGCTAGCCCAGTGGGGGCTACTTGGGGTTTATCCCCCTCCCCACATGGTCTCCACGGCAGTTTCCGGGCAGCCAGCCTGCGCGTGGGCCCCAGAGGTGCGTGTCCTGCGAGAACCAGGTAGACCATGGAAGCACACGGTGCCCCTCCCATGTGCCATTGCTCAAGGAGAGGGGACTTAGACTCGACTTTCTGATGGGAGGAATCCAAGGGGTTTGCAGACATGTTTTTAAAAGCACTGCATGGTTCCCAATCTCCCTGGAAAGCCAGATTTTAATCTGGGGCGCTGAGATCTTGGGAGTCCCCTCCCCTCCGTACGTGTTTCAGGAACAAGTCAGGGGGAGGAGAAAGTCGGTGGCTCTCTGCTGATGGGTGGCGAGCGCTGCTTGTTGGTCCCTGCCCACACTTCTCCGGAGTAATAAATTTCCCAGGTAAGGTAGATTCCACCAACTAAGTATCAATTAAGCTCTTTTATGATCATAACTGAGATGATGAATTGAAGTCAATCTAGAGAAACAGCCAGTAAAAGAATAGAGACTTCAGGAATCTGGTGTGAACTCGCAGAATCCCAGGCACCTGCTCACTCTTTCCGGTAGGGCAGCCTTTAGCCCTGGGTGAGCACCTGCTACGTGCAAGGTGCTGGGCTGGCATGCAGGGGGCCAGTGATGTGAGAGGAGGGTCTCTGGAGGACCCGTGCCCCTCGATGTCCATGGTCAGACTGGGAGTGTCCCCGTGTCACCCCACCAGGACCAGTGCGCAGGAGGGGCTCTGGTGTGGGCGAATGGGCTGGTGGGCTAGCTGGCTTTTGGCTCTCAGAGGTGCTCTGGACTTTCCTGTGTTCCAGGAGGTTTTACGTAAGGGTCCCGGGAGGGTGAGGAGGAGTAGCGGACCCTCCCCCCAGCTACATGGCCCAGTCCCCAGCATGGTGCTGGCATCCCTTGCTGGTCTCTGTCACAAAGCCTGGACTGTCCCAGGTCAGATGTGTGAAATGGGGCAGGGAAACAGCTTTCAACCAGCTGGGAAGTGTCTCGAATGCAAGAAGCAGCTGACCACACGGTTGCCTCCGGTGGTGACAAGCTGGCCCGCTGGGGTGCATTTAGCGTCAGGAGGGGCAGGGCAAAGAGTGGGAGTACGTGCCATTTACTGGATTCCCAGTGAGCCAGGTGTCTCCCCTTGGGTCTGGCCGGGCTTCCCGGCTGCCAGCCTCCCAGCTTCTCTGTAAAGCCTCCCTGCGTATCCTTCACCTCTGCCCACGGGCCGTGTGTCTGCCCCTCGCGCCTCCGTCCTCGGGCGGCAGACACTCCGCAGACTCGGATGCTTTGACATGTCTGAGGGAAATTTCTGGTTCTCTCCAGGTGACAAGCCCCATCCCTAGGGGGCCCTCCAGAGCGGACCCCTTCTCTGTGTTTGCTGGGGTTCCTTGGAAGAATGGAGCCGGGAGGCTTGGCATTTCTGCCCTGTCTGCAGCCCCTCTGAGAACAGTTCTTCTGGGGCAGTGGGTCTGCTCCCAGCCCCGTGGGAAGCATGGCCACCTCTGAGGGTCCTCAGGAAGCTGTCAGATGCCCACCAGTGGCTCTGCCCGGGGAGCCCCTCGTGGATAGTGACTGAGCAGCTGTGGTGTGCCGGGCACAGCTCCCGGTCCTGGACAGAACAGTGGACAGACCCTCTTACCCTCTTCCCTTCCCCACGGGACTGCCCGGAAAGTTACGTACGTTCCTTCTCTGAGTCAGCCAGACCTGCTAGGTTTGGTGGGTCATTTTTTTATACCAGCTGCTGCCGAAAGGAGGGGGGCAGAAAGAGTTCCCTGGGTCTAAACCGAATCAGAAACAAGGACTCCCTCCACGGCCATCAGACAGACCAGTCTGCAGCCCCCCGGATGAGGGAGAAGCCCACCTGTAATCAGGAAAGAGTGCTCGGAACACAAGCTCAGTCAGGCCTGGCCACGCAGACACGAATCCCTTCATCGGATCGATGTTTGCTTATCACGTGCCAGGCCCCGTTCCGGGCGCTGGGTGGAAGGTGGGCCCAGAGGGAGCTTCCCTCCTCACTGGCGGGGTAGAAACTGTAGAAACACATGAGATGCTGGAGAAGAAGCCAGCTGCTGGGAGGGCGCAGGTCGGGGGAAAGGCTGGCTAGAGCAGTGAGCAGGGGGCTGTAGAGCCGGGAGCCAGGGCTTGTCCCTTTCCAGAGCTGGGACACGGCACTCCACGTGCCCCCCCATCCCTCCACCCTGGCCTCTCAAGTGTGGGGAGGTAGCCAGGGGCTGCCCCTCCTTGGCCTGGCTTCTCCCTCCCTCAGCGCCTGGGTGCCGACTCCTCCCGTCTGATCTGGGTGCCTGTGCGGGGGAATGTATATTTAGACGCTTCTGTACTTGCCGTGGTAACAGTCGCTTTATTCCTGGTGAAGAATGAGGAAAATGGGTCAGCTGTATTTACTAAGAAGCGTGTTCCAGCTTCTTTTCCGAGGCTATTTATAAACTTTAAAAAAAGTGAGCTAAGTTTTTACATCTTATTGGAAGCTGGAGTGCCTATGAATACCCTTTCTATTACTATACCGGGGAATCTAGCATTTTGGAATTGAAATGATTCGAGTCGGGCAGATAGAAATCTTGCAAATAGCGATTTTGATGAACTCTGGCAGCCTAAGTTTGCCTCGTGGTCTGCTTTCTCTGGGCATCTTCTTCCTGGAACACAGACTAGCTTTCTTGGGTAGGGTGGGGGGGCCTACCCTGCGGCGGCAGATGTTGGCCCCAGGCCGTGCTGGGCCCGTGGTGGCTGCAGGCTGAAGGGAAGGTGGGCTCCTGGAGCCTGGGGACTTGAGGAAGCTATTTTGGAACCTGCTCCTTGCCTTCCTCCGTGGAACCAGGCCACAGGGCTGCTCAGTCCTCAGCCCACAGCTCACTTTCTCCCGTGTCCCTCACTTCTGATGCCTTGCCCACTGTGTCCTGGGGTCACACGGTCACTCCCATGTGCCTCTGAGAGCATGTAGCTTCTTTCCAGGCGGCCTGAGCTTGCTGGTGAGACAGGAGGGCTCCACTTGGGCGAGTAGTCCAATGGCTTGCTGCGGCCCGTCCTGTTACTCTGTCTCTGCCTGGCTGTGTTGGGTCTGTGTTCAGTCTTCTGGAGTGCCTCTCAGAGACCCCTCTGTACCCTGGGCTACGGGGAGGGGTGTGTCCTTGGGACCTGGTGGTAGCTGAGGATGAGGGTCCCTTCTGCCGAGTGCTGTGCTGTTGATACTCCAGGAGCAATGGCCCCATCTGGACTTTGGGGAAGGAGTCCTCCTGGGTGGAGTCTGGTTCTATCTTGGGAGACCAAGAGGCCAAGACCTTTCTGCCTTGACCATCAGAGCCCTCAGCCTTTCTCAACCAGGCATTAAGCTGCCCTCTGCTGACCCCTCCCCCTGGGGGCCTTGTGCAGGGTAAGAGGCGGGCTGTGGGTGCCACCCCCCCACCAGCTGAATAGCCGTGGGGACCTGCCTTCCCCTCCACACCCCCACCTCCGACTGGTGTCCCGTTGAGAAGAAAAGCCATAATAATACAACAGTGATGACACTGCCGCTGACCAGTCACTACCACCTGGCAGCGGCCCCCACTGCCACACCACGTCGGTCCCTTAGGACAGCACCTGGCATGTTTGGTGGCACTGATTACTCATTATTGGCCATCTGCCTGCTCAGTGTTGGGAGGGGCCTTGGGCCAAATTCCCCCTGAGCACAAGTTCCCAAACTTTCTTGGTTCTTGACCTCCCTAGGCTGCAAGAAATACTTCATGGTTCTATTTATTAAGTGGTTAGATCCAAATACCATAATAAAGAGCTGTGTCCCGACAACTTAATAGCGGCTTGAAAATATAATACTCATAAGGTTTTATTTCGTTTTTAAATAACCAAATTACTTACTAACGGGATATGTGTGCCCATCGGTCAGTGGACATCTCCTCAAATCCCGGAATCAGAGTGGGTGTCACCAGCGTCGTGATATGCTGATTTTTGCAAGGCACTGGCTTATCCCAGCAAGCCCTGAAAACCCGGCTGCGCGGTGACATCACTTGCTCAGAAGGGATGTAGGTCATGTGCCCGTGAAACTGTAAACCACCCCAAGCTAGTAGTTCCAACAGTGTCTGACGGGTACTTCGTATGCTCAGTAACTGCTGGTCTGCCAGGAGCTTACTGAGGTTCCGCAGGGTGCCTCGGTACATAGTCTGGGAACCACGTTCCTAGGGCCTGTGACTCTCCTCATTTCTGGATTTCCAGGAAGCAGATCATTAGGCCTCAGGCTCTCAGAGTCCTACATACCCATCTGGGGTGGTGTGGGAGAGAGGATGAGGATCTCGTCCCACCTTCTTCCTCTGTCCCATCTTCTCCCTCCTCTCCCGGGACAGGCAGGGGTGGGCACCACACTCTTGCTCCCTCTGTCTCCTGTTCTCCTGCTGGGAGCATCAGCTGTGGAGCAGGGGTGGGGATGGAAGGGCATCTTCTCTGCACTCACGGAAGAACTCGATGATGCGAATCCTCCAGAATAGGAATTAAGAAAACCCTCCCTCTCAACAAAATGCTTTCTGGTCTGTGGCTGTGCTGCTGACACTCAGGAAAATCACATGTGCCGTTCAGAGCTGAGAATACCCGTTGTTGTTTTGGTGGGTACGTGGGCTCAGCCTAAAGTACTGAAATCCATTGCTTCGGTGGGCAGGGAGCTCCCCAAACCATTGGACTTCCAAGATAGGGAGTCTAAAAGGGCTTTCGAGATGCTGTGCCCACTCTGCAAGGATCAGAGCAGGAACCAGATGTTCTGTCCCTTCCTGTTCAGCAGGCGCCTGTGTCTTAGGTACAGACCAAGTATAAACCCAGGTGGGCAGGGCCGTGTCTTATTGACCAGGTGTTCAGCCAAGGGCTTCGCTTCTTCCTTTCTGGTTCTTTCTTACCTTTGCTCCCGCCTGAACCCTCCCCGAGGAAGAGCTCATTACCTCTGTCTGCCCCAGGAAGATGCCTCTGGCTGCCTTGTTCCCAGATAGGCCCTTCCCTGCCGTTCTAGCTGTGTGCCTCTGCACTGTTGCTTCCTCACTGGCTCTTTGTCCATTTAAGATCTCACCTCAGGACTTTTGCACTTGCCACTCCCCCTACCTGGGACCCTCTCTGTCTTCAGCCACTCCCATGGCTGGCCCCAGCTCATTTTCTAGGCCTCATTTCACATGTCACTTCCAGTGAGGTGTCCGTGTGGGCCCTGTCTCACACCAGCCTCATGATTTACTCTTCACAGCCTTTTGGACACAAGCTTCATCCAGGTGGAGAGCATGTCTACACCTGCATCTGTGCTCTTCACTGTTGTTTTCTCTGTACCTGGCCCCCGGCCTGGGCCATCATGGGTACCCAGCAGATACCGCCTGCTGAGTGAGTGTTTTCGGGGGACAGTGCCAGTTGTTTTTTGCCTTTTTTTTTTTTTTTAGGTGGGCGGGACTTACAGGGTCACCAACTTTTAATTTTGCCGAGGAAGAAAGAAAAAGTCTAGCAACCGTGTATCATTAACATTTCATGAAAGAAAAGTTGGAAGGACACAGTCTCAGAATAAAGGACAGTTCTTTAACTGGAGTCAGTTTAGCTTTATTGAAAACGTGCTGCATTGTCCCTTTTCTCATCTCATGGGTCAAAGGGGCCCCTGGGTGGCTCAGTCGGCTAAGCGTCTGACTCTTGGTTTTGGCTCAGGTCATCATCTCAGGGTCATGAGATCAGCCCAGTGTTGGGCTTTGCGCTCAGCAGGGAGTCTGCTTGAGAGTTTCTCCTTCTGCCCCTCCCCTGACTCGCATGCACACTCTCTCTCTCTCTCTCTCTCAAATAAATAAATTATTTTTTTAAAAGAAACCCTCACAAAAGATGTAAGTCCATCAGTGAGCACTTGGGGGCCACCACTTTCACCCTCCATGGAACTTAATGATGACCCCATTGCCATCCTCGTGGCATGTGTGTCCTTCATTAAGTTGTAGACTCCTGTTGGGGGAAACCTCTTTTATTATTTTTTAAATATTTATTTATTTACTTATATTTTATTTATTTGACAGAGAGAGACACAGGGAGAGCAGGAACACAAGCAGGGAGAGTGAGACAGGGAGAAGCAGGCTTCCTGCTGAGCAGGGAGCCATATGTGAGGCTCGATCCCAGGACCCTGGAATCATGACCTTAGACGAAGGAGGCAGACACTTAGTGACTGAGCCCCTCAGGCACCCCTGGGGGCGCCCCTTTCAGACTTAAGTTGCCTTTGCGCTTGCTTCAGATGCCCTCATCCATCCCTGGAGACTTCCAGATTCGGCCCGGGCGCCCTCTTTGGAAGCTCTGCAGGACAGGATTCGCCTCCCCCTTCCTCCTGGTAATCTGCAACTTGGTCATCATCTGTCTGCACACCCGTGTCCCGTGGGGGGGAGCTCCCCGGGACAAGATGCAGGCCTCCCTCCCTGGTGCGCTGCGACCCTCACTGTGCACTTGGCTCTGCTTTTGTCTGTGGAAGTGGCAGTGACCATGTTCAGGTGGTAGCAGGACCCAGCTCGGGCCACAACTCAGCCTGCGACACAGAGCTCGCTCGCTCTCTTTCGCTAACTGAATTTAATTTCTATTTCAATCCTTCATTCCACCAGGCCACAGGAACATAATCTCGTTTAGTTCTGGGGTTTCTAAGTCAATTTAAAGCTTCCCTTAATCCATTACTGGGCCTGTTGGTGTGTGAGGAGGGCGTGGAGGTGAGGGGTCTGGTCCTGAGTGACTGCCGCTTCCTCGGGCCCCTGGCTGGCACCCCACACAAGTCACTGCTATGTCCCTCTGACCCCATGCAAGGCCTCTTTAGGGCCGGGTCCTATTCAGGTGCTTTTGCAGCCCTCTTGGGTAGTTGAGGCGTCCTTCAGCTGCCCCCACGGCCCCAGCAGTCATCTCTGTTCTTTGGTGAATGCTATCAGCTCCACTTGGGGAATGAGGCCTCTGTGGGGTTCTTATGGCACCCATCACCAGGGCGGGGAGGAGGTGGGACCCGGGCCCCTGATGTGCAGTCCCCACTCTCCCTCCAGCTTGGCTATGGGCAGGAAAAGGCCCCGGGTGGTGGGGTGTCCCTTGTACCTCCTCAGCGTACGTCCAGGTCATGGCTTTCGTTCTTGGGTTCTCTGGCCGACAGAGCAGCCCTTCCCCCGAGTGTAGACACCACTTACCCTGGGGTGTAGATGCCCTGGGTCGGGTCAGAGTTATAGGCTACAAGAAATGGGGGGTGAAGAGAGACCCGTATCACACCTCCAACACACCCGCCGTGGGTGAAGGTCCTGATCTGGGCTCTTGTCGGGGGGCTTCTCGGCATCTGAGGAAGGGGAGAGGCTGTGGGCTCAGCGCCCTCGGGGGACTTGCCTTTGAAGTGTGCCCAGTAGTACGGAGCTCCAGCTTATTTGGTGGGTTTGTCTACTTGTCTTTCCGTTTTTGAAGTGATACAGCAGCAGCGAGGAAAAGCAAGGAAACACAGACAAGCAGATAGAGGCAGTCCTCTGTTTTGGCCCCTGGAGACTCTTCCTATCTTGGCGTGTGTCTCCACAGACAGTTCAGTGATAAAAGTAGAGACAGTTGTCGCGCGAAACGTGGCTCGCGCTGATGGAGCGCCCACAGCGTGCCAGGCACCCTCCGAAGACTCGAAGATGCTGCTGTTTTGTTGAATCGGAACAACTCTGTGAGGCGGAGGGTGCTGTTCTCCTTCCGTTACAGGTGAAGAAACTGAGGCACAAAGCATTTATGTAACTTGCCGAAGCGCAGTCCGCTGGGAGCCTGGCCAGGTGCTCACCCCGCACACCTGCAGGAGGGGGTGAGCGTTTATGGCCAAGATCGAGAACAACCAGTGTTCTCGTCCTCGTTTCTTTCAGCAGAGTAACCCTATCATTCTCTGTGTCCTCAGGGCTCCAGACACCCATTTACTGACTGAATGAACAAGACGGGGCGTTTTGAGTTCTAACGCAAGCCTTTTCACTAGTCCCGGGCAAATCACTGTTCCTTCCACTGATGTGTTTTTCTTTTCTCCTGTGCTCGTGGCCCTTGCCTGAGGGCACCGCTCACATTCTTGTCTCTGTCTAAAGGCAGCGTCATTGAGGCGTAATTGACACACGCGAGACTGGACAGACTGAAAATGTGCAGCCTGGTGGGTGTTGATCGCCTTCGCTATCTCAAGAGAGTGAACAGGTCCAGCCCACTCCAGAAGTGTCCTCGAGCGCCCCTGTGATCCGTCGTTCCGGCCGTCCTGCCTCCCACCCCCAGGCAACCGCTGGGCTGCTTTCTGTCACTATAGTTGGTTTGCATTTTCTGGAGTTTATGTAATTGGAACTGTACAGTCTGTACTCACTTTTGGGGCTGCACGATTATTTTGTGACTCATTCATGTTGCGTGTATCACTTCACTTCATTTTATTGCTGAGTAGTGTTCCGCTGTGTGGATGTGAGATGGCTTGTTCATGGTTGATAGACATTTGGGTGGTTTCCAGTTTTTGATTATTATGAACAAAGCTGCTAGGAACATTTGTGTACAGGTCTCTGTAAGGACATAGGCTTTCTTTTCTCTTGAGTAAATAAATACCTAGGAGTGCAATGGGCAGATCACCTGAAAGTGACTAACCTGCTTTTCATAGCGGTGGCACCATAGTACCTTCCCGCTCCCAGGGTCCAAGAGTTCCCCGCCCTCCCCACCTCCCCAGCACTTTGTGTGGTCGTTCATTTTAATTTTAGCCATTTTACTAGGTATGTGGTCACATCTGCTTGTGGTTTTAATTTGCATTTTGTTAATAACTGGTGACATTCATGTACTTATTGACTACCCCTTGTTATCTTCCTGGTGAAATGTCTGTTCAAATCTTTTGTCCATTTCAAGAAAAAATTGGGTTATTTGTGCTCTTGTTATGGAGTTTTGGGAATTCTTTATGTATGTTTCAGATAGTCCTTTAGTAGATAAATATCTTTTGAGGAACTAAAGTTTATTTTGATGAAGTGCAATTTATTGATATTTTTGTTTTTAAAGATGCTGCTTTTGGTGTCATGTCTCTGCCTAACCCAGGGTCATAAGTATTTTCTCTGATGTTTTCTTCTCAAAGTGTTAAAGGTTTTAAACTTAGGTATACAGCTCATTTTAAGTTAATTTTTATATATGGTGTGAGGTATGGGGTGAGGTCCACTTTAATTTCTGTTGCATGGAGATGGCTAGTTATTCCAACACAATTTGTTGAAAAGCCTCCCTCTTTCTTCACCGAATTGCCTTTTGCTGCTTTGTAAAAATCATCTGTCTCTATATGCGAGGGTCTATTTCTGGACTCTGTCCTACTTGTTGGTCTGGTTATCTCTCTCTGTGCCAGCGCCACAGTGTCTTGATCACGTAGCTTTATAACAAGTCTTGAAACCCTTTGAATCAAAGTAGAATTAGCTCTCCCATCTCATTCTCCTCTTTGAGATCGTTTTGGATACTCTAGGCCCTTTGCATTCCCATATGGATTTTAGAATTGGCTCGCCAGTTTCTGAAACAAGCCTGCTGGGATTGTGATTGGGATCCAGCCTCAGATTGTATTCTCTGTGGGTCCTCGGTTCTGGAGTCGTCACCTGGCAGTGCCCCACACTGGGCAGCTGTGGGCTCAAGTGAGTGGCTGGATGGGAAGGTCCTGTCGTCAGTCAGAGAGGACGTCCGTATTTATAATGGGAGACATTTTGGATTGACCTTAGGGGTGAGAGTCTGACTTTTTTTTGGCTGAGCCCAGGTTTCTGCTGAGGAGTGCAGAGCTGACAAATTCAAACATGCTTGTGGAAGTTTCCATTGCTGTGGTCCTGGGTCCAGGCTTGGCAAGGGAACTGCCATCCTTTGGGAAAGCGCAGGTGGGTCTCTTCTTTACTCTGACCCTGTCATCTGCCCTAAGTGTTAGTGCTTGAGGTTCTACAGGTGTGAATGCTGGACCCTGTGTGGAGCCTCAGGTGACCTGCCAGTAGGCACTGGGTGGGGCTTTCCTTTCCAGAACATTCCTTTGAGAAGCAAAGAGAAGAAGGCTCACTAATTGTGGCCCTGCCTGGGCTGGTCATGTGTCTCTGTGTGTTCCTGACTGTTAGTGTGCACCGTGGTGTCCCTGACTTCCGTCCAGGGCTGGTGTGTGGCTGGCAGGAGCCTTCTAGGCCCCCAGGCAGGTGCTCTGGCTTTCCCCAGATCTGCTTTTCGGTGAAGGTATTTTGCAGGGAATGTGTTGTTGGAGGGGAAGGAAAGGCTCTGAAGGAGCTCTGAGGTACCATTTCCTTGGGCTTTTCTGAGGACTGCTCACCGGAGGTCACCCCTGGGGAGAAGGAGCTGTTAGACTGTCAAAATAAAAAGTCAACTAAACTCCTTAGGCCAATCGAAAGCACTTAACTCAGTTGACGGGCAGCAAAGGCAACAGATTTCCCTGCGGT
Organism: Mellivora capensis; assembly: GCA_004024625.1. Lineage (NCBI taxonomy): Eukaryota > Metazoa > Chordata > Mammalia > Carnivora > Mustelidae > Mellivora > Mellivora capensis. Next base: position 145,551 of record PISX010001687.1, on the reverse strand, counting down.
GGGTTACAGGGGTGGGGAGATCGGGGGAAGGCTGTTGGGAGGTTTAAAGAATGGAGGAAAAGTTTTAAAATATGGGAATATACCTAGTCAATAAGACATTAAATTTGGGATTCATAAAAAGAAATAGTGGTGAAAATCTCCCCAAATAAGTTTTTATTCTCGAATTTGATGACAGATCTCCTGGAGCGCTGGTTATCCCGTAGGTGTGGTCCTCTGAAATACAACCCGAGGCACATATATTGTCAAATAATAAAGTATTATGAGACCAATCAGCTGTGAGCTCCCCACTTGGCAGTTTGGAAGTAAAAACCCTTGCTCCTTTACAAGGCCAAGTGACTCTTAATTCCTCCCGGGAGATTTCACGTTCATATGTGTTCACTGCCAGCTGACAAAAGAGGCGAGTCCAGATTTATTACCCTGGCACCTGCAGCAAAAAAATGACGGATGATGAAAATATATTTAATTATCATTCCATGCCACATCCCTGCCTGCTCTGGTCGCGGGGCTGCAGCTGTTGGCACACACTTTATTTTAAAGTCAATGTGCTTATCTGGAGCGAAGGCTGCTCTCTGAGTAAATTGACTTGTGGGAGGAAGGGAATGACGATCTCCTGCCGACCCAGCTGAACAAATGCAGATTTGTATTCCGTGGGCCTGCTTTAATTGTCTAATCCGCCCCCCATCATATTAGCTTTGGGATTTGGCTTTTGTAAAGAAAACATTTGCAAGAAGTAAACTTTTCTGTGGCCTTTCGGAGCCGAAATGAATAATTCTCCTTCCTGGATTGTAAAGTGCCACCTGACGGCGGATGCTCACGTTTCTGCTGTCGGCATGGAAATCGCTTTTGTCGGGTGCTTCTCAGGGAGAGGGAGCCGGAGAGAGCTAGAGAGCCCCTTGCTGGGCCTTCTCTGTCACCAGATGGGGACCCCCCTGGGCCCGAGGGGGTGGGCTCAGGGCCGCAGAGGGCGGGAGGCCTGGGATGGAAGCCCCTGTGTTCTCGCAGTCCGCAGCTGTGAGAGCTCTAGCCTCTTGGAGTGATGAGACCGAGTCTCGAGGGTGACCCCACAAATCTGCCTCCTACTTGTCTGGCACTGAAACCTTCCAGAAAGCAAAACCCTGGACGAAGCGGCAGCACCCTGGCTCAGTGGAGAGCGTTGGCTCTCGTGGAGTGAGAGCCGCAGGGAGTCTGGGCCATTAGCCTGTGCCTAAGATGATCCAGGTTTCAACAAAAATAGCCCCGATGATAGGCAGTGTATAATGCAGCGATTTTCCTGCCGTATCTCTTATCAGTAGAAGCCACTTGATGTTTTGTATACAGTGGGATTTAGTACAAAGTGATGGAATTTCCACTGAAAGGAAAACACAACTGGCTTAGCAGTCGGGATACAGGGAGAGATGACGCTGAGGGTTTCTGAGGTTCCTGGTGCTGCTGGTGGCCGGAGGCGGCCTGTGCGTGGGGCACGAGGGGATGAGGTTTCTGTGAATGCGAGCTGGCTCAGGGAGGGGCACGTTTCCTCTGACCTTCTCTTTGATGAATCAGGATGCACGGCTACATCTGCTGAGCCTGCAGGACCTGAGGCTTGGTGGGGAGAAGGCGAGCTCGGGGGCTTATGGATTGGGGCAGTGAGCAGAGCTCTCATGCAAGATTTTGCCCGAAAGCCAGAGAGACGGTCCGTCCTCACCAGCACCACTAGGGCCACTGTGATGGCACGGCCGTGTTCATCATCACGTCACCGTGTATCACGCACCAGGCCCTGGTTGAGTCACGTTCGTCCTCTCCTGTCCCATGGGGTAGATACTATTCTGCCCAGTTTACAGATGAGGAAGCTGAGGTTCTCGTAAGTGATGGAGCTGAGACCAGAAGCCGGGCCCTGGAGCTCAAGCCTGCGTTTTCAGTCAGGAGCTGCAATGCGTACCATACAAACAGAGTATGTGTCATGTTTGTGCTTGATCTCATACGGTAAAGGAAGGAACAAGAAAGCCCACTCCGCTCTTGCCAAGAAAACAGTCTGAGGATGTCAGTAGTCTCGAGTGTGAAGACTAACACTGAGGGATTCCTTTTCCCCCGTAGCTGCCACTCTCTCAGCTCCAGGGATCAGGGTCCCTGAGAGGAGCCAGAGCTGCGTGGGGACCCAGAGGAGGGGCTGTGGGGCCCCAGGGCGGAGTCATAGCCTGTGGTGGGATGTGTCAGGGGAGCTGCAGCTTCTGCTCTGTCCTGGCAGCACTGGGGCCTCGGCCGCTGGAGGGGGATGGGGACAGGGCCCTTGAAAGCCTTGCTGGTGGGCCTTGGGCACAGACACTCAACCATGCTCTCCCCCTGGGTCTCCTAAGAGGCACTCGCCACCCCTCACAAGCAGCTTAGCCCTGACCTTTGTATTTCTGGTCCTTCGTGCCCTCCTCTGGCACCTGGTGGCCCACCAGGGCTCTAGGTCTGATGCTCGATGATGGTGCCGGCTGACTGGGTTTGTGTCTTCATACCTGTGGCTGAGCTGTGTGGACACATTGCACGACCACGGCGCCTGCCTGCCCTGAGTCTTCGAGCAAAGAGCTTTCAGCAAACAGTTGTTGTGTGTCCCCTGCGTGCCGGGAGCCATGTGGCTGTCCACCACGTTCATGCATGTCATTCCCAGACCCCGGGGCCGTTGGAGCTGGAGGTTACCTCTGGAGGAGCACGTGTGTCCCATGTGGGTTGTATCAAAGGTCGGGGAGACGAGACACGTCGTGACTAGCTTATCAGGGTAACCATGTGCAAAGAAATTAATGCCGATTTTATTTCCAAGTGAGGCTGATGACTCTCCTTTCCACATTAATTTTTATTAAGCATTTTATGTATTATTCCAAAACCACAGAGTATGCAGACACAGCTTAGAACACATTATGGGTTGTGCGTTTTGTAATGATCATATGGCCTTAGTCCAGAATGTAGGAGAGAAAATAAACATGGTTGTCTTCCCGTGGAAGCGAGTCGCCATGGTGACATGTGGATGAGTGTCGGGGAACAGCACCACCCACACTGCTGGGCTCCCGGCCCAGCGCCGCCCTGGGCGTGGAATGTGGAGTTCACCCCCACCTGGGGCAGTGCTTGGCCCCCCCTCGGCCCCAGTCCCTGTGGCAGGTCCTTCTTTCCTGGCCCTCCACTGTCCAGGACTCTCTGATTCTGTGTCACCTTCGACAGTCCGACCAGAGGGGTGGAGGCCAGCTTGGGGCCGGTGCTGGGCTATGGGCTGTGGATCTCTCAGTACAAAGAAGCGATGGGTGTTCTGGGGAGCTGAGGGTCCAAAATGAATGACAATCCAAGGTCTCCAGAGGCAGAGGAAATCAGGGCTGTGATGGCGTGCCATGGATCCTGGCAGGAAGGACAGGGAAGGGCACAGTAAGTGTCCACTCTGCAAGTGTCGCTGTCAGCTTTGTCTCCTAGTCAGTCACCATCATCGTCACCCCTGTCTGCCTGCGGTGTCTGTGGGGCATCCTGACAGGTGGGCGTGGTTTGCCTTATTTTTGTGCTGCGGGGCCCATGGGGCCAGTAAATGGCGGCCATGGAGAATTCCAGAACTGTCTCCTGCCTCCTTCCACTGCTGCCTCTCTGGGCACCTCCTCCCAGGGGGTATCTCACAACCGTATGAGGGCTCCCAGCAGCCCCTCCCAAGCCAGCTTCATTGTTCACAGGCACCGGGCACTGCTGTGTGTGAAGCCACAGGACACCTTTGGGAGACTACAGTGTCCCTGTGAGAAAGATGCCCAGCAGCCCCCAGGCCCTCCTGGAGTGCACGTGTGCCCAGCACTCTAGCAGCTCTTCCCTGACCCCAGTCCCTCGGGTCACATGCAGGTGTCTATTCCATAGCAGGGACGCCATGACCTGGAACGTGCAGAGACTTGTCTGCGTGTGGCTCCCCCAGAAGCTGACCCCGAGGCACAGATTTGTGTCTTTTGGAAGGTGAGCTGGTGGCAGTGAGCGGCTGGCACCTTGGGCTCAGAGATGTGGGAGCACGGTGCAGAGCAGTCCCGGTAGGGGGCTGACTAAGCAGGGTGTGGATCCACTAGCTCCCATGTCTCACAGGCTGAGAGCCTGGGGCATTAGTGGCCCGGTGCTTCCGGGCCGTCCCGCAGGCTGACCGAACCCCGTCTGAAAGCAGGGGTCAGATGCTCAGGGAGGTCTGCGGGTGACTTCCGTTTGGACGGAGGCAGTACGGGTGGGTCACACCTCTCTGTGACCGTGCCCAGCCAGGCGGTGCCTGGGGTAGACCAGAAGCCAGGTGAGGCCACTCCATGTGTGGCCAGGGCTCCTTCTCAGGACTCCAGAAGGAGAGGTGGGAGGCTTGGGTCATGATAAATTCATGCCACCAAAGAGCCTGAAAAGGAGGGAGGCATGTGAACGACAGGACGGAAGCCAGCCCCACTGGCCATGGGGTGTGGGTGCGGCTGTGCTGCCTTCTGGTGGGGCTTCAACCGCACGGTTCAGTGTGTGACGACTCAGCGGCATGGAAGCCTGCCTCTGGCCCCTGATTCTCTCTTCACCTGTTTTTTTTTTTTTTTTTTTTAAAGAAACTCGGTTTATAAATGGTCTTCTCCATATTATAGTGCTGTTCATAGTGCTTACACCCTGTTTCATAATTGGCCCATACAATATACCCTGTTCAGAATTTTTAATCAATTCTGGCAAGTTGCCCCAGCAATTTAAATAAAAAGTATATAAATGAATTTAGTATTTTAATATTACAGTGACATTAGCCTTATATATGTACTTAGCAATTTCATGCAGTATTACAATTTTATAAAATACTCTTTATTTGGCTGGTGGATAAACCTCAGAGTTAAAACCCTGGGCTTTTCATGGAACCAGCAGAGAAGGGAGTGAACGCAGAAGGCAGAGTGTGACCTGTCGGCCACACCGTCCCCAGAGGCCCAACGGCTGCCCTTCTTCGCCACTGATGCCAGTGTGCCCACCCGGTGTGGGGCTGCGCTGGGCAGTGTCTGTGTGTGCTGGGACGTGTACTTCAGCTGGGTGGTGGTGGGCACGCCCTGACCCAGAGTCGTGCCAACGAGGTGGTCCCCTCTGGGGATGCTGCCAGTCCACACTGGGGCAGCCTGCTCCTCGCTGGCAGGGCCTGGGAATGTTAGTGCGGAGGGCTCAGCCCTCCCACCTTCTGGTAATTTCTGTGGAGGCCCTCAGCATGCTGGGCAATGTGAGGACCGCTCTGCAGGTGTTACTCCTTGTCAAGGTCATTGTGACCGGCCCACGGCTGATGCAGTGGTTCGTCCTCATGTCGCTTGAGCCGCCAGAGCACTGGACACAGCTGATTCCTGCCTCCTCCCTAGAACAGTCTGCCTGGCTAGCAGGTTTCCTCTCGCCTTGGTGGCGGCTGCTTCCCGGTCTCCTCTGGAGGCCTCAGGGCTCAGCTCTGGTCCCCTTCTTTCCCGCCGACTCCCTCTGGGCCGCCGGACTCTGAAACATTGCTGCTCCTGAGGTGAGGGGACATCAAATGCCGGTGACACCCACCTCCGGAGGGCAGGGAAAGGGGACCTGTCCTGTGCCAAAATAGGCATGGACACTGCTAATGGCCTCCAGTCCCATTTCCTACTTTTGCCTTCCTTCAGACTTGTTTCAAATTGGCATCCAGAGTGGGTCTGCTTATTTTTTTTTTAATTTTTAAAAATTGTGGTAAAATACATGTAATGTGAAAATTACCATTTTAAGCGGATGGTTTGGTGGCATTGAGTGTGTTCACATTGTCGTGCAACTTTCCCCACCATCGGTCTTCAGAATGTTTTCGACTTGCAGAACTCAAGCTCTGTGCCCATTACACATTAAGTCCCTTTCCGCTCCCCCAGCCCCTGGTGCCCATGATGCTACTTTCTGTCTCTGAATTTGACTTCTCTCCATTTGCCATGTAAGTAGAATGGTGCAACCTTTGTGTTTTCGTGGCCGCCTGCATCACCGAGCCTAATACTGTCCTCGTGTTCTGCCATGCTGTAGCAGGGGTCAGCGTTGCCTTCCGCGTCTGAAGCCTAAATCACATTCCATTGTACGGACCTACCACATTTTGTTTATCCACCAGCAGGTACTGCTTCTGCCGCTGGGCTGTTGAGAATAATGTTCCGTGAACGTGGCTGGACAGACAGAGCGATTCTTCTAACACAAGTCAGACCATGACAGTCCTCTGCTCAACGCGGCCTTCCAGTTCTTGCTGAAAAGCCCACGCCCACAGGATGGCACATGAGGACCTGTCCAGTCCGCCTCTTGTACCTCTTGTACCCCTCCCTTCCGTGCAGCCCTGCAGCCACACTGAGCTCTCTTCCTTCCTCAGACACATGGGCTCACTCCTGCCCTGTGGCCCAGGCCCAGGCTGTTCCCTCCGGGCCCTCTGCCTGGGACACCCTTCCCTGAGAGCTTCCTGGCTTCCTCTGTCTCCTTCAAATCTTTGTTCCAATGATACGCCCGCCCTGATCACCCTACTCCCGTTGGATCATACCTCCCCCTTCAGACCCTCCTGACCTTCATAAAATAGCCTTCATCACCCTCTACCATGCTATGTAATTCACCTTTTTAGTGTGTTTATTATGTCTCCTACTCTTAGGGTGCCGGGATCTCTTCTGCTCCATTCATGGGGGTTTCCTGAGCACCTACAACAGTGCTTGGTGGGTCATAGGTACTCAATAAACACTTGTTGAGTGAATACATGATTTTTTTTTTTTTTTTGGTAACCGCTTTGCTATGATATAATGTATATAGCATATGACTCATCCATGAAAGTGCATGGTTCTGTGCTTTTAGCACATTCACAGAGTTGTGCACCCATCGGCATGTTTGGACACTTCCATTACCGTCCAAAGAAACCCTTCAGCTGTCACTCCGCATTCCCCTGGCCCTATGTTCTATCTGTAGAGACTTCGTTATTCTGGACATTTCATATAAATGGAGTCCTATACCATATGGTCTCCTATGACTGGCTTCCCTCCCTTCCCATCATGCTTTCAAGGTTGTGCCATGTTATGGCGTGTATTAGTGCTTCTTCCCTTCCTCTTGCTGGTTGGTAATCCATTGCATGGATAGACCACATTTTGTTTACGCCTCATTTCATGGATGTTTGCGTTGTTTCCACTTTTTGAGTCTTGTGGCTAATGCTGCTGTGACCATTCATGCACAGTATTTCTTTGCATGGACGTATGTTTTCATTTCTCTTGTGTATATCGCTAGGAGTGGAATTGCCGGGTCATGTGGCACTTATGTGTGTAACCTTTTGGGGAACTGCTGGATTGTTTTCCAAAGTGGCTGCACTATTTTCCATTCCTGCCAGCTGTGTGTGAGAATTCCAATTTTCCCACAGCCTCACCAGTGCTCTCCTTCTTTTCGATTATAAACATCCTACTGGGTGTGAGGCGGGATCTCACTGGGTTTTGATTTTCATTTCCCTGACGACCAACGATTCTGAACATCTTCCACTCGCATATTTGTTTATCTTACATTTGGTTATCTTTTCTTGGAGACACGTCTATTCAGTTCCTTTGCCCATTTTAAAATTAACTTCTTTGTCCTTTATTACATTCAGGTCTTTGATCTGTTTTGAGTTACTTTTGTATATGGTGTGAGGTAGGAGTCCAACTTCATTCTTGGGTGGATATCCAGTTGTCCCAGTATTAGTTGTTGAGAAGACCGTTTTTTCCCCATCGAATGATCTGGGCAGCCTTGCTGAAAGTCAGTTGACCATAAATGGGAGGTATGTTTCTGCGCTGTTTGTTCTGTTCCACTTATCTGTACATCTTTAGGCCAGTCCCATACTGTCCTGCGTACTATAGCCTGGTAGTAAATTTCCAAATTGGAAAGTGTGAGACTTCCAACTTCATTCTTTTTCAAGATTGTCTTGGCTATTCTGGATCCTTTGTGTTTCCATATGAGTTTTAGAATTAGCTTGTCAATTTCTGCAAAGAAGCCAATTGGAATTTTGATACAGATTGTGTTGAATTTGTAGATCAGTTTGGGGGAATATTGCTATCCTAACATGTTAAGTCTCCTGATCTATGAACGTGGATGTCTTTCTATTTATTTAGATCTTCTTTAGTTTCTTTCAACAGTGTTCTAAGGTTTCAGAATATAAGTTTTACGCTACTTTTGTTGAATGTATTCCTAAGTATTTTATCCTTTATGATGCTATTACAAATGGAATTTTTTTTTTAGATTTTTATTTATTTATTTGAGAGAGAGGCAGTGAGAGAGCATGAGCGAGGAGAAGGTCAGGGAGAAGCAGACTCCCCGTGGAGCTGGGAGCCCGATGCGGGACTCGATCCCGGGTCCCCGGGATCATGACCTGAGCCGAAGGCAGTCGTCCAACCAACTGAGCCACCCAGGCGCCCCACAAATGGAATTTTTTTTAAAAGATTTTATTTATTTGGCAGACAGAGATCACAAGTAGTCAGAGAAGCAGGCAGAGAGAGAGAGAAAGGGAAGCAGGCTCCCTGCTGAGCAGAGAGCCTGATGTGGGGCTCGATCCCAGGACCCTGGGACCACGACCTGAGCCGAAGGCAGAGGCTTTAACCCACTGAGCCACCCAGGCACCCCACAAATGGAATTTAAAAAAAAATCATTTTTGGACTTGTTCATTGCAAGTGTACCAAAATGGATTAATTTCTCTATACTAATCTTGTATCCTGCAACCTTGCCAAGCTTGTTTATTCTAATAGATTTTTTTTTTCTGTGTGTGGATTCCTTAGGATTTTCTATATATAAGGTCATCTCATCTGCAAATAGAGATAGTTTTACTTCTTACTTTCCAATCTGGATGCCTTTTATTTTATTTTTTTACTAATTTCTCTGGCTAGAACCTCAAGTACAAGGTTGAATGGAAGAAATAAATGAATTTTATTTTATTTTAAAAATATTTTATTTATTTATTTGAGAGAGAGAGAGAATGTGTGCAAGTCGGGGAGGAGCAGAGGGAGAGGAACAAGCGGACTCTATGTTGAGCTCAGAGCAATCCCACGACCCCGAGATCATGACGTGAGCCAAAATCAAGAGTGAGACTATCTGAGCCACCAACTGAGCCACCCAGGCACCCAGAATTAAATGAATTTTAATTAATGCTCCCATCATTCAGTATAGTAATTATAATGTTTATACCCATTTGACAGATAGACAGACTGCCTTTAGAGAGATGAAATAATTGAGGTTACACAGCTGGCAAATGATCGAGCGGTGGGGCCAGCCCGGAACTGCTACCTACATTTGTTTGTTAGAGCCCTTCTTCCTCTAGCTGTACCATCTCTGTACGTGGTGGGGACTTGGAGAAAGACCAAGGCCAACCTGCTTGATGACACTCAGGGGGCTTAACATCAAGCTCTTAAAGTCTGAGGGCAGGACTAAGCTCCTCTCTGTGCGCCGGATACCCCCGTGAGGTACCCGTAAGGCAAGTCAGCAACACGGAAGCTGTAACATTCTACCGAAGTCTTCTAGTACCTCACCTCATCCTCTAGCAGCCCTGGTATGAGAGGGATGAGTCCTAGTGTCCCCATTCTACTGAGGAGGAGCTGGTACTCAGGAGACTCAAGTGGCTTGCCTGGCCTTTGGGAAATGTTGCCGTGGTCGGGATGGGGTGGGATATCCCGGGGACTGAACATCTTCTCGAGGCCAACCACAGAACTGAACGCTTCACATACGATGTTCTCTTTAATCCTCACTCGATATCACTATCCCCTTGCTGTTGCTCCAAAAATGGATGGTTACAGGGACTAAAGGAGTGGCTCCAGGCACACAGCTCATAAATGGCAGGATCTCCCCTCAAACCCAGGTGTTTGACCCCAGAAATTGGACTTGCTGTACCTGCACCAGGAGACCTGAGATGATTAAGGAAATTCATTAAAGGGAAACAAACATGGAAAAAGCACGAACCCCAGAAGGCCAGCCTTGCCAGGTTTTTTCGCTCCTGGAGACGTGGCCCCTTGCTGCGGCACCCTCCCCCCGCCCCGCCCCTTTGGTGTAGCTGCTGTCCAGAGAGGCTGGATAATCTTGCAGGAAAAGCAGAGACCTGTTCACAGAAACTCCTGCCTTTTCTGAGAGAAGTCTGACTAATCCAGTCCCTGTGACTAATCCACTCCTCGACTTTATCTTTAGAACTGATGATTAACTGAAATGGGTTAAATCATTCCCATTTCAGCCCCACACCTGGATGTTCCCTGGGGGAAGTGGGTTAGGGTGTTGTGGGGTGTTGTGGGGGGGTCTGTGAACTGTCGGGATCTCCACATTTCCAGTGGGTGGGGCTGGGGTCAGGTCCCATGTGGCACTGTGGCCTCTTCTGCTGACATCACAGGTGATTCCGTGTGGATGCTCAGGGCAGAGCCAGATGCCCTGGGGACAGGGACATGCAGGGTGGGCCCCCTTGGTACTGACTGTGTGGAAGGTGCTGTGAATTCTGGGAAGAGGAGGTTGCTTTCTTGTGACTTTCCTTTCCCATTTTATTCCAAGAGTCAACATTCTGCTCCCAGATTACAAAAGTCCCCAAAGACAGGGACCCAGTCGCCAAAGCCGACAAGTGCTGTAGCGTGGGGGAGGGGCTGCCGGCCAGGAAGCTACGTTGGAGTCAAGCCCCTGGCAGCTCGCTCTCTGTATGGCCTTTAGTGTATGATTTAATATTTTTCATCCTCAATTTTCTCATTTTAGAGCTCACTTAGGCCACGCTCATTTTTCAAAAGAATGCACTGGATTTTGGAATTGTCCCCAAGGCCACACAGTAAGTAAGGGACGGGCAGTGACACGTGCTGATTGTCAGCGATACGCCGGGCATCTCACTGTCCTCACAACCGTTCTCAGAGGGGCTGGTGCTCTCCTACCCCACTTGCCGGGAAAGGTTACTCAGCCGAGGCCGCACCGCAAAGCCACAGCAGGGCCGGACCGGAATCCATGTGGGCCTGACTCCAAGCCCCGTGTGGGTCCCACAAAGCCCCCAGATGGAGGCATCCTTGGACCCTTCTGCTGGCTGGCTCTCAGCTCAGCCACCAGCCATTGCCTCTGGGGCGCTGAGCAGCGGCCTTGCCTGCCCCGGGGCGGGGGGCAGCGTTGGCTGGGAGAGCCCGGGGAGGGGGCGGTGAGGGAGGCGATTCTGCTCCCAAACCACCTCCCACGTTCTCCCTTTGCACGTGAGCCTAACCAGGAAGAGGAGCCTGGGACCGTGGAGGTTGTTGGCTCCTGTGACATGTTGGCAGCCTCCCGTCCTGACGCGGTGTTCTATGCTATACATTTAAATTATAGATGGGAAGGTATCCCCGGGATTCCAAGCTGAGAGCTTTGGGACTTTGGTGAGAAAGGAGCCCAGTGCCTTCTGAGCCAGGCTTCCTACAAACTGCGTTTCAGAACAGACTGTGGGAACAGTGGTCCCCAAGTCTTAGTGACTTGGGACAGCAGTGCGTGGTTTGCCACTCCTGCCTCAGGCTCACTGTGGGTGGCCAGGGTGTAGGCTCATTGAGGCCACTCAGGGACCTGGCCGATGGAGCCCCCTTTTCAAGCATGTTGGTCACTACGCAAGAGGGAAGGCAAGAGCCGAGGGGTCTTCACCCGGTGACTAAATGTTCCAGCCAGAAGCAACCAGACAGAACTAGTTCCATGGCCCCTGCCTCCCACCCCCCAAATGGGGTGGCACAGAGGGGCAATCCTGCCACATGCTGTCATGGGGGAGAGTGTGTCCCAGAAGTAATCATGGGAGAGGAGGAGTGGGACAAGCGCTCTTCTGGGTGGGGGCAGGGGTTTCCTGCTGTGGGGCCGTCCAGCCAGCAGAGGTGTCGGGCATCGTCCCCAAGGCCTGTGCTGACCTCCTGCAGGGCTCTGCAGTGCCTCTGAGGGGGAGGCTGCAAACAGGGGCCTGGCCTTTGTCCCGGAACAGAAGGCAGAGGCTAGAGAATCATCTTCACCTTATTTTTCCTTATGGCTGTGGGCTGGGACTTGCAGACACACTTTCTGTAGCTGATTTGGTGTTAGGAATCCAGATGGGGCCCAAGGACAAGGTCCCAGAAGAAGGAAATGTGCTTGTTCCCACTTTTCCGTGGGGCCAGGCAGTGGACGGGCTTGGGAGGCACAGTGAATAAAGACAGGAGTGTGACAGCTGCCTGCAGGGAGGCTGCAGGGCTGGGTCAGAAGGGCTCCATCCATCTCTGTCCATCCATCTGTCATTGAAGGCTAGCTTTGCTCATCTTATTAACTGTGTGCCTATAGGTACGTCACTTAACCTCGCTGGGTCTTGGCTTTCTCATCTCTAAAATTTGGGACCCATTCCCTGCCCCGTGGGGGTATTGTGAGGATTCCGGGGGATCTGCATGGGAATCCCTGGTGTGGGCCTGGCACATGTTGGACACAGCGGATTCCAGCTGGAGGAACAAATCACAGTTTTCTGGTCTGTGAAATGGGTGTCATAAGAAGCAACTTTATCTCATGGGACTATTAGGAAGACCAAAAGAGACAGTCTGTGCAAAACCCCAGGCTGGTGCAGGCCCCTGGGGGGACCCTAGTGTCCTCCTGGCCTTCAGGGCTGGGGGCTGTGGAGGGGACTGTTCTCCTTCCTTTCCAGGCAGGCTGCAGCTCTCCAGAGCCCTCACTGGGGCTTCCTAAGCCCTGTCCTTCTGTCCTGTGGCTGGGGTGGACAGGCTTGCCCCATCCTGGGAAAGGCCCTCTCCCCTGATGTCAGCTTGGGAGGGTCCAGGGTGAGCATGCCTCACACACCACAGGGTGCCCTTGGGGTGCCCACGGGGTGCCCATGGCCATGAAGTGCTGTTTTTATTCGCTGTGTCTGGGATGGCTTTCCCCTTCTCTGCCCCTGCAGCACCTGCTGCTCTCTTGAACCACCATCCAGCCTCTGTGCAGTGGATCCCCATTGCTGTGTGCACCCTCTGGTGCCTCCTGTCTGTGGGGGCAGCTGTGGAGAAGAGGAAAACGTAACCTTGACCCGTTTAGGTGTTTCTGGCATCAAATGGGATAAAATGATATGTTTTCTTTGGAAGGGATATTTATTATTTAAATATTTAACTTATTTTACCATCATCATTCCCCATTATAAAAACAATTAATCATTGCACGGAACTTTGAAAATGCAGAAAAGAATGTGGAGGAAAAGCGGGGGTAACCCGCGGAGCTCCCCTTCCAGAGGTCACAACTGTTGGCATTGTGGTCTGTTTCCTTCCAGCCCCCTGCCATCTGGACATGTGTTTGTTTTGTTTCATAACTGGGATCGTAGTTTTGGTAGCTTCCTTGTTCATTTAACAACATATTGTGAGCTTGTCCCCTAGTCATTAAATATTCTTTGGAAACATGATTTTTAATGTTTGCCTGATAGCCCCTCGCGTGGCTCCCATCGTTTCTCTCTCTGTCGCTCTTTTAGCTTTGAGGAATCCAGCAGAGATTCCCTTTGTGGAGCCTGGCCCTGTCTGAGAGGCTGAGAGATGCTAGAAACTGTTGACAGAATTCTCCTTTCGCCAGGCCTGTTGCAGGCCTGAATGAGCTGCGTAGAGAGAGCCCTGAGGGGTGAGGTGGGGCCGGGGTCCAGCCTGGGGGACCTGGCCACAGTGACCTCAGGGGCCTGAATCATGTTACTGTGTCCTTGGTCCATGGCCCCACCCTCAGGCAAGCTGCTGTCAGTCTTGGGTTGGGGGAGGGGGGGACTGTCACCATCATGTGGCTTCGCAGACCACCCTAGGCCTGAGAAGCAGACCCTTCCCCCCCACCCGCCCCCAGAGACGCAGCCTTGCTGGCTCAGGGCTGACCGTCTCATGGAGGACGGGCATAGGACCCAAGTGTGTGCCCTCCGGCCCACAGGGAGCCGGCTTGCTCCAGAATTTCTCGTCTCCCTGACCTTGGAATCCACTTTCCTTGCCTCCTTGTCACCTCCTTATGCCCAGAGTCTGCTTTGATTGAGGAACTCTCTAATACAAGATGGAAAAAACCCAAGGGTATGAAAGTCACTGCACTTTATAGCCTTTTAAGGGCCTTTTAAAAACAATGTTCATTCATTTTTTTTCTTTTTTTATGAGCTTTTTGGTACACACAGTGCATAATCCCACATAAAATGGCTGAGCATTATCCTGGCATAAAAACCCAGTGCCGATGTGAGAGTCCGTGAGGGCTGGGGCTGGCTTCTGAGGGAGAAGCCGTAGCCCTCCAGTTCTGAGGAGGTTCTGGATTTCAGGGCCAACATGTGCCCTCACTGACCTGAGGGCAACACATGGGTGCTTGGGTCCCTGGGGTGCGGGGCTCAGACCCCTTCCTGGCCAATGATGCTGGCGTGGCTTGAACCCTGACCTCCAGAGCCAGCCGCCCACACTGTTTTGTGCTTGTCTCTTTTCCGGAAGTTGGGTTTGCTTTTTTGGTTAGCTAGCCGGGGAGAGCTGGTCCCATGTTGCAGCTTTTTAATGTCAGTTCCATGGCTGAGCAGTGCCTAGGCCCGTGAGGGGCGCTGGCTGTCTGCAGAAGTCCTGGGCGGGGTGTGCGGAGGTCGGCGCCAGCTCGGCCCTGACCCAGAGGGTTGTGGGGTTGGGGTATTTGCTTGGTGCCTGGTGCTGTGCTGAAGGCACCTCGCACTCACGCCCAAGGTGTGGTGTGGGTGGGGGAAGCTCCAGTGTTGTCCTCAGACCCGTGACTCCTCTATGTGTTCTCATCAGCCACAGCTCCGTGCCACAAGTCCCAATATCTCCTTCTCCAAAGTGGATCTCCCAGATCACTTCTCAACCCCCCAAACAAGTATTTTGCAACAGGAGTTTCGTAGGGTGGTGAGGTCTGAGTGTTGCTTTGCGGAATAGGAAGGAGAGTTCCTGTTTATGGCCTGGTCGCTGTGTCCGGCTCGTAGGGGTACAGAGCAGCCCAGCGGTGGGAACTCTACCAATGAAGCCATGAGAAACAGAGACGTCATGTCACTTGTCCAATACCACACAGGAGAGAGGCTCTGAGCTCAGCAGCCTGGCTCTAAGGCCAAGCCCCTCAGGAACGTGAGCCTGTTTAAAAGTTCACTGAGGCCCCCAGGAGAGCTGGGAGTTGGAACAGCACCCTGGGTGCCTCTTTATGAGTACATGAGGCTGGGACTCCGCCTCTGCCTCCCTCCCTCTGTTTGCCTGGGGCAGGGCAGTTCCTTGGCTGGGGTGGGCTGCAGAGGGCAGCCTGCCGGGCTCCGACCCTGCCCTTTCTCAGTCTGCACCTGTTTTCCTGGTCGTTCTTTTGATGCCTCTTCACTTCACGGTCTTGATTCTTCTCTGTTAGAAGGGCTTCATGTTTATTGATTGTTGTCTCCAGACCTTCAATTTTTCTCTGCAGCTCTGGTAATCTGGAAATGAGTCTTCCAGCCTCGTTAGCCCCCGGATTCTGCAGAGCACCCGACCTTTTCCTAATCAGCTCCCACTAATCGTGGCCAGTGGCTCTGAGCGAGCTTGGGTCGGGTGCACAGGGTGCACAGGGCTGGGGCTGGTTGGGGGTAAGGCCCACGGGACCTCCCCCAAGGATAGATGACACCAGACGCTGCACCTGCTGCCTATCTTCCCACCTCTTCTCTCACCTCCCATGCCTCCTCTGCCCCGGGGTCGTGGGCACGTGTCCTTTAACATGCTGGGGGCTGCCCTGGTTCAGAGGCAGATGTGGGGTTGGAGAGAGAAGTTGCTGCTTGTTGATAGCCCCAGGGCAGGTCCAGATGGCATGTGGGATGGAGCCAGAGCTTTGGAGTTGGTTAGATCTAGGTGGAGACCTGGCGTTGTGGCCCCAGATGAGTTAGGGTCTCTCTACACTGGGGAAAGTCAGGGCACTGGGGGCGGATGCTGCTGTGGGAGTGGCCCTCAGGATGACATGATTGTTGCTGTGGTCGTGGAGTGGGTACTGGTTTCCCAAAGGACCCTGCCTGGACCCCATCTGTGTCTCTAACCGTTGTGCCACATCTAGATCACTGTTGGGTCCAGACGCTCCCCATTTTGCCACCTGTGGGGAAGAAGCTGTTTGGATTGGATGGAGCTTAGCTGCCAGGGCGGTGGGATCCGGCCTCCGGCCTCCCCGTGGCTAGTGGTTAAGACATCAGAGAGATTTGCTCCAATGGATCTTTCTGTGCAAATAAATAATCCTGCAGGCAACAGCCAGGAGGGAAGCCGCACATCAGGGGAAGCAAGGTTCAGTGCTGCTTCTGTGGGCCACCACCACCTCCCCCCAGCTCCCTGCAGCATCATGTTCTGCTCGAGAAGGTGCTGCAGCGGGGTCTCATTTGGGGACCCACAGCTCATGTGGCTTGAGCATCCACTGTTCCAGGCACGCCACCTGGAGCTTGCCACCCCCCACGTCCAGAACCATCCTGGGTCCTGCCACATTCTGCCTCTGGCAGTCCCGTGGGCACCCCAGATCCTGGTAGGAACTGAGGAGGCAGAGAGAGCTCCACCCCTCAAGTTCTCCAGGCGCCTGCATACACCGGGGCACACCGCTGTCCACCTGGGGGCCTGCCGGGTCGGCGTGGGCTTCCTGGGGGAAGGTGCAGGGTCCCAGCGGTTGTTTTAGCGCTCCCTTTGGCTGGCCCTCCTCACACTCCTGTTTACCATTTGCTGTTAACAGCAGTAATTACAGTACAGTTGTGAGATGAAAACATGACTAAATTATGACACTGCTTGTGTAACAATCTCTTAAAACTGACTCAGAAGGCAACAGCTGCACAATCAGGCCATAAATCCTCCTAAATGAACTTGTCGGTGGCGAGGGTACCTGTGCGGCAGAGCCATGTGCGAGATAACTAGGCTGTAATGGGCTTGGAGAGAGAGCACCAAGGATGGCCTTGGAAGGAAGGAAACTTCATTCTTTGTCGTGAACCACTTGTTCTCTTATAAAAACAAAGGGCCCAGCATTGGTCCGTTAACTCCCTCTGTTGTCGGGGACGTCAGGGCCCTGGTGGCAGAGCATCCGGCTGATGAGCTGACTGCAGGGATCCTGTTCTGCCTGAGGCGGGGCCTTCTCGGAGTCCAGGCAGAGGCTGAGTGCCCGGGGCTGGGTGGGACGGGGTCCATAGTAAGTATCGGCTGGTGAGCTTGGCCTTGGTGGGGCCCAGGGAACTTCTGCCGTCCTCCTGGGTGGGCCAGTGCTGTCTGCCACTCTTTTTTTCTTTTTTTTTAAATTTACTTATTTATTTGGGGGGGGGGTAGGGACAGACGGAAAGGGAGAGAGAGAATCTCAAGCAGATGCCATGCTGAGTGTGGAGTCTGACGTGGGGCTCCATCTCAGGACCCCGAGATCATGGCCCGAGTCGAAGTCAAGGTCAGCACCGAGATTCCCCGGGGTCTGCCACTCTTAAGCTCAACATACGGAAAGAGGAAATCTGAGGCGGGGCTCTGAGGTTCAGTGGGAGTGATGAAGGCTTGCTTCCAACTTGCTCTCTGGAAGGAAACCTTGTGGACCACAAAAGTCTCAGGAGAAGGACGCAGGCTGGTAGGCAGATTGTTTGTCTTTCCTCTGGCTCCTGCTGGTGGCCTGATGGGGCGACGCTTTCCCAGGGGCCCTGCTGCCCTTCTGCAGACCAGCTCTTAGTACTATGCTCACTCGCCACCAGAACAGAGGACCACGGACTTATGGCTTTGGACAACACGGAGGTATTGTCTTACAGCCCTGAAGTCAGAAGTCTGACCCCGGTCCCAATGGGCTAAAGTCGAGGCGTGGGCAGCGCAGCTTCAAGGGGCCGACGAGGTTACTGGCCTGCGGGCCTCTCTTCCTCCATGTTCAAGGCCATCAATGGAGGAGGGTGGAGTCCTTCTCACATCACAGCTCTCTGACCCGCTCTTCTGCCTTCTTTCCCTTCCATTCTTAAGGCCTCCTGTGGATTATACTGAGCACACCCGGATAATCTTTCCATCCCGGGATCAGTTCATTAGCAACCTTCCCGGCCCCTGTAATCCTAGTTGCCCTTTGCTATGTGACAGAACACACTTATAGGTTCTGAGGATTAGGATGTGGGCATCTTCAGGGGGACGGTATTTGCTTGGCCAGAGACAGGTGGAGAGCAGGGCTGTGGCCCATTTGGCCTTTGCAACCTCTGAGCAAGGCACAGGCAGGGCTCAAAGGTGAGGAAGGATGGCTGAGCTGGTCCTCCGGGAAATGAGAAAGAGAAGGAAGCGTGGCTGGGTCAATGGCGTGGCCTGTTGGTGCAGGCGAGAAGCCTGTACTGCAGACAGGACTTGCGGGTTCCAGGAACTCCTGGTCAGAGACAGCATGGATATGTGTGAACCAAACCCAGGTGGAGACGTACCCACGGCATCACAGATCATTGGCATCTTCCTGAATGAAAATCACAAACGGGGGGGTGGGGGTAATGGACAGTAACAGACTTTCCCTCCTAGCCCACCTCCCTGGAGAAGGTGCAAATCAGGAAACTGGCCTTAAAAGATGAAGTTCAGCATTAACACTTTTCAAAATAATTGAACGACACACAAACCCCAGACGTGGCTCAGACCAGGCTCAGACTGGCCAGGGCTCGATAACTTTCTCCATTCTGGGGCTGCAAAGCCTTCCATGCGGAGCCCGGACGGGCGGGCTGCCTCTGCCCTCTCCTGGAGTGCCGGCAGCTGGACTCCCGCTTGGACCGCTTTCGTGATGATTTGCAGGCATCTCTCCGGACCTGTCCACACAACAGATTTCTGGAGCGTGTCCTCCGGGACCTCCAGCTCCAGGCCTATTACTGAAGTCCGTCACCCAGAAAATCTGTTGACGGAACCGTTCTCTCTGAACTGCAAGCAAATTGGGAAATTTGAATGTGATGCAATAAGCCTGCAATAAAACAGAGCCTCCGAGAAGCGCACGGAGCGCGTCTCCTCCCTGCCCCCGTCCGCCGGGCCTCGGCCGCTTCCCGAGCTGTCATCCTCGAGGGTGGCCACATACAGTATTTATTTTTTTTAATTAAGCCGTGTTGCTGTGTGGCTCACCCTCCACAGATGCTTTAGAAAGCCCAGCCTTATAAGTTGCTGGAAGTTTTTATTTTTTTTAAGCGGATAGTAAAATTAAGCAGTTATTAGTATTCACGAGAAGTGCTCGTGGCAGGCTTTGCACACGTAATGAGAAGCCACCTGCAGTTCAAAGCCGCACTTGATAATGCTGTAATTAGATCTGAGATGCAGAAAAGCTCATTACAATTAAATAACATATTTGTCACTGTTTTAAGAGGTACAGATCGCCTAGAACCATGCCGGTCTCTTGACCTTGAGTATTTTGGCGGAGTCCTTGCTGCCAACAATTGGAAAATAACATCAGCAGTTCTACAGAGAGTCTTGAAAACATGTTCATCTTCGGTTCAGTCTGTGTTGAAAAAAATTATATAGATATCCTGGGGAAATTACAGATTTGTACACAGTGTGTTCTGGGAGAAGAGGGTGACCAGATCCCTCTTCAGACAGGCAGTTCAAATAGCGCTAAGAAGAGACGAGTGTGTGTACGTGGGGAGGCTGGGACTGGTGGTGGTGTGTGGGGGGGGCATTGTGACGGGGTCTGCAGGAAGTGCTGGGGGGAGGATTGGGCACAACCGCTCACCTGTCTGGGCCCAGCCTGCAGGAAGCCGCTTGCTCAGAGTGGGCGCAGGGCTCAGAACTAGAATGTCAGCCCTCTAAGTACCAGTGAGATATGACCTAGACTTCCCGAGGGTCACAGTCTGCTTGGGAGACAAGGCACAGCAAAGTCAGGTGCCAGGAAAGGGAGTGTGGCTAATAGTGGTAAGAGCACCTCGCATACCAGGTATGAAGGGCATGGTGGGCTTTACCTTAGTAACCCTCTCCATTTTGCCCACTGTTGCCTGGATATTGTTCTGAAAACTTCATTTCATCCCCACGGCAACCCTGTTACTCCGTTGTACGGATGTGGCAACTGAGGCCTGAGAAATGAAATAATCAGCCCAGGGTCACTGGGTAGTTTGTGGCAGAGCTGCGTTTCAGCTCTGCCCTTGACAGATATTCTGTATTTCTTCTGTCTTGAAATCTGTAAAGCAGTCTGCAAAAGTAGGATGTAATTTAAAAGCACTCATGGTGATTTTCATTCTTGGAGAAAGAAAATGCAAGTTGCATTCAAGAGGTGGAGACTGGGGGAGTTCGCAGGGAGCAGAGAGTTCTTCTTACCCGGAGGTGAGCGGACCGCTGAATGGTGGGAAAAGACAGCAGTTTGTACACAGAGGCCTGGCCTGGCTCCCAGGGAGAGTGTGAACTCTCACAGCCTGGGAGGGCTGAGGCCCTGTCTGTCCTTGTCCGGGGGCAGGGAGCCTGTGGGAGGTCAGCCTGTGGCCGACCGCCCCTCCCGCCGTGGCTGGATTGCTTTCCAAGGCTGACTCTCTTGGCACGGGGTCCAGATTTAGTTCTGTGGAGAGCTCGTCTTTCAAAGTCCAGCTCAAATGTCACCTCCTCTGCAAAGACTCCCCCAACCCCTGAAGCAAAATTAATCACCCCTCCTCTGTGTTCCCACAGCACTTTGTTGATACCTTCCGAATAGTCTTATCACACTGGACTCGGATTTATGTGTTTACAAGTCTCCCTTTGCAGCTGACAGGGACTTCTCGAGGGCAGGTCCCCTACTACTCTGCCTCTGTGTCCTTGCACCTGGGGCAGCGCTGTGCATGCAGTGGGCACTCAATAAATGAGTAAGTCAATGACTGACTGTTAGGTGATTGAATCTGATTTAATTCAACAGATAATGACAGAGCCTTTATGACATGCAGGTCCTGCCCTGCGCCCCTTACACAGATGAATTTACTTAGTCTTCATGATGGTCCCGGGGGATCAGCTCTATTGTCTCCATTTTACAGGTGAGGAAACAGGCCCAGAGAGGTTTTGTGACTTCTTCATATCCTGCCCTGGCGAGTGGTAGAGCTGGGCTTTTAAATCCCAGGTAGTCTGGGGTGGGCACGGCTGCTTAAGGCAGTCTTACAGAGAAGCACACTCCGATTGTGAGCAGTGATTCTTACTAGGGAATCTCTGGAATTAATTCTTATTGCACTTTTTTTTTTTTTAAACTTTTCTTAGTTTAGGGAGGTTTGGAAAAAGTGTTTGGGCTGTGATGCAGTTAAGGCTCCTTTGTTGTAAGCCACAAAAAGCAACTGTAGCTAAATTAAGCAAAACTGGATTCTGACGAAGCCTGCAGAACGGTGCACTGGCTGAAGGGCTCTGGGGAGCTGGGACGGACGCAGGAGGAGCTGAAGGGCAGGCTTGTGGGGATGTGCTCCCTCGTCTCCAGTCTTCCTGTCACTCCCTTTCACCCCCAGATTCCTGGGGGCCCCACTGCCAACCTGATTGTGTGGTAAAGAAGGGGAAGACCCAAACAAAACTAGGGGGCTGTTAAGACTGACTGTGGGTGGGTGCTGGGTGGCCAGGAAGGTGTAACAGACTTTGCCAGAAGCTGCCTGCCTGCTGCTGTGGGTTCCTGCTCTTCAGGTGCCTTCTGCGGTCCTGTGGCCACCTGCTGTGGCCCAGGGGGCTGAAGATCACGAGGGCCCAAGGCTCACTGTCATGATTCCTTGAGACATATTCTTAGAGCTGGGGGTGGGGTGGGTCGGATGATTCTTCCTGAAAGGAATATTCACTGGCAGTGACCTTTCTCAGGTCTTTAACATTTTGAGCAGATTGATCCAATTGATCCGAGTGCATTCATTGTGGGGCACCAAGGGACACAAATACCACAGGCCAGGCCAGCTTGGAGGATTTGGAAATGGGCATAAACTGGGGTTAAGACTGTCTCTCTCACGGGATGGCACCAGACCCTGGCACAGGGAAGGCAGCATCTGGCTGGGCGTCCCAGGAGAGCTGAACAGACAGCGGGGACCTTTTGCAAGGTTGTTGCACGTTGTTGCCCTGGTTCAAGGCAGGGTGGGGGTCCCGGTTTCTGGGGGTACGAGAGCAGGTGGCTGTGCGTGGCGCCCTGCAGCCAGTCCGCAGTCTTCTGGGATAGGAATAACCTGGCCTGGTTTTGTCAGGTCGAAGTCCTCAGCCTCAGGCGGCCCTCTCCATGGTCCCACTAACTCCATGGTCCCACTAACACCCCTCCCCTGGACGGCGCCCTGGGACCAGGGCACTGTGCCCTTTCTCCGCAGTGTCTGCTGGAGGGAGCGTCCGCTCTGCGGAGCATCAGTGCCTGCTGCTCCGGTGGCCTCCACGCCTCTCCCAGGCGCCTTTCCGTAGTTCTTGCACAAACAGGCTCAGAGCGTGTGTCGGCTCTGCGTGGGGCACAGAGCGCAGTGGGGACGGGGCACAGGGTCTCTGCTCAGACACAAATAGGTACCACCGCCTCCCCACTGTCTGCCGGGCAGCCACTCCGCAAACCCTCTTCGGAGGCCTCCTCGCTTCGCCAGGTCAAGGTCAGCTCGCCCGGGATGCTGGAGGGCCTGCTTGTGAGCGGCCCGCGCGCGTCTCCCGCCCAGGAGGCGGTAGAGGGGGCGCCTGGCCCCGCCCCGCCCTGTGGTCCCGCCTTTCTCCTTTGCCTGGTCCCTCCTGGCCGGGCCCCGCCCTCCCTCTTTGCCCCGCCCCCGGCTGTCGCCCCTCCTCCTCGGTCCCTCTGCGCCGCAGGCGTCCAGGCCGCGCCCCGCCCCTCCCCACTCCAACTGCGCCCCCCCCCGCCCAGGCCCGCTGGAGGCCCGGTGATTTGTTCGGCCGTCTGAGCGGTGACCTATAAACCCTTTTCTTCAGACGGTGCCTGTTCTTGGATTAAATGCCTCTGAAAGGAGCCTCTGCCTCAGAAGTGTCACGTAGAATGTTTCCGCCGACGGAGAACATGACCTTTAAAACCCCAAGAAAAGGAATCTGAACTGCCAGGAGGAGAATGGGGCGAGAGGGCGCTGAACTGGGCTCCGCCTGCCCGCAGGGCTCACGACCCCCCCTCCCCCCCACCGGGTTGAGGAGTGCTGCGGGCCCCACCGGGTGTAGGGGCCCCGGGGCGCTGGAGGGCCCTTTTGGGCATGGGAGGTAGCGACTTGTACCCTGACGGTCACCCATGGTTGTGTGCATGAGGGGCGGACATGGAGTGAGTGGAAACGTCCCCCACCACGGTCTGGACCCCTGATGGCTTTAGTGGGGAGAGAGGGTCGTCTGGGGGCCGGTGGGCTGCTCATGAAGGTGGGGTGGTCCGCTTTAGTCCTGAGGTTATCCTAGCTAGATGGAGACTGCCCTGGGTAGGGCCATTGCGTCCTGGCTGCTCGGGCTGCTCCTTCTGCACGTCGCAGAGCCTGGGGCAACCCCTGGACCCACATTTCATCTGAGACTTCAGGTCTTTGTTGCTTGGGCAGAAAATGTGGTGGTCGCTACTGCTTTCCTCCCATGATGGGGTTCCTAGACTCTTGGCAGTGGCCACTCAGTGGGTCCACATGGGCATTTTACATGAAGAGGGCCCCATTTTCTCACTTTGCTGTCCCCTAAGGCAAATGGTCATAAATAGGTGACTGACTCACTCCTTCCTTTCTACATTTTTTTCTTAATTCTTTATTTACACTCAAATTCAGTAACATATACTGTATTACTAGTTACCAGGTAGAGATCAGTGATTCATCAGTTGCATATAACACCCAGTGTTCATTAACCACGTGCCCTCCTTACTGCCCATCACGCAATCATCCCTCCCCCCACCCGCCTCCCCTCCAGCAGCAACCCTCAGTTTGTTTCTCTTCCGGTTTTGTAAGAATCCTTGGCAGACGTTGGTTTACTTTGGTTCCTGTGCGGTACACAGAGGGCTGACTGGATTCTTCTCTCCAAGGGGCCTCTTGGTGGAAGCGGCTAGTGTGACTTGCTTGTGGGATGCCACCAGCAATTCTCTGGAAGGAGGATTAGAAGGTTTCTGCAGAGATGAGTCAGTCAGTGGTAGGCCTATGGGCCTTTGTGGACAAAAGCAGGGGACTGTCTTCCATCATGTCATCTTTGTAGAGGCTCAGGGCGGGGAGGCCAGGTCAGCTGGGGAAAGAGTTGTCTTCTTTTGGAGGTTTGAGGCCTCTTCCGAGGACCTTAAGGAGGAAATTTATTTGTGTTCTCGCACAGAGAGGGAGGGTCTTGTTATTGGAGACCTGCCCAGTCCTTTCTGCCCTGGGCATATGGAGCTGGCCTGGAAGAGGGGCCTGCTTCACCACCAAAGCCCAGAGAGGCGGGGGTCTAGCTGGGAGGGCCTGGCCATGCCCTTTCTTGTGGGATGAATGGGATGTATCCTGCTTTGGGAAAAGCAGCATGATGTGTGTGTGCGTGTGCACGCGCGTGTCTTTCTCTATGTGTGTACAAGCTTGCATATGTGTTTGAGCACCCTTGTGCGCATGCCCACGAGTACTTTGTGTGCGCGTGTGTTTATATGTCCTCGCATGGGTGTGTGTCTGTGCATGTGTGTGCTGTGTGTGTGTGTGCGCGTGCGTGTGTATGGCACAAAGCCATGTCTAATCCGGGGAACAGAGGTGTTCTGTTGTTATAAATAAGGCTGAATTTTATATTCCCACTTGAGCAGGGAGTGCAGCCAGCAGACCAAAGGTAATGCATTTCAGCCGCCCGTTGGGGAAGGTAAATGTGGTTTATAAGCCCCGTTAGCTCAGAGGGGGCTGGGCAGCGGTGGCAGCTGAAGCAAGGCGTGCTCCAGATGGAGGGAGGGGACAGGGTGGTGACTGTGTGCCCCGGTCTCTCTAAAGGAAAAAAAATGACGTGCCGCCTGTTAGCTAATCAACAGTGAGGAGAAAGTCCTGACAACAAGTAAAGAAAACTTAGCTGGCAATAAAATAGGGGACTTTTTACGGCGGTTTTTATGGGAACATTTTCACTTTGGGAGTTATTAGAGTTAGTGCGGGTTGTGACAAAAGCCGCATTTGCATATCGCCCGTGACGGAGGCTGGATGGAGCCTGAATGCAGCATTAACTGCATATCAGAGACCCTTTCAGAAGCCAAACAGGATGACATTTATTGCAAGCTCGATGCCGCGTGTCTGGCATTAGTTACTGCTTGTTGTGTCCTGTGGAATGTAGATTTTCAGTCTTGGGATCTTTCTGGGACCTGGCGCGGCAGCTTCCTGAGTTGAGAGCTAGCTAGAACTTTTGGAGTGGTGGTGGGGGGTGCCCAGGGTGGGGAGGGGCTTTGCAGGGTCACACTTTGCCTGGGCACCTGTTGGAGGCTGATCTTGGGGAGACCATCATTCTAGGATTCAGGCCCCATTCCAGGAGATACAGAAATTTCTCCCAAATGCTCTTTTTTTTTTTTTTTTTAAAGATTTTATTTATTTATTTGAGAGAGAGAGAGTGAGAGAGCTTGAGAAGGGGGAGGGTTAGAGGGAGAAGCAGACTCCCTGCCAAGCCGGGAGCCCAATGTGGGACTCGATCCAGGGACTCCAGGATCATGACCTGAATCGAAGGCAGTCGCTTAACCAACTGAGCCACCCAGGCGCCCTCTCCCAAATGCTCTTAAAAAAAAAAAAAATTGGGATTTAATTCACATACCATATAATTCACTCATTTAAAATGCACAATTCAGTGTCTTTTAATGTATTCACAGAATTGTGCTACCATCACCACAGTTAATTGTAGAAGATTTTCATCACCTCCCAAAGAAACCCCCGACTCCTTAGCTATCACGCCAATCCCCTTACCCCTTCCAGCGCTAGAAGACCACGAACCCACCTTGGGTCTCTGGGGATTTGCCTTCTCTGGATAATTTGAGACTGTGGCGTCATACGTATGTGTCTGGTTTCACTCACATCGCTTCATGTTTTCGGGCTTATCCGTGTGGTAGCGTGTGGCAGGGCGGCACTCCTCGTGGCCGAGTAACATTCCACTGTAGGGATGGAGCACATTTTGCTGGTTTTCAGCAGTTGATTTCCCCCTTGCATAAAATCTCTTTCCTTTTTCATTTTAAAAGATACATGAAAAAACCCTGGTTGGGCCCATCGGAACCAGCTTGAGTTTTCTGTATGGAAGGTGGAGTTCTGGATGGAGGAAAAAGTAGAGGATGGGAGGAGACACTTGCCGGGGGTGGTGGCAGTGGCTGTGGGTCCTTTTGAAAAGAGAGAGCTGATTCTTTGCCGTCTGGCCTGGTGAGGGGCTCACTCAGCAGGAGGTCAGTTGCCTCTGACCCAGAATTGATGTTGGGGTCCTCGGGGCGCTTTTCTGCTGTTCTTTCTGTATGTTGAAAGGGACCTTCGGTCTCTCTGACGAGGGACATCAGTGTGGAGAGGGCTGTGCGGCAGCCTGGACCGGGGGCATGGAATGGTTGTGTGCTCCTGCCTTGGCTCCTCCTACCATGAAGTGGAGGGGGTGACACGGAGTACCCACCAATTTGAAGGTCTGGTCTGAGTCTGTGGGGGAGGGCAACAACTGTACGTCTTGGACATGGTCTGTCTTGTGCTGGTGGTCGGGGGTGATTCCAGGGGAGGCACAGTGGGCTTCTGCCTGGCCCACGTTTAGGCAGGGTCTTAGGGCAGGGTGTGAAGACAGAACGTCCTATTTTTTCTTCTCCCAGAAAATCAGTAGGATTCCTCAGTGACTTAGCTCTGAGTCTTAATTATGCTGCTATGTAAATATTTCTGAGGTCTCTTGGTTTTCTCAGTTGGCATTATATCACCATTAATAATTAGAGGGCACATTATAAATATGCAAACTCATAATAAGGCATTAACTCGAAGAACATCGACGAATTGCCAAACTGAGCCTGAAGCATTGGGCAGCGTGTTCCCTTTGCTGCTGAGACCACCCCCATCTCCTGAATCATGGAATCCAAGAATTCCCTTGGCTTACCCTGTCCCAGGTGGAACCGTCAGGAGCAGCCCATTACCTCATTTGTGTGTTAAGCAAACTGTTCTCAAGTGGCTCTGGGCGTATTCTCCTGAATCCTGAACTCTTGAGCGTGTCCTGGTTTACCCCCTGCTTCTGTCTGTGCGGGACCAGATCAGCTGAGGGATTGCCCTTGACCGCCTCTCATCCTAGGTTAAGTTGGAAAAATCATAGCCACTACCTTAGTTCCTGTCCCAGCTCTCCACTCGTGAGCGTGGCCTTGGGAAGTCCTACCAGCTTCTTTGTCCGAAATTCATCCATTTGACAAGCGTTTACGGTGTACCTATTGCAGGCCAGATGGTACACTGGGCAGTGCATATGGTCCTTGCTGTCTCGCTGCTGATGGTCTGCTGGGGTAGGCAGACAAGCCAGCAGGCAGTGATAGGAGTGCGATCGATGCGTGTATTAGAAGCATTGGGGGTCGCTGGAGCACCTGTTGAGGGTGTATAATCCTGTCCAGTGGGTCAGGGAGAGTTCTTGGTCGAAATGCTCTGTCAGTTTACACCTGAGGATGAGTTGGAGACACCCTGGCAAGGGGAGGTGGCTGGATGGAGAGTGGAGCTGGGGACGGGGCACAGGGAAGAGCATGCGAGGCGGAGGGAACAGAATGTGCAGTGGCTTTGAGGAGAGAATGCAGGGTGTGAGTGTGGCCACAGGATGGAACAAGTCTGGGAGAGGTGTGGTGAGGTAGGCTGCAGAGGTGAGCCGAGTTCAGTCTTCAAGGGCCTCGTCCATCTAGCCAAGTTGGGGGAGATATAGAAAAATTGGGTTTTGTCTTGAATGAGAGAAGAGCCACTGCAGGGGACCCCCGTCTTGCCTTAGAGAGCTCCAGACTACATGGGGGCAAATGGATCACAGGGGACAAGAATGGCAGCTGAGACACATGGGAGCGGGGACAGGGGGTCCTTGCTTGACCACCCTGAGCATTTGCAGCAAGGGCTAAAGTAGTGGCTTCATCCCCTGCCGAGTACACTGTCCTGTTCACCTGGGCCCCGCTGAACGAGACAGGGTCGGAACAGGATGTGGGTGACGGGCCTGAACCTGGAGTCTGGGCGGGAGGAGGTGGCGTCTGTGGTCAAGGGAAGTCAAGGGAGAGATGGAGTGGCCAGATGCATGTGACCTCATGGAGCCGGACGGGGGTCGGGGCGCTGCAGAAGCTAGGTGGCCAGATGGGGGAGGCTATGTTGCTATGTTGCTGCTTACCCCGTAATCCAGCTGGGCTCCCCACCCGAAGACAAGGATAATCACCCCTGCTTCAAGGCTGTACTGGGCCCAACCTGAGATGAGCTTGAAGGCAGACTGGCTGGAGGAGTGGGTTCTAGCTCTGGGCACTTTTTCTGCCTCAGCATCCTCGTCCGTAATCTGGTGACTTTCCTTGGGAATGACTTGGGGGCTGAATGCCGTAAGACAGTGTGTGCTCTTGGTCCCCCCGCTTATGAGGCAAAGGTCGGATGTCTGTTTATTGGCCTTAAAAACCAGTTTCTCCCCACAGTTTCGGCTTCATCTGCATTTCTCCGTGGACCATAGTTAGAGCTATTTTAACCTTTCTATATTGAAATCATTATAAAATTATAGGAAGTTGCCGAGATGGCACAGAGAGGCCTCGTGTACCTTTCGCCCAGCCCCCCCCAGGGGCTGCATCTCGGCCCGCTGTAATGCCAGGCCACAACCTTGACCCTGGAGTTGATACAAGGCGCGAATCTGTCTGGTCTCTGCATGTCCCACGTATAGACTCATGGGACCTCCCCCACCTTCAAGATCCAGAACGGGCTCCCCACCACGAAGCTCTCCCCTCCCCTTCTCCGTCCCCACCCTCCCACTCTGTCTTAAACCCCAGATGACCACTGGTTTGTGCTCTATCTCTGCAAGGTTATTTTATATTATGAGTTTATTCATTTGTATTATAATAATCTTCCCGAAATTTAGGATCATGTAAGGAAAATTCTTCCCGCTCTTCGGCCGGGCCCAGACGGCTACCACCATTGTTTCAGTGTCTGTCCTCTGTGCCGTTTTTGGCACATATGCAAATATTTAATGGAGTTATAATCCTAACGCCCGTGGGCTTCCATACCCTGCTTTTCTGCCAGAGAGACCACACATGTCCTCCATGTGCGTTGGTTGAAGTGAGGCACGAGCAGCATCCAGGGAGGAGCACTGGGCGGGCCGGCGGGGACCAGGTGTGGTGAGTGGAGAGGCCACAGGCCCTCTTGCAGCCCTGCCTCTGTCCCTGTGAGGGCCGGAAGCCCCTTGGCTTTCTGGAGTGGGTCCTGGGACTGTCACCAAGCATGAAGTAGAGATGGAGAAATCTTTGAAAGTAATGAATAGCGCGAGAGTCAGGAACTTCCTGAAGAAGAACAGCACATCTTGGGGCCCCGGTCTTTCCTCATCCTCCTCACTTTGTGAGGAATGACACCTGGGTGTCTGGGAGTGGGAGTATTTCTAGCAACACCTGTCTGGGCTGGGGTGTTGAGATTTCGTCTCCGCGGCCCCAGACTTACACAAAGGTAGTCACGTAGCGGCCTGTGCAGTGGCATCCACGTCTTTCTGCGGCAACTTTAGTTAGGATTACACGTAACTAGAAAATAGAACATCTGAAATTGTAATATCCCGAAGAGTTTGTAAGCCCCGCGGCAGTCGAGGGCGGGTGGGCTTCCTCTCCTTCCGCCCTCACCACGAATCTTACCGTTTGTCTTTTAAGCTGCGCATTGGCAAAAGCACCTGCCGGCTGGATTTGCAGCTGATGGAGAGATTCGCAGGCAGGCCTTTTATTAAAAGGGGTTTAGTAACTTTTCCGTCTCTGTTGCATTAGAGCTGATTTGGTGCAGACTAATGGCGTCTGTGGCCAGGATAAAAACACCCAGGACCGTTCTCCATCATTAGCTGGTAAGTGACGGGCATGGATTCCCTGCTCTCCAAAGGAGAAAGAAAAGAAAGGAGAGGACAGGGCTCTGTTGGAGAAGTAGGCGGGGCTAGTCTGCGCTGGCCCGGGGTCTTGCAGGGACACCTGCACTGCCACCCAGGGGTGACTCTGTGTCCTCTGTCATTAGTGTCGGCTGGCCACCCGCTGCCTCACCTTCCTGGTGGAGCTGCTGGTGGCGGGGTGGGCATTGTTCTGGTGGGGTGAGCATGAGGGTAGGGCTCTGCGGGGAGCGGGAATGCTGCTTTGTGCCTGGCATTGCTGGGAGGGAGAAAAGCACGAGGGGCACACTGAGGGCTCCGGGAGGAACACGGGGCCGGATGTCTCCTGTGCTTCTCTGTACCCCCAACAAGGAGCATCCCGGTGGAGAAGGTTTGATAAATCAGGGTCCTGTGCAGAGAAGCGGGTCCCTCCTCCGTTGGGTCTGTAGGGGAGGGACTTTGGTTTCTAGAATGTCTAAAGACTGTAAGCTTCTGTAGGTTGCAGGAAAGAATAATAAGCAACTTAAAAGAAAATCCCATGTGTACTCTTAGTGACACACCTGGCCATTTGTCTTTAATAAGGATAAAAAAGCCTCGTTTAAGACATTTACTCATGCCCTTGAGTAAATTAATATTGATTTGACATTCGACAAAGGTTTGAATTTTTACTTTTCCTGCATTTGGAGCACAGTCCCTAGTTAGTAAGCACTTTCTTGCACCAGCACCTGCAATGAGCCATTATTCATTCCATCCAATTCCACTGAGGGCCTGCCTTGTGCCAGACTGCTCTTTCTGGAATTCGGGTGGCTAACCAGGTGGGCCCTGCCTTCATTGAGCTTATATTCTAAGGAAAATGTTGTCCAGGGGGAGAGGGAAGTCCTACCTAGCTGTCTTAGGGGCTGATGACAGGCCAGGGAAATCTTGATTAAGGGCTCTGCCTTAGTCCATCCAGATTTAGATAACAAAGTACCGTTGACCGAATGGCTTATAAACAACAGAAATTTATATCTCGCTGTCCTAAAGGCTGGGAAGTCACTCTCTGGGGTCCCTTTAAAAGGGCACTAATCCTATTCAGGAGAGCACTGCCCTCATGACCCGATCACTCCCAAATGCCCCACCTCCTAATAGCAATCGCAATGGGGTTAGGATTGCAACATGGGAATTTTAGGGGGACACAAACGTTGAGTCTATAGCAGGAACTGAAATTAGAGGGAAGTAGGGGGCAGGGTGGACTTCATTCTCTGTATCCACACACAGCCAGGACCCAATTTATGCTTGACCTTGGCTACATTTCTTAACCTGTTCGGTCTCCTCCCTTACTGGACCACAGCTAGCTTATAGGGCTGTTGTGGCCTCACTCAGCCACCTCTGGACCGTGAGTGTTGGCCACTGGAGTGGATAAGGCTCCCCTTCCTCTTACCTCTCCCGTGGCTGGTGAGGAGCCTAAGCTGGAGAGGCTGCTTTCTACATCTGGGACATCTGGCCGGGGAAGGACCATTCACATCTCAAAATCTCAGAGCCAAAATGAACTCCCCCGGTCTTGCTTGGGCATCCCTTGGTGAGATGTGGTCCCCAAATCCAGCTTGAAGCTGTGGTCGATTTTTGTGGGCTTCACATTATTTAAAATTTGGCCTAGAATGGCATTTTGGTCTGAAGAAAGATGGAGGCTAGAGCTGATGGGGTGGGGGGGGCAGGAACAGCCCACTGAGCAGCTCAGACCCCATAGCTTGGTTTGGGCTGTTCCAGCAGGAAGCTCATTTGTAATGTATATTGTCCTTGATGCCAGGAGCTGCAAGCCTCTCACATGGGAAACCAGGAGAAGGGGGAGCAAGGTAGCAGGAGGGGAACACAGGAGCCGAGAATCCAATTTTTCATAGAGTAACAAAACAATACAGTTGTGTATTCCCATAATATCCCTTCAGTTTCTTGGGGTCTGGAGTTGCATCTATTTTTAAAAACACTTGGACCAATAATTCTGCTTTACGCAGACCGATTGGAAGGTCTCTGGCTTGGAGATTTAATGTCGGATAAACCCTGACTGGGGTGGTACGCGGCATGGCGGCCAGCAGTTGTAGGCAAGAAGTTTTTCTTAGACAAGCTGAGAGAGTGATGGCAATGGGCGCCGTGTTGGGTCTCATCCCAGAGTGAAAGCCTTCTGTGCGCTGGGGAGTCGATCGCTTGCTGGCCGGGGAGGTGGAAGGGGGAAGCTTGTCTGCTGCCCTCTGCTCTGCTCTCAACTCCATGTGGGGCTCTGTGGGACAGGAGGCTCCCAAGACGGAGGCTGTGTGGAAGCCTCCTTTCAGGGGCTGGATGTCTTGGAGAACCCTCCAGGCGTTGGGACCGTGGTTTCTTGGCACTTTGGAATTGGTCACAGACGGCGGAAGTTTGGCTGAGAAGTGCTGTGTTTTGCAGGTTTGCTTGAAGCAAGACTGGGGCTGATCTCTGAGCCACATCTAGTCGGAGTATTTTTCTTTGTCAATCTCTCCTGAGCTTAGAGCCCCACCTGTTTGCTGTCTATAACGTGAGTGTTTTTGGAAAAGTTTCTCTCACTGAGACTCATAGCCATCTGCCTAAGCGCTGGCAGCTGAAATGAGGTGTCCCTCGGACCCCCGCCTACTGGGCTCCCAGCCATGGGCTGTCTTCAGGATAGTTGTAATCTCCTAAGATTTCAGTCTCGTTAATCAGTCAATCAGTATTGAGTGCCTTACCTTTTGTTCCAATAGTGTCATAAGAGTAGTGAGGCTCTTACTCATTCATTGATAATAGGGTATCTACTCTCTTCTGTTCCCAGCCTTTTTCCTTGAACTTTCTATTAGAAGTCGGTCCAAAATCTGGAGTTCTCTGAGGTCTCCACCCCGGGGCTGTATGAAAGTCCAGAAGAACCCTTGTGTGTGGCTGCCACGGCTTGCCTAGGTCCGCTAACACCAGCAGAAGAAAGCCGAGGCCCCTGGGGGTTGGGTGATCCCACACTTGGCCAAGCAGGGCTACTGTGAGCCTTGGTTAGGCGTCTGGTCTTCACAGACATCCCCCGTTCTTCTAAAGACCTATAACCTCAGAGTTACTGTGCCTGATCAAGCTCAGATCCCTGGACCCCGAGGCCCTCTTCCTGTGTTCTCTTCAGACCATGGAAGAGCCAGTACTGCTGGGATGAGGCCTGCTCTGGAGCAACCTTTAGCTCTCTCCCATCTCAGGAGTCAGCTGAGAGGCTTTGGACATACAGAGATCTCTGTCCAGGGATTCCTCAGGGCAGCCAATCTCTTCCCGCCCTGAAATATAAGAGAATTATTTGCTTCCCTGTGAGGGTAAATAATAATTAAAAAAAAAAACTCATCTCTTCATTCAACAAATATCAAATATGTGTTAGAGTAACTAAAAGGCTTACCATCTTCTTGGGTGATGGGGAAAATACCTTTTGTTTCTTTCTTTTTTTTTTTTTAAGACTTTATTTATTCATTGAATAGAGAGAGATCACGAGTAGGCAGAGCAGCAGGTAGAGAGGGGGAAGCAGGCTCCCTGCTGAGCAGAGAGCCCGATGCGGGCCTCGATCCCAGGACCCTGGGATCATGACCTGAGCGGAAGGCAGAGGCTTAACCCACTGAGCCACCCAGGCGCCCCTACCTTTCATTTCTGAAGAGTCAAGATACAAGTTAACTTTTCAACAGATGAGCCCACTGATTCTAGTATACTAGATTTTCAGTCAACCCCCCTGCTGCACATGGCTGTTTCTGTGAAGGAGGTGCCATCGCTGTTTTCTAGGGGACCCTAAGGGACCGAGGTGAGGAGTCACGCCACCGACGGAGCCCGAAGCAGTCCCGGGCCTTCCAAAGCCAACTCCATCACTCACTCCACCTGCCACACACTGTGTGTCCTCTGGTGAAGTACAGAACATTGTCCCTGCCCTTGGAGGGGTTTGGGGGTCTCCTCCCGAGGAACGAGAGTAAACCCTGAAAAGTTTAGCACAGAAATTAAGGAGCAAGAGAGCGGTATATGGTTTGCATTACTACACCGTAATCACGTATTCACCGTTTAGTTTGCTTTTGTTTGCCGCTACTGTTCTTTGTCTTTTCATCAGGCTGAGTTTGCCGGCGGCCGCCTGCGGGTCCCTGGTTGGAGGCCCTGGTTGGGTGTCCCTGCATGGACGAACGCTGGAGGAGGCCGAGGAGGCAGACCTGGGAGGGTGGGTCTTTTTTAGTTAGGCTGAATGGAATGACAAACACTGGTTTAGGCTGGTGGGGCGCTCTGGCGGGTAAAAAGGGACAGGGTCCTGACTGGAGCAGAAAACCAGCTTCACGGAGATAGACGGTACAGTTCACCCATCGAGGGGTACAGCTCGGTGGTTTTTAGTGCAGTCACAGAGTCGCGCAGGCGTCCCTGCAGTCACCTTTAGACCATTCTCAGCCTCCAGGAAGGAGCCTACACACCTTACCTGCTATCCCAAAGCCCCTGACAATTCCGAACATCTCACCTAAGTGGAATCCTACAATACGTGGCCTTTCGGGCCTAGCGTCTTGCACTCAGCACAGCGTTTCCAGGGTTGGCCCACGCTGTAGCCTGTGTAGGGCTTCCTTAACTCTGTGGCCAAGTGACATTCCCTGGTGTGGACACAGATTGGAACATCTGGAATGCAGCTCGAGCAGGAGTTTGACCTAATCAAATGGGAGTTTTGAGACACTCAGTCTGACAACAGGATCAGATGAAACGGGTGTCTGGAGGCAAAGATAAGCACGGAGGCTTTCTTGGGTTTCTTTGTAGTAGACGAGGATGGTCAGAACCAACCAGGGAACAGAGAGAGACGCACGAACAGGCAAGGTCCTGGGGATCTTGTGGATGTGCCTAAGGGCCCCGGGAGGGAGAGCTGCATTTCGGCCTAGGACGCTGGATCCTGGGGCGTGAACTGTGTGGTGACTGATGAGAAAGGGAGAGGTGAGTCTCCACTTGCACTCCACCTCTCAGAGTGATGGCAGGGTGCAGGCTTCTGTTGGCTGGAGGGCTCTGGAGGGAGGACCTGAGAGACAAAGATTCCTCTTTTAAGGAAATTGCCTTTGAGAGCGTGGATCCACCTGAAAGTCAGGCCCTCAGCACAGGTTGCACATCTGTGAATCAGGAGCCAAGCTCTCCCTGCAGGATGCGTGAGCCATCCATAGGCAGAAGGGAGAGAAGGGAAAATTCTGGATCCATTCAGGCAAGTCATAGGAGCAGGGGCACTGGATGGGAGAGAAGCAGTGTGGGTCCGGCCCTAGGCTGGCATCAGCAGCCTGCAGAGAACATCGGGAACAAGCCAGCTGGGCAAGTGTGAGCAGAACATGTGAATACGGCATACTGTGCGCACCACGCACCGGCACGTTTTACGATAGTCTACGGGGCAGATTTTATTCTTACTACTACTTTATTAAGACTTAGAGAAATGAAGAGCTTACCCTAAATCACATACCTAAAAAGTTTTCATTTGGATATAAACACTTCTAGAAATGGCTTTCAATTCAACAAACACTGATTGAGGGTTGGGCCTTTGGGATACAAGGTCAATTTGGACACGCCACTGATCCTAGGAGTGTCCCCGACACGCACAGTGGGGACACACTCACACACATAACCTGGCCGTGGGTCTCCATTGTGCCACCTTTCTGGAGATGCTTGCACAGGCAGGAGTTGGCTTGGGACACTTGTTCCCTCTTCCGCCTGCTGGGGTGGGCATCTGAAGGCACCAGGTGAGGTTCAGGACCCAGCGGTCTGGTGCGACTGGAGGAGGGTGTGTGGCAGGCAGTGTGGGGACAAGCAGGACGGAGGGAGGGGCAGGGCAGCCTCTGTCTCCTCTGAGGAGGTTTCTGGAAACCTCCCTGCCTCCCCCACCAAGCCCAAGGCCCAGCAGGGCTGTGCTTCCCAGGTAACATCTTCCCACCTGCTCTGCGCTCTGGGCCACCCCCCAGCTCCCAGCCTGCTCTGCAAGGGCAAGGCCATTCCATTCTGCATGGAGGTGCTAAATGGGTTTCCAGCAGCTCCAGAAAAAGAGATCCATTTAAACTGCGGGTCCCGGGGAGGAGGCTTGGGAAGAGGAGCCATCATAGAGTTCCTGCATTTTGCAGCCTTCTGGAACGGGAGCAGCTTTTAGAATTTCAAGCCACAATTTGTATTCAAATGAAGGTCATTTGAAAGGTGTAACATAGTAAACAGCCATTATTTCATTTTGATGGTGGCACTAAAATTATAGTGTTGGTTGAATTATTTTAGTGTAGGACCATTACCATCTCCCTAAAACACTTAGAGGGGTTCTTAGAACGCTGCTCCAATCCTAAAATTAGAAGAAAATTAAAAATCACAAAGCGGTAATGGCGATGGTGGTATAATTTGGGGGAGAGGACCCCTGAGTGCGGGGCACTTTCTCTGTCCTGAACACATCCACTATGCTCTCCTTGCCCAGTACAGCTGTGGGATGGGTCTGCTAAGTGCATATGAAGAAGGAGGTATCATAGTGCTTTCAACTGTGGGACATAAAGGAACACCCCCACCTGTCCTTCTGTCATTCAAGTCCTTAAAATCCCACCACTGGGACGTTACTCCTTTGGGCTTTTCTTCCAGAGGTGCACTCCTGGTGGGAAGCCCTTCCGTTGTCCCTTTGCCAGGAGCATTTGCTGGGGAAGGGGAGGCCCTTGGCTTACCTGCACTGGTGCTTTGGGCCTGCAAGTTCAGGGTGGGGTTCAGGGCAGAAGCTCTCTTCCCCGCCTGCCAGTTGCCTTTCAGCCTGCCATTAGGGAGGCTGAAGGGATGGGGCCCGTTTAGGAACCTGCTGAATGGCCGTGGCTCCAGGAATCAGGAGTGTGTAGAAAGGCAGACCCTGGAGAGGGTTTGGATCTTCCAACTTCATTCTGGATTCTGCAAGTCCAGAAGCCGAGGCCCCAGAGGGATGTGACTCCCCTAAGATCATACAGCAAGTCAGTAATGGAAGCAGCTTCCTTCAGTGTCACCAGCTGTGCGTTCCAGATTTCCGTTCCCCTCTCGGAAAGCCTCCGAGTCAGTTGTTTGCAGAAACCAGAATCCTTTGGGTTTCAGACAAGTAATACAGTGTATGTGCTGGCACAGGCTCGGCGGCTTTGGAACAACAGCCTGTAAGCAAACACATTGATATTTCTGCGGCAAAACACATGCATATTCACGCTAAGTGGGGGTAAACAAGGACTGGAAACTGTGTCAGTTCACATTGAGGCTTGCCGCTGCATGGTGCCAAATTTAAGAAAACAAAACTTTGGATTTCCCGAGTCTTTTGGATTTGAGGATTTCTAAGGAAGGACGTGGCTGCATCCGGTAGCAAAACATGCTCCTCGAGGGGAAGTTGAAAGGTTCACAAAAGCACCCTCTGGAAAGAGATGGCCGTGGCTCCCAATTTTACTGGTTTCTAGACTTTACAGAAGTTTATTTTATGAAGCTAGAATCGATATGTAACATTATATTAGCTTCAGGTGTACGACGGAATGATTCGATACCAGCACGTAGTGCAAAACGATCCCCCCCAGAATTCTGGTTGGCGTCCGTCACCATCCGAAGCTGCAAAGTTGTTTTCTGGTGACGAGGACTTTTAAGATCTCTGAGCAATGTTCTAGGATGCCCTGTAGTATCATTCACTAGAGTCGCCTTCCTGTACGTGACATTTATTTCATGGCTGGAGGTTTGAGCCCCGCCACCCAGAGAGGGTCCTGGAGAGGTGGCTCTGCCTTTGTCCGCCCTTGTGGAGGGCAGGAGGTGAGGTAGACTGGGTGTCTGCATCAGGACCCCCACATGGGTGGGTGGCACAGCCCTTGGCAGGAGTATTTCTTGCCTCAGTTCATACTCGAGAGCCCCTTCTTTGCTCCCTCAGGTCAAGCTCCCGTGACCTGGTGTCCTTCCTCAGAGTGGCAGCCAGCTTCACTCCGTCACCAGCTGCCTGTCCCTAGGAAGGTAGCAGAGAGGCTCCAGACTCTTGGTCTTGAAGGGGACCTCTGGTCACTCACCTTCACCCACAGGGGTCCCCCTTCAGCTCTCTGGGCAGTGGCTCTGGTGAGGGTGCTGGCCCTGGGAGAGCCTGGGGCGGGGAGGAGCCGGGGTGTCCTGTGCCTCAGTGGTGCTCTGTCTCCGCCTCCTGCACAGATTTGCCTGTCCGACTCTGGGCTCGGTGGGAAGCAGGCCATTGGAGATGACTGATCGTGTTTTCAGGCTTCTTGTCACCCTCCCGTGTGATAAGGGCACGGGGTAGAGGTAGGAATTTTGGACTACGTGACTCAGTCCTTTCTGGATGGGGGAGCCTCTGAGCTATGCTGTTTATACTTTTCTAGATGGTTCTTAGGGTTTGGGGACAGTCCCTAGGGCTTACAGAATGTGCTGGGTGTGGGTCCTATCGGCTGTCTTTGTCCCATGTTACTGTCCCTGCGGCAGGTGGTGTGAATGGGACTGCCAGCAAGGGACCCAGAGGGTGTGGGGGGAAGGCTGGACTTCTTCAAACTCTCCCTCTTGATGCCGTGTCTCTCAAAAAAGAGTTGCCCTCAGAAAGGACTAGGTTTTAGGGCCTGTGTCACCTCCCAGCCTTGTCCCCACCTTCCCTCCACTGCTTTCCAGCTATACTGGCTGCCTTTCAGTTCCAAGGCCTCAGGCACCTGCTTTCTCCCCATTTCCTCTGCTAACTCTTGCTGAGTCTCAGCTTAAGTCTTAACCCTCCAAACCTGCCAGGCACCTCTGTCACTATCTGTCATCACACTCTATGCTTTTCCTTCATAATATTTATCAAAACTTGTCTTTATGTATTTGCTTTAGCGTTTTGTTTTATTTCACATTTATCTTCTCTGCAAACTCCATGGAGGCAGGTTCCGTAACTTATTTGTTCACTCCTATAGCCCAGTGCCTGGCATATGGTGGGCATTCAGTACATATATCAATTGGACGGATGAGTGAATGGGTAGATGGGTGGATGAATGGGTGGGTGAATGGGTGGCTGGCTGGCTGGCTGGGTGGCTGGCTGGCTGGCTGGGTGGATGGATGGATGGATGGATAGATAGGTGGGTGGATGGATGGATGGATGGATGGATGGATGGATGGATGGATGGTTGGATGGGTGGGTGGATGGGTGGGTGGATGGACCGTGGATGGATGGATGGATGGGTAGATGGATGATTGGGTGGATGGATGGGTAGAGGGGTGAACAGTTGGGTAGAGGACTGGATAGATGGTTGGATGGATACATGCATGGATAGAATATGAACTCCTTTTGGGGCATTTCATGAAAATTAAGCTAAGAATCTTAAAATGTCCCTAGGCCCATCCTATATCCTATATCCCAGCCAACTATATTCTGACTCTTGTCATAAGTACAGAAAAAAGCGAAGCCAGCTTGAGAAAAAAGGGAACTTATTGTAAGGGTATAGGAATGTCTCACAGGGAGCAGCAGGCTCAGGTAGAAACTGGAACAGGGAATGGGAAGGCCCTCCAGACTCTCTCTCCAACTTGTGTGGAGTTGGACACACACTGCACTTTGCACTGTTTCTCTTGGCAGACTGGCTTGGTTCTGTCCTCGGTCTGTGCAGTGGGACACTGCACAGACTAGTACCCTTAGTCCCGAGTTTACACGTTATCAGGTTAGTCACATGAAGAGGTGACTGGCAGGCCCTTGAATCCAGTCCCAGATTCCTGGGGAAGACAATCAGGAGTCATCTAATGCTGGGGGACAAGGGTCATGCATTTAGACTGCCAGGGCTCACCCTTGTGGTGTGTGTATGGGGGGCACTTCCTGGAGAAGGGGGTCATTGGATCTGCCACACCAGTTACCTAAGCCTACTCTGTGGATCTTGTTTCCAGTTTTGGCTGATGTTCTTCCTGTCACACCTTAGGCTGTGTCCTCTGCCTCTTCAAAGGACCCGTCTGGTCCTTTGCCTGTTCGGTCCCAGGCCTCGAAGCCCGCACGGACTGGAAAGCTCCCCGCTCAGCTGCAAGCCTGCAAAACCTGCCCGTTTGGGGCTCTGAGTACAGGGCACTGGGGCTCACCCGCAGAGTGGAGATCAGCCCCAGCAGGCCTGCCTGGTTTTGGGGAGAGGGTGGCAGCCAGAGCTGTAGTGTCCCCCACCCAGCCCCTGTAAAAGTTTCATAGGTTTTCCCAGGTGAGACACTTCTGGGCTACATCAGACATCAGCCACCATGAAACCCAAGTCTGGGTTCCTCAGATGAGCCGGGCTCTTCTCTCCCATCTACTTCTGCAAGAGGCCATGTGCTGCCACCTCAGACTAGAGATTTTCTCATGACAAGAAGGAAACCTCTTCATGCACTTTTGCGATGCAGAGTCTAATTTCGGTTTCAATAAGGGAAGGGACCATTATATCACACCCTACTTCAGTGCTTCTTGTCATTACATTATATTTTTAAAAAATACTTTCATCGGGGGCTCTCTATACACTTACAATCTCTCTGCATTTATTTTCTTTTAAGAACACATATAATAAAACTCAAAGTTAATAGCATGAAAATAATTTCTACAATAACAGTTGTAGCAAATCTTAGAATTGCTAGGGTGAAGGTGGCCAGACAGAGCGAGGCAATTACGTCTATTATTAGCCATGCACGCGGAGGATTGATGTACAGTGGGCTGCGTGTAAGCAGAAGCCTTCAGACGTGAACTACATTTTAATAGTGAAATTCTCATAGATTATAACTCCCTTCATTAACATTTTCACACATCGCTGACTAACAAATGAGGAGAGAGGCCTTCTGCATGCTCAGATTTATCATGCTCCGAATGCTCTCTGCCCCTCTGTGTATGGGCAAGAGCTTCATCTTCTAACCTCTGACTATGGGAGGCTTAACTCTTCCTGGGCTGACCATTGCCTTCAGGGGTGGGAGAACATTCTGGAAACAATAGGCTTTGCTCTTTCAGACTTTTAGGAGATCAGTCCTGGGTCCAGCCCTGCTGGGACTTTCTCTGCATCCCCTTGGCAGCACCTGCAGGTGGCTGTCTGAGGGTGGAGGGTCCGAGGGGATTGGGCTTCGCTGCCTCAGATCACCTCTCGGTAGGTAAGCTTTGCTCGGGTGCTCGAGTCACCAGGTGGGGGCTGGGCTTTCAGCATCACGGGATGGTCGAAGGGAAGTCTAGACCTCCTCTTAGTAAGAGGAGTAGAGTGGCCTTCTGTCCCCAGCAGAGGCAGAGGACACAGCCTAAGGTGTGACAGAGGGAGTCCGAGGAGGTCTCACTTGGCGGAGTGGATTCCACAGAGAGGGAAGTGGACCCTATGGTCAGGGTCAGGGTACACAGTCTTGTCCTGGGAGAGGTTGAGTGTTTAGGAAGGACGTGGATGCTACTGTGCCTGCCCTGGGGGGTGTTTATGATCTAAGGAGACAGAATGTGGAGGAAGGGACAGTGTTGCTAGGCTGCTCACCATGGAAGCGTATAAACTGAGAGTGAATGTGGGGGCGTGCTGAGAGGGGCTGTCCGTGGTCACCCCATGAATGAGGAGGTTTCCTGGAAGAGTCCGCAGGTACGGGGGCCCCAGGAAGGTAGTTCCCGGTGCATTATTGGTACCTGGCCCCAAGGGGGTTGGAAGAATACCAGGGATGAGCATTAATGCAGAGAGAAGAGCTCCCAGCCATCAGAGCAGTGGGGCCCAGTTTGCAGCCCAGCCTCCCATGGAAGCACCCCCTGCTGCTTTCTTTTGGGACACAAGCCCTTTGGTGTCTGCAGTACCAATCTTTGTAAACTGGCTCTCGGGCAGATTTTGCAGTTTGATTGGGCCCGTAATGGCACCTTCGACCCCGGAGGTCAGTTCGCTCCAGTGCGCTTTTGTCTGTCTCTTGGGGTGGGTATTTTGATAAACTTTCCAGAGATGATCTGACCCAGACGTTCTTGGCCCTGTCTGCACATTATCATCACCTGGGGGAATTTTAGAAAACTGCTGCTCCCAGGGCCCATCCTCAGAGCCTTTATTTTAAATGATCTGAGGAGGGGCTCAGGCTCCCTAGATGGTTCTAACGCGCAACCCAGATTTCGGACCTAGAGACCATTCAGGCGGGTGGCCTGGCCTTCAGGTGCTTTAGCTGGAAGAACGCAGGTCCTATCAGAACAAACAATCAAGCCGAGGACATGAGGCCATCTGTCTATACAGCCTGTCACTCTTCCTTTCTCTCCTTTGGTAACCTACAGATTCATTGCTGGCTGCGCAATGCAGGGTACACAGGACCAAAGCCTCTAGGTCATCATGTTAAAGGGCCACCTTGCCCTTGGTGCCAGGAATCCAGGTGCCCGTCTTCCCTGCCACTCCTTCCTCTCTCCTCGAGTGCTCAGCCTGTGCCACGTGGTACACACCCCAGCCTCGTGGTCCCTGGGTGAGCAGCATCTGCAGCAGGGGCTGGCTTCTGGAAGCTTTGAGCTCCCCCTGTACCTCGGTGGGGCTCAGCCGGCTCAGTTTGACTCCAGCACTGCACCATCAGCAGGGGCTGCTCGGCCTCCCATTCCTCCTCCCTGGGAACATTATCCCTTAACTAAAATCAATAGACCCAGGACATGCTTGGAATATGGAAGCTAATCGCTCCCAAGCCCCGGTTCCTGTGGCGGCTCTCCTAGCGGCCGTCTGGGGCTGTGCAGTCCCGGGGAGGTGGGCGTGAGTCCTGGCCAGGGGCTCGGAGACCC
The DNA here is from genome assembly GCA_004024625.1 of Mellivora capensis. Taxonomy (NCBI): domain Eukaryota; kingdom Metazoa; phylum Chordata; class Mammalia; order Carnivora; family Mustelidae; genus Mellivora; species Mellivora capensis. Next base: position 103,302 of record PISX010001687.1, on the reverse strand, counting down.
GCTGGGAGAAGGGCTGGGGTGCTCTGCATGCTGGTGCTGGACTTCCTTCCTTGAACGGGGCTCCATCCCGCATTCTGGCACCCCATCAAGTGTTAAGGAGCACAGGAGCCAAACCTAATGAAAACCGAGCCTCATTTTGCATAATCAGGCGCTGCCGAAATGATCCTTTTTGTGCTGCATGTTGCAAATTAACAATCTGACTTATATACAATAAAAACCCGAGTATTGTACCAAGCGATACTTCTTAGGTGGTGGATACACAGATGGAAATTCATTTAATGAACTACAAGTCCCCGAATGGATCCTAAACTTCTTGTAATTACCCTGGAAAAAACCCCAGTAGAAACCGAAAAAAGCTTTTTGTATTCCTCTGCTCCTGCTCTGTAGCAGCCTGTGTTTCCATCTTTAAGGTGGCCTCGTAGGAAAGGAGTATCTTTATGCAAAGAGTTCTCTGGGGCTTGGCCAATGGTAGGGTTGGGCCGCAGGCAAGTGGGCCGACTCGGTCCCCCCACTCCCGATTCAGAGAATAGCTTGGTTTTCAAAGACTTTGGTACTGAGCAAAATGCGACTTAAATGGTCTTATGAAGAGTTTAACCCACAACCCCGGTGTCAGTCCGTCAGTAATCTGGCTGGCTGCCTGAGGGAGCGGGGAGACCTGGCTCTGAAGCACTTAGCCAAGAGGCTCTGCTCATCCTAGGCAGGGACTCAGACATTGTCCTCCTGGTAGTTTTCCTTGAAAGATGTTATCTCAGTGTGGGAGGCCATGAGGAGTGTTCTCCTGGGCCGGGAGCTGCTTTCCCTTGCCAAGGTGAGAGGGGCAGATGGACAGAGGGAGGGAGCCCAGGACCATCCCTCCGGTGAGCCATCTCCCACCTCCCGCAGTCAGGGGCCCGGGACAGGGGGATCTGCACAGACCCCCAGGGCCACTTCCGTGGCGGGGGGCTAGGAGTGGACATGGCTTCCGCCAGGAGTGCCACACTCGATGCGTATCAGAACCTGTTCCATATTTATTATGGGCAACAATTTGACTAACGGAGAATTTAGATTAATAACATTCAGGCCGGAGAAGTAATTTCCTTTGAGAAAGCGATTTACATGCACTCTGCCAGAAAGAGCCACCACTGCTCTCCTGTCGTGTCAGCTCAAATAATGAAGTTGAAAATAACACGGGAGGTTAATAGGTCCAGCTTATCTCCTTAGAACTGAAAAGCAGGATTTACAGTGTGGAGGCTGTTTTGCATATTTCCACTGGGAATTGAAAGGTTTTCTCCCCAAACAAGATTTATGAGAACCCGTGGTTCAAGGTATCTGCACTGTTATTGCTCCTAAGTGAGGCAGGAAACCTCTTCATTTCGGTGGGTGCCTTCCGGCTTTAAAACGAGCATCACGCTGGCCTGGGCCCGGGGGGCCACTCTGGGGTCGCCGTGGGGTTTCCTCTGAGAGCATAACCATCTGCTTCTGACTCTGGACGGCCACGTCATTTATTTGCGAAGAGGCTTAGACATTAAAAATGTATTTTGTTATCGCTTGGTGGCTGGCCCTGGGCTTGAGGGACACGAGGGAACAGAGCTGCATGGGGCAAAGGAGAGTGGAGTCAGAGTAGCAGAGGGGGTCCTGGACTCCAGGCAGGAAGTGCCTGGAGGGCCAGCCAGCTCTCTGTGGGCTCCCCGCAACTGGCTTTCCTGGGAGTCCTATCCCCCCACTTTGGTGACATCTCCTTGGCCACCTCTCTCTGCAGGGACCGCTGGGAGGGGTCATCTTTTACTCCTCACTTTCCTGCCCCTGGTAAAACGAGGCCGTGTTATTTCGGAGGAAAGGGAGAATGGATATTGGTCGGCCACCAACCGTGTTAAGCACAAATGCTTAGGGCATTTATTCTTAATCTTTCTTGTTCGCTGTTAAATGCATCCTAATGATAATATTCCCCTTAAATACTGCCTACGCTGTATCTCACAATTGTTTTGCTTCTCCCCCAATGCTGTGTTAGGAAAAATTTCAAGCAAAAAGACAAGTTCCAACAATCATCGCTAACATCCTCATCTCTGCCACTTGGACGTCTTGCTGTGTTTGCTTGATCACGTGTCAAATTCCTGTGTGTCTTCATCAGTCCGTCTTAGCGTTTGGTGACTTTCCTTGTAAATTGCAGATGACAGCGTGTCACCTCTGAATATTGCAGAATGCATATTGTGAACTGTTTGCTTACTTTCTAAGGGAAAATTGACACATGGGGAAACGCGCAATTTTAAGAGTACCACGTGCTAAGTTTTGATGAATGCCTTACCCACGTCATTCAAATTCCTATCAAGATACAGACATTTTAGTCACCCCAGAATGTTCCTTTGGCCTCCTCTTAGTCAACGCCTCCCTTCCCCCCACCGGCCACCACTGTTGGGATTTTTCTCACCATAGATTATTTCTGCCAGTTCTAGAACTTCCCATAAATGAATTCGTATAATATGCACTCTTTTGGGTAAGGTTTCCTTCCCTCCTTCTGTTTTGAGATTCATCTGTTCTTGCAAGTATCAGTGGTTTTTTCCCTTCCTATTGATGAGTCGTATTCTATTGTATGAATGTACCAGCGTTTGTTTATCCATTTGTTAATGGACATCTGGTGTGTTTCCAGTTTTTGGCTGTCATGAATAAAATTCCTGTGAATATTTTGTACAAGTCTTTTTTGGGGATGTGTGTTTTTATATCTCTGGAATAAATGCCTAGGAGAGACTTGCTGGGTGCTATTTTTGTCTCTTAAGAGAAACAGACAGATTTTTTTCCTAAAGTGATCACACCATTTCACATTTCTGCCAACAATGTATGATGATTCCAGTTGCTTCACATACTCACCAACATTTAATGTTGTCATCTTTTTAATTATAGCCACTCCTGTGGGTGTGTAGTGGATTTTCCTGTGGTTTTAATTTCCATTTCCCTGATGACTAATGGTATTTTTTTAAAAAGATTTTTATTTATTTATTTGACAGAGAGAGAGATCACAGTAGACAGAGAGGCAGGCAGAGAGAGAGAGAGGAGGAAGCAGGCTCCCTGCTGAGCAGAGAGCCCGATGTGGGACTCGATCCCAGGACCCTGAGATCATGACCTGAGCCGAAGGCAGCGGCTTAACCCACTGAGCCACCCGGGTGCCCGACTAATGGTATTTTTTCATGTGCCTATTGATCATTCATGTATCTTCCCTGATGAAATGTCTGTTTTAGTCTTTTTCCCATTAAAAAAATTTGGATTTCCCTTTTTTTATTGGCTTGTAGAAGTCCTTGGTACAGTCTGGATACAAGGCCTTCCCAGCTATATGTTTTGAAAATATTTTCTCCTAGGGCATGGCCTGCTGATTCATTTTTATAATGGTATCTTCTTGGGAGCAGAGGTTTTAAATTTTTCTGAAGTTTAATTTATCATTTTTTTTCCTTCTTGGGTTATTGCTTTTCCTGTCCTAAGAAGCCTTTGCTTATCACCTTGTTGGTTTCCTTCTGGAAGCTTGATAGTTTTAGCTTTTAAATGTAGGTCTGTTTTCCATCTTAAATTAATTTTTGTGTATGGTGTAAAGCAGGAGACAATTTTATTAATTTCCACAGTGATGTCCTGTTGTGTCAGCACCATTGTGGAAAAGACTTTTCTTTCCTCATTGGATTGCTTTGGTACCTTTGCCTAAAATTAATTGACCATATAAGAATGGGTCTAATCTGTCTCTCCTATGTTAGCATTTCACTATCTTGACTGCTGTAGCTTTTTTAAAATACCATTTTAAAAATTAGTTTCAGAGGTAACATTTAGTGATTCATCAGTTGCGTGTAACACATAGCACTCATTGTATCCTTCGTGCTCACCACCCAATCATCCCTTCCTTACACCCCCCTCCCCTCCAGCAACCCTCAGTTTGTTTCCTATGGTTTGCCTCCCTCTCTGTTTTCATCTTATTTTATTTTTCCTTCGTTTCCTCTATGTTCATCTGTTTTCCACATTCCAGTTTCCAATTCCACATATAAGGGTAGTCGTATGTTATTTGTGTTTCCCTGACTGACTTATTTCATGTAGCACAACATCCTCTAATTCCTTCCATGTTGTTGCAAATGCCAAGATTTCATTATTTTCGATGGCTGAGTAATATTCCATTATATATGTATATATATCTACCATCTTCTTCATCCTTTCACCTGTCATGGACGTTTGAGCTATTGCCGTATTTTGGCTATTGTGAACATTGCTGCCTTAAGCGTTGGGGTACAGGTGCCCCTTTGAATTGCTGTGTTTGTATCCTTTGGATAAATGGATAAATACCCAGTAGTGCAGTTGCTGGGTCGTAGGGTAGCTCTATTGTGAACTTTCTGAGGAACCTCCATGCTGTTTTCCAGAGTGGCTGCACCAGCTTGCATTCCCACCAACAGTGCAGCAGGGTTCCCTTTTCTCCGCATCCTCGCCAACATCTGTCGTTTCTGGACTTGTTAATTTTAGCGATTCTGACTAGTGTGAGGTGGTGTGGGGTACATCATTGTGGTTTGATTTGTATTTCCCTGATGCCGAGTTATGTTGAGCATCTTTTCATGTGTCTGTTGGCCATTTATATGTCATCTTTGGAGAAATGTCTGTTCATGTCTTCCACCCATTTTTTGACTAGTTTTTTTGGGTGTTGAGTTTGATAAGTTCTTTATAGATTTTGGAAACTAGCCCTTTGTCTGATAAGACATTTGCAAATATCTTTTCCCACTGCATAGGTTGACTTTTAGTTTTGGTGACTGTTCCCTTTGTTGTGCAAAAGCTTTTTATCCCGATGAAGTCCCAATAGTTCATTTTTGCTTTTGTTTCTCTTGCCTTTGGTGTGTCTAGCAAGAAGTTGCTGAGGCCGAAGTCAAAGAGGTTGCTAACTGTGTTCTCTTCCAGGATTTTGATGGATCCCTGTCTCACATTTAAGTCTCTGGTTCATTTTGAGTTTATTTTTGTGTGCAAGAAAGTGGCCCAGTTTCATTCTTCTGCATGTGGCTGTCGAGTTTTCCCAACACCATTTGTTGAAGAGACTGTCTTTTTTCCATTGGATATTCTTTCCTGATTTGTCAAAGATTAGTTGACCATAGAATTGAGGGTTCATTTCTGGGCTTTCTATTCTGTTCTGTTGATCTATGTGTCTGTTTTTGTGCCAGTCCTCCATCTGTATTCTTTTTCAAAATATCTTTGGCTCTTCTGCTTTCTTTGCATTTTCCCATTTAAATTGTAGAATCAGCTTGTCAATCTCTATTAAAAAAATCTGCAGGTATTTTAAGTAGAATGGTGTTAAAGATATATGTCAATTTGGAGACAGTTGCCATCTTTAAAATACTGAATCTTCCAATCCACAACTATGGAATATGCCATCAGTTAGAGCTTTAATTTTCCCTATGCAATGTTCTATAGCTTTTAGTGTTGAGGTTTTAGGCATCATTTGTTAAATTTATTCCAGGTATTTTATGGCTTTTGGACACTATTGTTAAAATCTCTAATTAAGAGATTTATCTGTTTCTTTCTTTCTGTCAGTTTTGCCTCTTTTCTTTAAAGCCCTGCTATTGAGCATATTCGTATTTATGATTGTAATGTCTCCCAGATTAATCACCCCCCTTATCATTATGGAATATTTCTATTTTTGGTAATACTCTTTATTTCGAAGACTACCATATAAAATACCCACTTCAGCTTTCCTATGCTGGTGGTTTACATGATATTTCTTTTTTCATGTATTGCTTTCTTTGACTTTATATTTACAGTATGCTTCTTGTAGACAGCATTTACAATCATTTTGACTTTTTATCTGTTCTGACAATCTCTGCTTTTTAATTGATGTATTTAGTCTATTTATGTTTAATGTAATTATGGATATGGTTGGATTTATGTCTACCATGTTGATATTTGATTTTTATTTTTTTCATTGTTTTTTATTGCTCTTTGGGTTAATTAAATATTTTAAAAGAATTTCATTTTAATTCCTTGATTAGCTTTTTAGCTTTGCTCTTTTTGCAAGTTTTGCATTTTTTGGTGGTTGCACTAGGGAATATAATACATATTCTGAGCTTTTTGTACTCTACTTACAGTTAGTATTTGCACTGCCTCATGTAAATTATAAGAATCTTGTAATTATGTAATTTAATGTACTTCTACTTCTTCATGCTATACTTGGTATATGCTTTATATCTATGTATGCTGTAAGTCCCTATAATGCATTTTTTTTCTTTTTGCTTTAAGCAGTGTATGTAACTCAGGAAAATAAGAGCATAAAATAATATCTTTTTATAGTCATCCATATCTCTGAGAATCTTTATTCCTTTCTGAAATGAGAGTTACCATTTCTATCACTTCCCTTCAACCTAAAGAATTTCATTTAGCTTTTGTTCATAGGGAATATTCTGTGGTGGTGAGTTTTTTTATATTTTATTTTTCTCAATATGCCTTTATTTGCCTTCATTATTAGTGGATCTTTTCATTGTGTATAGAATTCTTGGCTGACGGTTTTTCTTTTTAGCATATTAAAGATGATGTTCTCCTCTCTTCTGGTCTATTGTTTTTGATAATAAGTTATTCAGTATTTATTTATTTACCTCCTTTATGTAATGTGTTGTTTGTATCTGGCTGCCTTCAGAATTTTTCTTAATCTTCAGTGGTACTCACTTTGACCAGGATTTTCCTAGGTATTTTTTGACTATGCTTTCTTTATTTTGTTTGGGGTTTGTTGAGCTTCTTGAATCTGAGAATTTACATTTTTCAACATGTTTGGGAAAATGTCCATTATTTCTTCAAATATATTTTTTCCTGCCCTTTTCTTATTCTCTTCTCTTCTAGGCCTCCAATTGTATGTATATTTGACCTCGTGTTATTTTTACCAAATACTGATGCTTGTTCAGTTTTTGAAAACATCTTTGTTTTTCAGCTAGAAGAAGATTTATAAACCCCAGCATTGACATTTTGGGCCAGATCATTATCTGTTGCATGTGGGAAGGGTTCCCCTTGCATTGTAGCACATTTAGCTGCATTCTTCACCACCATCACTAGATGCCAGTAGCATAGCCCACCATTTGTGCCAACCGAAAATGTCTCTACACATTTCTAAATGTCCCTTTGGGGGCAAAAATCACCTCCTGCTGAGAATTAGATAAATTGACAGAAATTATCCAGTTTATAGATTCACTAACACTTTCTTCTGTTATCTCTAATTCAGTAAATACATTTTTTTCAGTGGATACATTTTGCTATTTTATTTTTCAGTTATAGAAATTTCATTTGGCTCTTTTTTTGTAGTTTTTACCTTTCTACTGAGATGACCCCTTTGTTTATTCATTTTAAACATATTTTCCTTTCCTCACTTGAGCACAGCTATAAAGAGCTCCTTTAAAATCCTTGTCTTCTAATTTCAACAGTGTCTTAAAATGTAAGTCTTACTATTATTCTGATTTGCTGAGACCAACAGATTGGAGGACAACTGCCATAGAAAATATAACTTGTCACTCATAGTTCTCAAGAGGAAGGGACACAGCATGCCACAGTGGGCCAAACAGGGAAGCACAGGGCTGTTTAGGAGGCAGAGGGAATGAGGGGAAAATGCAGAGAAGAACCTTTATTGTGGTTTTTGAGAGAAGGACACAGCAAGGCAGGGCATGCATGGTTTGGATAATTTCAGTGATCTCTGTGGTATAGGGGCTGTCCCTAATTGTCTGGTAGCTGGCACTGGGGTGACTGGGTATTCGGACTGTGATCTGTATGGAAGAGGCTTGGGAGAGCCCAATCAAAGAGATGTTGGGGTATGAGCTTCAGGTTGGTCGGCTTGCATATGAAAGGTGTGCTCCTTTCAAAGTTGTTGTCTCTGTCTAGGAATGAGCTAGCCCTAGGAGGGACAGTTTTTTCTAGTGTTACAAGGCCCCAAAATGTCAAAGCATCAGAATAAAAAGAATTGCTTAATACAAGCTTTTGTGTTATCTGTTAGTCCCCACCCCACCGATTGCCTCTTCTCTTGAGTCTGGGTCCCATTTTCCTGCTTGTATTTTTTTTTTTAACTGGGGATTATATTCTGGATATTCTGGATGATATGTTGCAGGGACTGCAGATTCTGTTATGTTTTTCTGAATAACGGTGAGCTTTTGTTTTCGCATACTTTGCCAAATTCAAACTCTAAACTATCCCTGTTGCCTTGGGCAGCAGCAGAAGTCTCTGCCCAGGTCTTACAAGCTGCTAAGAGTTGGCTCTGTGCACGTGTAATTCCAGGACCAGCCAGAGATTTGGGCAGAACTTAGACACCAACTTCGGAACTCTTGCTTTGTAGTATTCTCCTTTTTGGGATTTCCTCCTTCATTTTCTAACCACCATGGTCCCCTAAACTCTGTCCTCTGATTCTACAACCAATAATAAATCCTCAGATTTCCATCTGCCTGTTAACTGCTCGATGACATTGACCAGGGTCTGCCTCAGGCAAAAGCTATAAAAACAAAAATGCTTAGAAGCTTACCCAATGCCATCATCTTCTTCCAGGTGTCCAAATTTCTCCACTTTCTACCTGCTTTTGGTCTCTCTCTGGTGTCTTCAGATTAAAAAATATATATTTAAATGTGGAGGGTTGGCCCAATATGAGCTACTCCTCCATGATTAGAAGTGGAATCCCTTGTATCCCATACAATTTGACATATGGTGATTTTACTAGGTGTTCTAAGGATTTTAAATTTCCCCTATGATTTTTCCTTTAACAGAGATCAATAGACTGTTTCTTAGTTCCCAGGTATTTGGATTTGCGATCAATTCTTTTGTTGATATTTTACAGTTTTATTATGTCACAGTCTCAAACACAGTTTGTATGTTGATTCTTCAGCCTTTACGGAATCTTCCTTAATGGCCTAGTGCAAGTTTAATTTTTGTGGACGATCTATGTGTGCCCAAAAAGGACGTGCATTCTCTGTTGGGTGAGTTCTTCATGGATTTATTAGTTCAACCTTAATAAATCTCTTCGTCTTTTTATTTTGCTTTTTGTGTATCTGAGCCATCAGTTTCTGAGAGGGGCATGTTAAAGCCTCTGATCAAATGTCTTGATTTATTTATTTCCTTTTGTAGCTCTGGCAGTTGTTACTCTGCATTTTTTTTTCTTTTCTTTCTTTCTTTTTTTTTTTTTTTTTTTTTTTTTTTTTTTTTTTTTTTTTTTTTTTTTTTTTTTTTTTTTTTTTTTTTTTTTTTTTTTTTTTTTTTTTTTTTTTTTTTTTTTTTTTTTTTTTTTTTTTTTTTTGAGGCCCTCTTCTTAGGTGTGTATCTTCTCGTGATCATTACATCTTCTTGAGTTAGTGTTCCTTTCCGAAGCAGCTGGTATTCCTCAATCTCTCTTCTCTAGCCTTTCAGTGTGGGGTGTTTACGTCTCTCTTTAAACTTGGGGAGATTCTTGGTTATTAGTTCTTCATCAGTTTCCCCCTCCATTTATGTCTGTCTCTGCCATTCTGGGGATCCTAGAATACGGATGTTGGCAGGACTGCTTCTGTTTGCCATATTTCCTTTCACTTATTTATTTAAAAAATATTTCCCAGCTTTTTATCCTTTCTTGGTGCTTCCCAGGAAAGTTTCTGATGGGGTCTTCCAGCTCACAAAATCCTTTTTCAGCTCATTTTGGATGTTTTAGTTTAGGAAAAGAGTATGATAAGCTTGAACCTCTGACCACCCTCATCTCCTCATCTGAGTCCAGAGGGAGGTGTATCCTCTTGGCCCATCCCCATTTCTCCCATGCATCTGATGTGCCCTTGCCCCCCACTATCTGCCCCTTGTCAGCAGTTCCCACAGGAGCCTGACTCTCAGGGCCCCTTCCCAGTGATGCCCGTCCTCACCATTCAGTTCAGAACCCACTCCTACCCTCTCCACCTATCACCACGTACTAGACACTGCATTTTATTTCTTTATCTTATTTTCTGCCTCTCTTGCCAGAACACAAGGGCCAGGCAAGTAGCACTTTTGGTTTGGTCTGTGCTCTCATATTTCCCAGCATCCAGTGCCGTGTCTATCGTGTAGTGGACGGTCCATAAATATTTGCTAAGTGAGCCAATGGTTATACTGTATTCTTTTCTTTATCTTTTTAAAGAAGATTGTATTTATTTATTTGTCAGAGAGAGCACGCACAAGCAGGGGGAACAGCAGGTAGAGGGAGAAGGAGACCCCCGGCTGAGCAGGGAGCCCGATGCGGGGCTCGATCCCAGGACCCTGAGATCATGACCTGAGCCGAAGGCAGAAGCTTAACCCACTGAGCCCCCTAGGCGCCCCACACTGTATTCTTTGTTTCACTTATTCTTATTTTGTGAGAACTACCTTTCATTGCATGTCTTATTTGTTCTAGAAACCGTGCTAGGGTCTTTACATTCAGTGGTATTATTTAAATATTTATTCATTTGGGGGCATCTGGGTGGCTTAATTGGTTAAACATCTGCCTTCAGCCCAAGTCATGATCCCAGGATCCTGGGGGGAGAGGCCGTTTCTCTCTCTCATCCCTGCTCATGCTCTCTGTCGCTATCTCTGTCTCTCTCTCTCTCAAATAAATAAATAAAATCTTCAGATAAATAAATATTCATTCATTTATTTCTGTATGTTTTTACTATGGTGAGATATACTTAATATATGATTTATTATTTTAACCCTTTTCAAGTGGACAGTTCATTGGCATTAAATACATTCAGATTACTGTGCAGCTGTCACCACCATCCATCTCCAGCCTCTCTGATCTTCCCAAGCAGAAACTCTGTCCCCATTAAACAGAAATTTCATGCGTTTCATACCCAGTGTTTCCAGTTGGGTCTTCTTTACAACTGCCTGTTCCTACTTCATATTCTGAATTATCTTCCCTTATATCTTTGAGGATATTTATTTGCTTAGTTTGGTTTCTTATTTTTTTTTTAAGATTTTATTTATTTATTTGACAGACAGAGATCACAAGTAGGCAGAGAAGCAGGCAGAGAGAGAGGGGGAAGCAGGCTCCCCGCTGAGCAGAGAGCCTGATGCAGGGCTCGATCCCAGGACCCTGGGATCATGACCTGAGCTGAAGGCAGAGGCTTTAACCCACTGAGCCACCTCGGCGCCCCTGGATTCTTGTTGTGTTTTGTCCATTAATTCTGTTTTATGAACAGATATGGTATGTTTACTGTCTTTCTCCTAGGGTTGCTTATCTCCTGAGATGTCTCATTATTTTCCCCTATGAGCCACAGCTGCCTTGACGTTGATAAGCACCTGGCAGAAAGGTCGTGCCCAGGCCCACACTTGGGATTTTCCTGGAGAGTTTTGAAGAGCGGGCAGGGGCAGGGGTGCCCAGAGGGTGGGGAACTTGGATGTTAGTCTGGGCTTGCCTATTCCCTGACTTGAGGTGCCCTCTGCCTGCACCCTGGCCAGCCTCTTTGCTGAGAACTGGCAGCCTTTGCTGCAAACCCTTGCCTATGAGGTGGGGTGCTCAGGGCCCCCCGAGACCCACTGCTGTTGTCAGACTTCTCACCTTGGCCAGGTCCTGTCATCACAGTGGTACTAGGGGAAGGCTGGCGCCTTTGCTCTTTGGCCGCTCTTCCTCTAGGGACAGGGTGGGAAATGGCTGTTCGGGGCAAGATGGAGTGGAGACGTGGGCCACTGGGAAGTTTCCTTGCAGCTCTGCTCACCATGGAGCAGGTGCATCTCCCATTGCCCAGTCCTGCAAATCCTGGCATGGGACTCTGCATCTTTTTCCTCCTGAGAACGTCTCAGTTTCTGCTTCCTGTTCAGGGGCATCTCCAAAGCATGGAGAGCTGCCACCCTGTGTCAGCTCACCTCTTGAGAGCTTCTTGTTTTTGAAGGTACTTTGCTCTGAAGGTCACTGGGCGGGGATGGGGGGTGGGTGGGAAGTGGAAAGGGTTGGCTTCAAATGGCCCTGCTGGGAGAGCAGCTGCAGAAGAGGAACACTGAAGACTTGAGGAGTGTATCTTATGGGGAGGGGTCCGGAGCAGGCTGGCCCTAAGGGGTTGCAGTCCTGCTGGAGAGCAGATTGCTGGGTAGGGGCCTGCAGGCCCTTTCCTTGGGGCCTCTGCCCACTGGGACCTGAGGTTCTGGGTTACATGGCTTCTCTGGCCTCTGACCTTGGGTGTGTCTGAACTATCTACTACATGAGTTTACTCTGAAATGCATTGCTTCTCTTTCCCAACATTACCTGTTATCCTCCCTCATTCCTGTTCCTTCTTTTGCCTCGTGGGCTGCCAAAGACTCCCAGTTCTCTGCTCTGTTGTGAAGTGGTGAGGCTTGTTTCAGAAAGAGAGTGTGTGGGAAGCCACAGACATGTTTTTATAGAATTCCAGTGTCTTTGAGCAGAAAGGGACTTTGGAGGTGACAGATCTCATTGATTTCATATGATCTTATATTTGACTCACAAATGACCCCTTTAAGGGACCAGATCCCATGCCCATCGGGAAGCTCCCCTACTTTTAGCTGCACACTTATTTAGTTATTTGTTGTTATATCTGTAATTGTTTTAAGTGTTAAGGACCTGAATATTAGAGGAATAGTGTTGGCAAAAAAAAAACTGACTGGAAGTTCTTAGTTATCTTGAAAGCCTCATGTCTCTGTGGCACTGCCCACAGCCCTGCGATCACAGACTCTCAACCCCACGAGAATGGGATTTTGTCTTTTATTCACTGCCATTTTGCCCAGCTCCTGGGACAGTGCTCTTAGTGCGCGTTTGCTGAATGAATGAATGATGTCAGTAGTAATCCTATGCTGGACTCCTTCTCTTAGCTCCAGCCTGAGCTTGAACACTTTCGAAGCCGGAGAGTTCCCATTCAGCATGGTGACCCGCCTGCCACGTCTGAGTGGTCTGGGTAATTAGGAGGTTCTCGTGTCTGCTGAGTTTAGATTATCGCTCCTCAACACATGTTACTGCAGATTCTGTCCTCCAGAACCACAGGGAATACCTTGCATCCATCTTGTCCATGACGGCCCCTCTGATGTCGAAGACCAGCATGGTGGGGCATCCTGGGATGCCTCTGGCAAGCATATGTCCCCTGTTCTTTCCAGCTCCTTCGTAGGGCTTGATGTTGGCATTCTTCTCCATGTTACTTATCCTCCGCAGAGTGGGATCTTGTTTTCAGTACTGCTTGTACATGTGGTCGCCAATCCAGCACTAAACCTCAAGCACGTCTGCTGGTCAGAACAGAAAGTAATGGACAGCTACCTCCTTTCCTTGACATTTCCTTGCATGAATGCAGCCAAATGAGCACCTTCCAAATCTGCTCCATTAAAACCCTTTTCCAGCAGACTCTCTCCCTGGTCCTGGACTCTAGCCGGGAGACGCTTTGAACCTGGATGTAGGCTCAACCCCTCAGCAGGGCAGGGCGTAGAAAGGAGCTGGGCTGGGACTCAGGAGACCTGCCCACACTATGGATTGGTGATCTCATGGCCACGATCCAATGGAACAGCCTGGCGTGAAAGTACTTTAAAAGCCATAAAGATGTCTAAGGCCTCCTGTTATTGTGGCGTACCTGCCTTATTCTATTGAAAATCCATTGAGGTCTGTTTGAATTGTGCTCAGCCCACCAGAACATCAGCATCCTTCTCAAAGCTGTTATTCATGGGATGTCATGAGCCTTTTATAAGACTTTATTGAAGTCATTGATAGAAATGTCCCACATGATAAGGCTGAGGGGAAAGCCCGGGCACACTATTGGAGGCCTCCTCCTAGGGTGACTGGGATCTATTATTCTAGACTCTGAAAGTTTGGTTATTCAATCAGTGATGAATTTTTCCACCTGTACTACTGTCTAGCCTGTATGGCTTCATTTTGAAGGATAACATGGGGCCCTTGCCGGTGGGCTTCACAAAACCCAGAGGCACTGAGGCACAAGAACCCCAGTGCTGTCACCAAGGGACATGTGATGGTTGGCCATGACTCACACTGTTGGTACTGGACTGGCTCCCGCGGCTCCCAGCTGCTTCCTGAGTGCTCCCCAAACCCGCAGTCCCCAGCATTTCATCACAGAGCATGAAAGAAACAAGTCACAGAAGCTTCCGGAAGGCACATGGTAAGGACCACAGTAAATGGCCTATACCTGCCTAACTCAGTGCTTCTCAACCTCGGCACTCTTGACATTTGGGGCTGGTGAGTTCTTTGCTGTGGGGGGGGGGGGCTGTCCTGCACGTGGTGGGGTCTTTAGTAGCAACCCTGGCCTCTACCCACTAGATGACCATAGCCCTCACCTTCAGCTGGGATGATCAGTGGTTCTACACATTGCCCAATGCCCCTTGGGTCACTGGTGGGGGTGGGGGCGGGGAGCGCTCTGGTTAAAACCTGTTGGCCTATCTAAAGGGAAGAGGAGCAGAAATATTTAGAACAGTGATACCTACTACTACATTTTCTGAACTTGGCTTCAGAATCGGTTTGCTGCTCTAATTGCATTTTACCAAGGTTAGTATTACAGTGAGTTCATTCACTTTGATTTTGCTCTGTCAGCCTAGAGAAATGTGGTCCAGAAGCACGTTTGGTGCTGGGGTGAGAGCGGGGGTGGAGGGGAACCGGATTGGGATTACGAGCTGGGGCCTGGATAGCTGGTTGGGGCTGGTCCATGAGAGAACAAGTGGAATTAGACTCGAAACACGGGGGAAGATGTTGACAGACTCTCAGATCTCGTCTGTGCGTAACAGAAGAGTTTCGGGCCTTCATTATTGTGGATCGGGCAGCAAAACCACATCCAGGGGCATCTTCTAAGGTTCTTTGATCTTAAGTCATCACTCAGGCAGGTAGGTTGGCGGGCAGGGGAGGCCACACAGGTGCTTTGTTCAGAAGTTATTGTTTCCATTAGAAAAAGTAATAATTTTCATACACTAGTGAGAACAAACCCATCTCACCACAGGTTGAAGAGAATAATGGAGAACCTCCAGCTTTACCAAAGTGCCTCCTTTATGCCCTGGGAGGTAATAGCAGTTGAGAGCGGTGAGGCAAAGCCTGTCATTGCCTGTCCAACAAGAGATTATTCATCATTATTATTTTTATTTTGAAAATTAACTCCCCAAAGGGGCCCGGCGATGCTATGCCTCTCCAAGGAACACTCCCTTGTAAGCTGTTTTGAGGTGATCTGAGCACAAGAACACATCCAGTTACAGAAAATGACTTCCCTAGCTTTTCCTGAAGTAAAAAATAGGCCAACATGCTTAGGAAATGGGAATTATGGTGGACACCACATTATTTTCTAGATGGATCACCTTATAAACTACAGTCCCGCCATCCAGTTAATGGTGAAAAATTGTCTATTTGAAGAGAGAATAATTGCCAAGGAGCAGAGAGACCGAGTCTGTTGTTTTCCTCAGGAAGAGGGGTCTGGCATCATTGTATTTGGACTTTTGTGTGAGGCAGCTGGGAGAGCTCGGATGGGGAGCTCCGATGGGGAAGGCAAGGCCGCCGCCCTGCAGACTTCTGGAATCGGACCTGGGGGCTTGGCCACTCATCTGGACGGAGCTCGGGGCTGCGGTCATTCCTAGTGCTAGAACGTGCCATGGAGCCTTCAGACGTGCATTTGTTTGCTTAAAATTTTTTTTTTTTAACTCTTTCTATTGTGACATGAAACATATATACAAAAAAGCATCCCAAACAGAACTGTGCCGATCAGGGGAAATGTGAAAACCATCTGTTTCAAGAATGGAATGTGCCAGTGTCTCCGGAGCCCGCTCCCCTCACCGCCCCATCCTCAAAGACAACCACCGTCCTGACTTCTAACCCTGGAACAGTTTTGCCTGTTCTTTCAACTCTTTGCATTCGAGAGGTTTAGACCTGTATAGAAATTGCAAGAAGAATGTCTTGAGCACTATCCACACTTCACCGGCACAGACTGATTGGAATCATTTCATCATGTCTGCTTTGTCTTAGCTGAGAAATTGTTAGATGCCAACCTTGGGGCCAGGTTTTTAGGTCATATTCGGGCCAATCTATGTTCAGTCCAGTTTTCCAGACTACTCTATTACAGGTACTCTGTTTGCCAAAACCTCACCGATGCTAAGTGCACGTTTGAAGGCTCTCTGCAAAATGAAGGGCGCTGGGGTTCTTTGGAGCTTCCGGAGGTCCAGGTTCAGTAATCTGGGAAAAAAGGCCAGTCAACCCATCCATGAGTTAATTCATTAAATTCTCCCTTTCTTCTTCCTCCCCTTTTCTCATTTCTTCTCCCTTTAAACAAATATTTTCTTTTCTTTTTTTAGAAGATTTTACTTATTTATTTGAGAGAGAGAGAGTGAGCACTAGTGGGGAGGAGGGGCAGAGGGAGAGGAGTAGACTCCCCGCTGAGCAGGGAGCCTGACGTGGGGCTCCGTCCCAGGACCCTAAGATTATGACCTGAACTGAAGTCAGACGCTTAACTGACTGAGCCACCCAAGCATCCCTGGACAAACATTTTCTGAACATGGTAAGGATCTGTGCCAGGTGCTGGGGTACACTGATTGGCAAGATGGTCTTTGCCTTGATGGATTGCAACTGCTGGGTGTGAGGGAAAGCCTGATCAATATACAGATCATGACAAAGAGTGGTGTACAGGGGGAACAGGTTGGGGGGACTAACTCCATCTGGGAGAGCCGGGGCAACTTCCTGCAGGCAGGGACCTCAAAGCAGAAGGAGGAGGCCCTGATGTGGACTGGATTATGTCCCTCCAGTTCACATTTTGAAGCCCTAATTGCCAGTGTATTAGGAGGTGAGGCGTTGGGAGGTGACTAGGGTTAGGTGGGGTGCTGAGGGTATAGAGACCACACAATGGGGACTTCTGGGAAGGGCGAGGGGCTGGAGTTTATTCTCTCAACACATGAGGACACAGTGAGAAGCAGCCATCTGCAAGTCAGGAAGAGAGCTTCCCCGAACTCTGAAACATGCTGAACCTTGAGCTTGAACTCTCCCGTCTCCAGAACTGTGAGCAAATTAATTTCTGTTGTTTAAGTCACTTAGTCGATCGTATTTTGTTATAGCAGCCTGAGCAGGCTAAGCCTGACTGCATCACACAGAAAAGAAGGGGAAAAGATGTTTCCAGTGAGGGCCACCATGAGTCCTGTTTCCTCAGAGTCCTGTCAGCCCACCTCGGTGGGTCAAGCACGCAAGCGTGCAAGACCATTCCTAGAATCTATGCCGCCAGAGCTCTGGGTCTGGAGGGGGCCATCCCCACGAGTAGCAGCTCTAAGAGCTGGCTGAGTCGGGGATGGTGCGGGACAGACAAGGGCAGGGGATGTGATGGAGGAAGAACTCAGGGAGGCCTGGGAGATGGCAAGGAAGAGCGGCTGGTTGGCCAGCAGCATTGGGAGGGATGGGGAGTGGGGGGGGCATGTTGGTGCCCCATTCTGGGCTGAGCTAGGCTTGGAGGAGCACTGGGAATTGCTTCTTCGACCAGGCCATGGAACTGGGGCTTGGGGACTCCACAGATTTACATCTAGTCTTGTCTTGAGCAACGGGAGCAATGGGGTGTCTTCTGATTCTCCTCTAACTCTGTTCTTAAAACTCTGGATGGGACGATCTGGTGAGCAAAGAGATTTTTAAGAATGGAGTTTACTTTTCCTGGTTATAGACTAACATATGCCTATTACAGAAAGTTCCAAAAGTTACAGAAAAGGAGAAAGAAGAAGAAAAGACATGGTGGTATTTTACCAGCATGAACTATCAGTTTCAAAAATTCTATTGAATGGAAGGTGGCAGGCTTTATCACTTTTATTATTTATCTGATGGACAAAACAACCAAACCCTTTATTCCTTTCAGAATTACCCTGAGGCCCAGGCCTAGGAAATTAGTTTAGTGATGATAAAGAAAATGATATAGAAGCTCACCCATCCCTAAAGGCAGGCTTAGGAATGTGGTTGAGGGGATGAGATGGTGAACTCCACCAAAGGCTGGGCTGGGTGAAGCATGCCCTGGGCCATCACCAGTGCTGGGCACTTGCTGTGACTGAGCTCCCATCACCTGTCCCAAGGGGCTTGTCTGCATCTGACATGCCTGAGCTCACCTCCACCGCTCAGGGCAGGGGTCTGTCCCCATCCGAGTCACAAGACTTGTCTTTCGTTCATCTCCCACACGCATGTTCTATGATTTCCCCTTTAACCTTTTTATGAAACCAAATAGTGGAAACACCGTATAATTTTTAGT
Organism: Mellivora capensis; assembly: GCA_004024625.1. NCBI lineage: Eukaryota > Metazoa > Chordata > Mammalia > Carnivora > Mustelidae > Mellivora > Mellivora capensis. Next base: position 85,213 of record PISX010001687.1, on the reverse strand, counting down.
TTTTGTTTTTTTCCTGGTTCGAGGACATAGTTATTTACAATGCATCCCCGACTTCCAGTGGTTTGACTTCTAAGGACTGGACCTGATAATGGTGCAAAAGTGCTACGCATTCAGCAGAAACCATACTTTGCAGTTCGAATTTTTTTCTTCTTCTTTTAATTTTGTATTCACTTTTTAAAATCTTAAGTAGGCTCCATGCCCAACCCAGGGCTCGAACTCATGACCCTGAGATTAAGAGTCATATGCTCCACTGACTGAGCCCAGCCAGGTGCCCCTTTTCCTTTTTAATTTTTATTTGTATCTTTTATTATTTTTTTAAGTTTGAATTTTGATCTCTTCCTGGGCTCGCAATACCCCTTGCGGTCTTCTGTTGTCAGGCTTCCGGGTGGCGGCTGCAAGCCGCAGCGACCACAGGGTGAGGGACGCACGTGCTGGCGGCCACAGCTTGTCAGTTTCAGCAGAGCCTTCGGTAAGGTCCACAGGCTCATCAACGCTGTTGTAAAACAGGCTGCGTGTTATGATTTTGCCCAGCTATAGGCTGTTGTAGGTGTTCGGAGCACCTTCGAGGGAGGCGAGGCTGAGCCCTGACATCCAGTAGGTGAGATGTATTAAATGCATTTCCAGCTTACAGTATTTTCAGTGGATGGTGGGTTTATTAGGCTGTAACCCTGTTGTAAGTCAAGGAAGATGCATACTTGGGTTTATACCCCGTTTACTTCCAGGAAGGATTTTGCGATGGTTTATAATAAAACTCGCTTTTCCAACAAGGCTTCCAGACAGAAGTAAAAAATTTAAAAAACTGATATTAATAACATTATTGAACTAGGCATCACATTTAGCTTCAAGTGCCTTGTAGTCAGGGACAGGAGGGAAAGCTGCTATCGGGGTGTCTGATTATTTGTTCCGAAGGAAAAGAGCAACTCTGAGACGAGGGCCACTGTGTCACTAAAGCCTTCAAGGAGCTGATCACATGGGATCTTACTTGATATGACTCTGAAGAAAGACCCACACTGTTCCGGTGGGTTAGAGACCCGGTGCTTAGAGCAGGTGACAGCAGGTAGCAGGCCTAGACACGTTGAGTGCTTCTGCACTTAATCCAATCCGAGGCCTAAAGGAAGAAGACTCGAGAAGTGAGAGTCCAAAACGTGGACCCCTGAGTGGCCATGGCGAGTGCCAGAACCCACTGGCCGAGCTGACGCAGCTTCTCATCTAGCTGGGGAGACAGAACGTCACTCCTGGGTCCTTCCCTTGCCTCCAGCCCCCAAGGGTATTCCCACTTCCCCCTGGAAATAGTTCAAAGTGCTTAGCACTCCTTTCATGGTCCTGAAGATCAGGTCTCTGTTTACCTTCCTGCCTTGAGCTCCAGCCTGCCTCCTGTCCCCCCCCGACCCTTTACCCCTCCTTCAGGCCACTGGCTGCTTCACGCGGTCTGGCTGCCCTGGGTCCTCCGCTTGCCCTTAGGTGCTGCCTCTTGGCGAAGGCCTGCCTCTTGGGGCTGCCACCATTCCGTCTCTTCCAGCACCGATCCCACCTGCCTATAGTGCTCTGCGATCCTCTGCAGACCCTCTTTATAGGCTTAAAAATTCCATGAAGGCAGACAAACCAGTGGCCTTTGCATAGACTAAGTCCTTAATGATTGTTCACTGAATTCACTTACAATCCACCTAGAGTTTGTAAGAGCAAACAGCACCCTGCATAGTTAGCATACATGGTCCTGAGTGCGGCAGGAAGCAGGCCTGGGGCGGGCACCCTCCCGAATCAGGAGCAGGACGGGAGAGACTTGAAAAGGAAGACCCGCAGCCCGGCCTCCATCTAGGCAATGGAATTTGGAAAGGGGGCTTCTGGAGGGGGAGTTGACCTTGTGACCAGTGCTGTCTGGGGCACTCTGTGGTGGTAGAAGGGTGTGGAAAGGGAGCCAGCCTCTTAAGGAACCTTAATTCCTGTCTGGGGCCTCAGCTTTTCTCCAGCGAGATCCTCCTAGAACCACACCTGGGCAGACGAGTGTGGGGTGAGTGAGGCAGAGGAGCTGTGTGTGCAGAAGGAGGGGGGCAGAGAACTCCGAGCAGGGACTGTCAGCAGAGGTTCATGCCTCCAGGAGCCTGATGGTGACAGAAGTCTTGTGGGGACAGAGGGAGCGCTGCTCACACAGCACGTGCTGCCTCAAAGTTGGGTGGCTTGTTGGTTTCTTGTTTTCATCGACGTGAACAGGCTACCAAGTGGGAGAATCTGGACAGGCCAGCCATGAGCTTGGCTCTGTGTGGGGCAGGAGACCCGCTCATCCCAGCCAGAAGCTTCCTGGAGAAAGGAGGAGCCAGGTCTGGAGGCTGGGCCTCGAGTACCCTCAGCAGAGGGCCCGGCCTGGGGGAGCAGCATGTTCTCACCCTGTATCCATGCCAGATCACTGGAACTCTTCCAAGTTGATGACTTCATCTCCATTGTTTAAATTTTCTAAGACATTGGGACCCCTCGTGAGCAGCTCTCAAGGAATTGGATTGCTAATAAATGCAAACTGTAAAATATTCATTTAAGATGATTATTTCATATTATTGGGTAGAATTAACTTTCTGCTCTCTTATGGTAGAATCCATAGCTATCTGAGCTATTTAGTGAATGAAATATTTAACCTGATCGGTATGCTTTAAATGACCTAAGGATAAATGTTATGGTTTAGTGTTGGAGAAAAAAACCCAAAGGAAACAGATGCTTTGGCCTCCTGGGCCTGAGTAAGGAGACTTTGGGAGGAGCTGGCACTTTCTGCACCTCCCTGTGGTCAGCAGGGGTTCTCATCCATTGGCTCTTGGCAAAGGAGCCCAGGGGCGTGGCCCCTTCACGTACTTCTGCCTTTTCCCCTGTGGTGGCAGCTCACGGGTGGCAGAGGAGTGAGGACGCTGGATGACCTTGCTTGAGGTCGGTCACATTCCTGTCTGAGTCTCAGCCTCCCCATCCAGAGCGGGGCCGTGGTGATCCCCGGATACAGTCCCAGCCTGCAGAGTGCCCTACAGGTGGGGCAGCCCTCTGAATTCTCCATTCTCAGGGCTCATACCTGGACTGTGGGCCTCGTTCAGTGCCAGTGTTGGGGCTGGGAGGCATTTGCTCTGGCTCTGAGGGGCCGGGAGTAGGATGGCTGCCTTTCCTTGCCCACTTCCCTCCTGTTAAGGGCAGACAGGAAACCCAGGGTCCATGTCCTCTTGCAGGCTGTTTGGTTTCAAGACCAGGGTCTGCCCGGTGGCCCAAGGAAAACCCCAGACTGCCCCTCTCTGGGCTTCAGCGGCCCTGGCTAAGGGGCTCACTGAGTGCTTTCCCCCCTGCATTTCACTTCCCATGCCATCTGCACCTACCAGGCTGCCAGGCGTGTTTTGCCATGAGGCACCTGTGCCGTGGTGGCCCTGGAGGATGGGCTGCAGCCTCAGGAAGGGGCGAGATTCATGCTGGGGTTGGGTGCGCAAACGTGCACAGGAAGTGGGGGCGGGGTGAGTCTGGCAGCTGCAGCTGTCCCCCCGGGGCCACACAGAGCCAGGACCCCCGATCCAGGCTGAGATGCCGAGCTTGCCTTGAGACCAGGATGCGGCCTCCCCGCACCGCCCCCCCCGCCCGCCCCCTGCCACCGCCGCCCCACGTGCAGAGCCTCTGAACCACCTCCGATGAGGCTGTGGGCTTGGGACTGCTCTTCAGCTGGCATGGCGGGCTCAAGCGCTGGCTGAGATCAGAGCCTTTTGCTTTCTCTGGCTGTGTCCCCAGGGCAGAATGTCCTTGGGTATAACCACAAGCCGTTGGCTTGCAGGACGCCGCCCCTGGGAGGGCTCTCTGGGTCTTGGGAAAGCTGAGGCCCAGAGAAGTGAGAGGATAAGACTACAGAAGCCACCAGGGAGCATGAGAATTAGGGCCTGTGCTTGGCTCCCTGGCCAGTGCTCCTTATTCTGTGTCCAGAGCTCAGGCCTGTCCGCTCTGGCCTCCACGTTGTCTGAGCTCCATTTTACTTGGCAACCGGGGGCCCTTGGCTCAGACATGCCTCTTCCAGGAGCCTCCTCGGGACCTTGGGTCAGCCCTGCGGGGGCCAGGAGACCTTCTCTGAAAACAGCGTGCTTGCCTCCTGAGTCTGTTAGCTCAGCTGTTTGGCAAGTGGGCTTTGGAGGAGGAAAGACTCAAGTTCACTCAGCTCTCCTGCTTGCTGTTACCCGGTGTGACTCCGTTTCACTGTCTCTAAAATGGAGGATTGTACTGGGCCCAAGAGTCCCCGAGACAGCGCATGGAAGGCTCGTGGAGGTGGGACCTGCCTTGGACTAGATGTTCCCTGGGTGTCGGCTGTCGCCGTGCGCTCGGCCCCCCACCCACCAGCCTTCCTTTCTACACGGTTCCAAGCGGTCGGATTTGTTGCTAACGGTCTCTTGCACTCGGCCTCCCAGGCACCTTCTCTTCCATTTCAGCCAAGCCTTCTGGGTGGAGCAAGCAGTGGGCAGAGCTCTGGGTGGCCCATGCAGCCTGGTCAGTGGCTGGGCGTGGTTGTCGCGTGGATGGCTGGGTCCAGGCACAGGTGTTGTCTGGTTCTGATTGTTGGGGCAAAAATTCTAGCCCCGAACACGCCAGCAACTGTGCATACGGACACCACCTGGTGTGGCACCATGTCGAGGGTGGGAGCTCCTTCCTGATCGTTGTCTTGGCCCCATGAACTCAGACTCTGGGTCCGGTCACACTCCCAGTGCTGTCGACTCGCGATGGTCCCTTCTACTTCGCATCGGTCACCTTGCTGCCCGCTCTGCAGGTAGACCCATGGCCTTCAGAATAAGCGAGGGGAAGCTCCCCTTCGTAGCCTGCAGGCCCCCCCCCACCCAGCTTCCCAGCACCATCTCTGCCTCTTCCCCATGCTCCTCTGTTCTGCAGACCCCCGGGCTTCCCGCAATACTGTGCACAAGCTTGGTCCCGTCCCTTCACTCAGGCCTCCTCCTCAGGGGACCATGCGGCCACCTCCTTCCTTCATGACATTAATTGCAGTGTGTAATTCCTTTGTTTGTTCCTTTCCTGTCTGGTCCACTTCCCCCCCTGGGCCGCCAGCTCTTTGAGGGCCTGTCCCTTGGAGGCTGGCAGGTGGAGACACTCATTAACATACGCTGTGTGTGACCTTGTCCTCGCTGGTAGCTACACCCCTCCAGGCTCCCAGCTGGCCCTGGGACTGTGGACCCCTGATGCGGGCAGGGGGTGGAGGGGTAGGTTGTCCCATCCTCGTCGTCCTTCCTCGCTCACTCCCTCCCCACCCAAGTATCACCAGTCACTCTCCTGACTCTGGCCCCGCTCTCACTTCCTCGCACTCCCCTGGTGAAACTCTGACCCTGGTTCAGCCACGCTCTTGGCTTCTCTGCCTACAACCATGTAGGCCCCATAGCCCCTGTGGTCCCCGTCCACTCCTCTCCCTCTCGAGGCTCCCTTCTCCCCCTTCTCAGGCCCCCCACACTGCTCTTGCCCTGTCTTGGCTGACGATCTTGCTGAGCAGAGAGCAGAGATGGGAGCACGAACTTGCGCAGGCTCCCCTGCCAAGCCTGCCAGCGCCTGCACCTGTGCCGGAGAACGACCTTCTCCGCGGTTACCGGGAGGCCCTGGCTCTGTCCTCCGCTGCTCTTCTTGGTCCTGCTCCCGTGCCGTCCCGAGCGTCTATTTTTCTCCCGTTCCTGGATCTTCCCATCAGCATACAAACATGCCATGATCCCTCCCATCTTAAAAATATCCCTCTCAACGTGAAGAAATTGGAACCCTCGCGCGCTGTTGGTGGGAATGTAAAATGGCGCAGCTGCCGTGGAAAACAGTAGGACTGCTCCTCGAAAAATTAAAAATAGAACGACCATCTGATCCCTCAGCTCCACTCCTGGGTGCGTACCCAAAAGAACTGAACGCGGGGCCTGCCGAGCTCCCCGTACGCCCGTGCTCACGGCAGCATTGTTCAATCACCACTTTCACCTGGGAAACAGCCCACGTGTCTGGGGATGGATGAGTGGATCAGCCACCCGTGGCCCAGCCCCACGGTGGAGTATCGCTGGGCCTCCAGAGGGAAGGAATTCCCAGCACGCGCTGCAGCGTGGGTGAGCCTCGAGGACATTATGCTGAGGGAGGAGAGCCAGTCACAAAAAGACGAAAATGGTACGATTCCACGTATGTGACGTTCCGAGAGGAGCCAGAATCAGAAGGCAGAAAGCAGAATGGAGGGCGCGGGGGCTGAGGAGAGGGAACGACGGGACGTTAGTGTTTCGTGGGGACGGAGTTTCAGTTGGGGAAGCTGAGAAAGTTCTGGAGACGGACAGCGCTCATGGGTGCAGAGCAGTGTGAATGGACTTCATGCGACGCAGAGGGTTAAGATGGTAAATTGTAGGTTCTGTGTATTTTCCCACAATAAAAAATTTGGAAAGCAATATTTGGGAAGTTTGGAAAGGTATGAAGGAGAAAGTGGGAGCCACCCCTCTGTTGACCTCTCTGGCCTCCGGTTGCCCGCCAGGAGCGGTGCTCGTACCGCCGTGCCCGCGGATGCTCCGCCAGCTGCCACATTTGGACCGTCATCTCCGCACCACCCCCGTCATCCGTGACCTCCTGCCACACTCTTGACCCTGGGCCCCTCCTCCTAGCCATGGCCTTGTCTGGCTTCCCTCTTGCCTGGGCTCCTTCTCTCAAGGTCTCCTTTGCGGCTCTGCTCATCTGCCCCCACCCCCTGCTCTGAATCTTGTGCTCTAGGTCTGTCCTTGGATTCCGTTTGCCACTCACAGCCAGCGGCATGCTTCTAAATGTAACCCCCACCTAGGAGTCGGTGGCCTGGGCTTCCCTCCTGAACCCCAAACTCGCCCGTCCATCCGCTCCTCCGATGCCTCCATGGGTCAACAGCCCAAACCCGGCTAGCTGCTCTTGCTTCTGCCCAGACTTGACCTTCTGACTCTTTCCCACCACCGTCATCTTCCCAGCCTCTTAGCCCCAAAGCCTCGGGATGCTCTGAGCCACCCCACTTGTCTGCGCATACCCTGTCCATCAGCACGCCCTGCTGGCCCTCCCTTCGAAAAGTCTGGCATCTCCCCACCTTGAGCAGGCGCCTCCCCAGCTCCTGTGTGTCATTGCAGACCCAGCACCTGCTCCCTCGCTCCTGTCCCAGCCTTCATGCTTTCCTCATGCCCGCAGCCTGGATGGTTCGGCCAAGATGCAGGCTGGCTCTGTGCTTAGAACCTCCGGTGGCTCCCACGGCGCCGAGAGTGAGAGGACACGGGCTTGCACGGACCCTGCGGCTGCCTCTCTGGGCCCGCGTTCCCACGGCCCCGTCCTGCCCTCAGCTCCAGCGGAGCTGCCTGGCTCGCTCTTCCTACCCCGCAGCCTGGCTGTTTGCATTTGCCGCCCTTTCTTCTTGAGCTTCTGGAAATGCTCTTCCCCTCCTCTGGCATCCCAAGCTCCCACTCTCTTCTGGTTGCTTCACAGGAGACCCGGTTCCGTCATGTGCAGAATGAGGAGATAATGCCCAGTTCCACGGGGCAGTGCACACGGAACTCCCAGGGCAGGACCTGACTTGGAATTAGTTGCCCTTGCCCTGCGAGCCACGCCCAGCGGGTCGTCCCCAAGCATCCCCTCTCCAGGGAGCCGTCCGGGACAGTTCCAGCCCCTCCCTGTCCCTGTCCCACTTTTTTCCACTGCACCGTCACTGGGAAAGCACAGGTTGACGCGTGTTTACTTGCTGCTCCTCCACGAGCACAGGGATCCTGGTCTTGTTTCCCATCCGTGTGTCCCCGGCACCCACAACAGTGGCTTACACGGACCAGGTGCTTGATAAATATTTGAACGAATTTGCTGAGCTGATGAATGGAAACCCTTCCTCTCCCGCATCTGGCACCAGGAGCATCTGAGCAAAGGCGTGGAGATGAGAGAAAACACAGGGGGTTTCAGGACCCAGTAGACATTTGGTGGCTCTTAGGCCAGTCTTGAGATGAGCGTGGAAATGCAGCCTTGAATCAGCCTGTCTTTAAAAAAAAAAAAGTAAAATATATATAACATTAAATCCACTATTTTAACCATTTAAAAAAAAGATGTTATTTATTTGAGAGAGAGAGAGGACAAGCAATGGGGGAGGGACTCAAGGAGAGTGAGACAGTGAGAGAGAAGCAGACCCCCGGAGCCCGATGCAGTTCCAGGACCCAGAGATCAAACCCGAGCAGAAGGCAGACGCTTTACCGACTGAGCCCCCAGGCGCCCCCGTTTTAACAATTTTTACGGGTACCGTTCAGGGGTGCTAAGTTCAGTCACCACCATCCCTCCGTAGAACTTCTTACCCCAAATGGAAACTGTTCGATGGGGATTAAACATTACTTGCCAGGCCCCCTGTGCCTAGCCCTAATCATCACTATTGGACTTTCTGTGTCTATGACTTTGTTTCTTCTAGGTACCTTGTATAAGTGGAATCGTATAATATTTGTCTTTTTTTGTCTGGCCCATTTCACTGAGCATGAGGTCTTCAAAGTTCACCCATAGTGTAGCGTGTGCCTCAGTTTCCTTCCTTTTTAAGGCTGAGTAATGTTTCCCTGTACCTGTAGGACCACCTTTGGTTTATCTGTTCGTATGTCCACGGACCACTCGGGGTTCTCCACCTTTTGGCTGTTGGGAATAATGCTGCTGGGAACGCTGTTCTCTGAATATTGATTCGAGCCCCTGCTTTCAGGTCTTTTGGGTTTATAACCAGGAGTGGGATTGCTGGGTCACACGGTAATTGTTTAATTTTTCGTCATCCTGTTTTCCAGGGAGGTGGAGCCGTTTTGCGTCCCTCCCGGCAGAGCACGGGGCTTCCCGGCTACTCCACATCCTTAGCAGCCCTTGTCTGGTTTGTTATTTGTTTTTGTCACAGCCGCCCTCATACCGGGGAAGTGGGATCTCATTGCAGTTTTGATTTGCATCTCCCTAATGGCTAGTGATGTTGAGTGTCTTTCCACGTGCTTGCTGGCCATCTCTAGGTCTTCGTGCTGGAAATGACTATTCAAGTCCTTTGCCCATTTGTGAGTGGAGTTGTTTGTTTTATTGTTGAGCTGGAGGAGGTTTCCAGGGAGCCTGTGAGGCCTAAGGAGTCCTGTTTTCTCCTGGGGAGCACGGAGAGATGCGGAAGGCCTCTGAGCAGGCAGGGGAGTGGCAGGCTCCGATCTGTGTTGGAGAATGCTCACCTGGCTGGTAGCATGCAGACGGACGGGGCCAGGGAGAGGCTTGAGGTCAAGACGGTGTTATGCTGTGGGTGGGAGGGCCTGGCTGAGGGCGCGGCTGTGATGAAGGGAGCACCCCACCCAGGGCCATGTCCCAGAGAGCGTTGCCAGCCTGGGTGTGGCATGGAAGAGAGGGCCAAGGGGAGGGCTTTCCCGTGAGAAAATGATCCTGGTGACAACTGCCCTTGAGCGAGCCACGGGGACCAAGCGGTTTCAGTACTTCCCCTCACTCATGCACAGCAGCCCGCAAGGTGGGCCTGGCTAGCCCCCCTCAGTGTGCAGTGAGCCCCTGGCTGCAGGTCGCGCAGGTGCTCAGGACGGAACCAGCCGTTGCTCGTGGATCGAGCCGACTTGCCCCCTCCTCGGGGTGGCCGTGGCCCCTTGCTGTAGGTTGGTTCTTTGTGCGTTCTTGGCGGTGAGGGCGATGATTCCTTTGCAGTCCTCTGCTTCCGGGAGCTGGCAGAACCAGCTTCACGTCTTGCCTCCACTCCTCCAGGCCCACACCACCTCACGGTGCTGGCCTCCTCCTCGAGACTCCTCTCACTTAAAGCCCAAACCACAAACAGCCAGCAGAAGGCGACCTCCAAAGTCAATCACAAGGAGGCCTGGCAGTGCAGCTGCTGCCGGAGTTGAGGCCGTGACCTTGGAACATAGAAACCCGGCACATTTGCTCATCCTAAAAATACATCTCTTAAAATAGACCCGTCCGCGTGGGAGCGGGGAGCCTGCCCATCGTGCCGGCTCTGTGGGGCCCCCTGCCGAGGGGATGGGCCCTGCTGGGCGGCTGGGCCCTCCGTAGGCACCCGGGGCTGTCCCCCTCGGCCCCGTCTGCATGGGGAAGGTGAGGCCCGGGTCTGGCTCCCAGGTGCGCAGGTTCCGCAGTGGCCCATCCAGCCCTGGTTCTTGAAGCCCCATCTGGAAGCCCGTCCCGTGACCGTCAGGGGTTGGCGCAGATGGAAATCTGACTTGAAGCAGAGCCTGGGGCGAGGCCTTGGAAAAGCTGCAAACAACAGTTTGTGTTTTGGGTGTGAGGCTATAAATAGCCCAGGAGGCCTGAGGAGGCTGGAGATAGTCAACTGTGAACAAGCTGGAGACAGGCTCCTTTTCCCGGGAATCCCAACGCCCTCTAGAAATGTGAGCTCAGCTTTGCTCCCTGCGCCAGCTCGCCCCCTTACACGCTGCAGTGACAAGAGCGAGCGGCTGCAGGTACCAGCCCTTTTGTAACTAAAGCCCAACCCAGCTGCAGGTAGAGACATCCCAGCTGCCGTGTGAATGCTGCAGGACCGTGTGTGAGCTCTGTCCCCTGTCTCCAGCCTCGAAACTTCTCGTCACTCAACATTTCGCTCTGTTCCCAAAGGGAACCATCTTCTGTCTGGTGCCATTTCCAGGACCCTGGGGATAGGTGGCACTGGGCCAGGTCGGGTGCTCTGGAGATGACACGTTCTACCCAAGACCCATGAGCTGGGGAAGTCTGGGCCTTCAGGGTCGTGTCTGGGTGTCTTAATTTGGCACTTGTGGACAGTCTGAGGGCCCCGGTGTGCCCCCGGGTGAGTGTCAGGGAGTTCAGGAACATCTGCTAATCATTTGCATAATTAGGTCTCTGTGTGTCTTCTTCTGGACAAAGAAGATGGAGCTTTTTCTCAGATTCTGGAAGGTTCCCTGACCCAACAACCACACGCTAAATGATCTGTAAATTTTCTTCCAGCTCTGATCGCCTCTGACCCTATTATTCCAAGTCGAGACATTTTGAAAGTTATAGGATAGAATTCCCTCTCAGCACAGAAGCCAGGAATTTGGAAGTTTCCATTCCTAGTGCTGACTTGGGTTTTGCTAGATGGACCGGCATCTTGAAATGTTCAGGATTTCTAATCTTCAGAGAGGCTCTCAGCCCCTGTACCCGTGAGCTACATTCTCCTCGTGGCCCAGTAACTGTTTCCTTGGGCCAAGTGGAGGCAGTTAAACGCAGTGCGCCAGTGCGCGAGTAAGTGGATTTCCCAGTGCCTCTGGCGCAGCCCACCGCTGCATCCCTTCCCCTGACAGAGCCGTCCCCTCCCAGCAGGGCTGCCACGCACTCCCACGGGGCCCCTTCGCTTGGCTTTTCGTTCTCTGCTGCTCCCCAGGTCCCAATCCTGGCAGCCGTCTGATGAGGTGTCTTCCGACAGGGCTGCAGCCTCTTCTCGGAATGCGTGTGGTGTTGCTTTTTCCAATTTGAAACATTGTATTTTTAAAACGATCATACTGTAAAGTTGTTATTTTTGGGGGAGAAGTGCATTTCTATGAACTTCAGCACATGTAATCGGCACCACGCTCTCTCGGGAGATAGAACAGCCCCATCACCCAAAACACTCCCTGCTGCTGTTCCCCGGACGCCTTCCTGCCCTTGCCCAGTGACCTCCAGTCACTGAGCTGCTCTGTGGCCGGGTCTTCTCGACAATGTCATCTTGAGGTTGGCCTCTCCACTCCGCCTCGTGCCTCTGACACTCATCCGAGCTGTGCGTATCAGCTGGTCCTTCAGTGCTGGGACGAAGCCATTCCCCTTGGCAAACTTTACCTTCTCTTAGGGCACACTCCTATGTCACTGGAGCAGGACAGCAGGGTCAGTGACACGAGTGTGACATTGATCTCACAGAACTTTGGCTTTCCCTCTGTTCTAAACACATCCCTACTAAGCATAACCTTTGGTTTCCTGAATTAAAAGCAATGAGTCCCCCCCTGTGTTTTGTGAGTAGGGAGAAAAAAAAACCCCACAACAGGCTAACCTATGCCAGTGGTTCCTTTCTACCTGTTCACCCACTTCCTCTCTCTTCTTGGCACCCATCCCCCTGCTGTGTCATGGGGTCCCGAGCGCATCCTTCCCCTTCTTCTGCCCCACTGCCTTAGCTTTCACCCGCGTGCAGGTGGAGGGAAAAGGCTGCCCTCCCGGAAGGTCCGGAACAGGCTCGAGGCTCTGTGGTTCGCTCTCTGACCCTCTCCGGGAGGCAGGTGCAGCAACAGGGTACAGTGGGTTCAGCCTGGAAGCGGAGAGGCTGCCTCATGGTCTGACCTGCCTGTCCCAGCTCTGTGACCTTATTGACGTGGCCTCCCTTCTCTGGTCTCAGTTTCTTTATTCTGAACACATCTGTTAGATCATGAAGCCGAGAATGGTGTTTCAGACTCTGAAACAATGTGGTTTGTGATTGGGTGACCTCAGCGTGCACGTTCGTGCCCAACACAAGCAAAAGCGGTTTTTCTAAGGCGGTGGCACTCGTTCCTTGTAAAATATGAACTCCTTGCTTCTTGGCGCATATGCTCACCTGGCAAGTATTTATTAGGTGCCCACTGTGTGTCCCTTTGAACTTGAGAGTTGTAATGTTTGCAAGATTTGCAAATATCGTCTGACGGCTTTGTGGTTTTTCTTTAGATGAAGAGGAGACAGGAAAAGAGTAGCCCTGTGTTATCGTGGCCCAGTCTAATTTCTATGGGTCATTCTTTTTTCTTCTGCTTCCTTTTCTGGGATCACCAGACTCAGGTTGGTGTCTTACAGATGAGCCTCCTGAGGCCTGAATGTCCGAGCGCCCCAGAAACGTGGGCTAGAGCACTTGGCTCATGGGCCCACCCTTGCCTGCCTCTGTGTGCTGCTCACTTTGTCCCAGCAGAAGAGCGGAGGGAGGACTTGCTTTTCTCCAGAATGGACCTGGCGCAGAACCGGATGCAACTAGGTCCTCCCTCATCTGGGCTGCTCCTCCCAGCCTTGGCCTCCCAGCCCTGACCTCTGCGGTGTCCGGATGGTCCTCTGCTGAGGATTCCCACGCTGGCGCCTTTCCTTCGCTCTGCTCTCCATGCTTCCCAAAGCCTCTGCACTCACCGCCGTCTGGTCCTCCCGGGCTCTGAGGGCTCAAGGGCTGTGTCAGCCCACACAGGTGGTGGGTGGGGCTGGGGGATCAAACCCATCCCTCTACTGTGACATCAGAAAGCAGCTCCGCCGAGCAAACTTCTTTATGGTCTCAAGGGGGTTTCCCATGAAGGGAGTCCTAGAGGCGACAGAGAAGACTCAGCTGAAGGCAAGAAGAGAGGCGTGGGCCTGCCTGTGGGCAACGGAGCTTATGGCTTGGGGGGGGTACAGGCATTCTCTGGCCCCGGCGGGCTTGCCTTGAGGGGGAACAGTGTTTTACCATTACCTTCATCCCAGAACCAACAGGTAAGGACAGGATTCATGGAGGACTGTCTTCTCTCCATCTGGAAAACTCCACGGCAATTTTACAGACATTCTCTATCCTTCTAACCCTCCCTTCCCCACCCGAATTTATACTCTGCCAGTTACACAAGACCAGCCAAAGCAAAGTCTCGGCAGACAATGGGTTTTATAGATGTGTTTCCGATAGCTGACAATATGCTCTCAGTAACACACAGTAGACCCTACCCTCCTTCTAGCCCTGGAGCCACGGGCATCGCAGAGCACGAGCACGTGAGGGAAGATTTGTTCCCCGTCATCGGGGTCAAAACCATTTTTGGAGTCATTTCTTGCTTTTAACGCCCATCCTTTCCCTGCCCAGCTGTTAAAGCTTCCGGCCTCTTCCGGCATCACTTCACCCCAAGAGCAGCAGCTCTCTGTGCTGACCTGGTGCCCTACTCTGCTCTCTGTGCTTAGCATCAGAGAAGCAGCCTGGGGACCCCGAAGAGAGGGCACTGGGGATGGGGAAAGACTGTCCTTCCTGGCACCAGAGTGTCCGCTCCCACTCTGGCTCTGTGGTCCGCCAGCCGGGCAGAGGGCTCAGGCGCCCTGGCGGTGAGGCGGGGCTGGACCAGGAGCGGCGTGGAGACACAGGTCCTGTCAAGCTCCGAACCGCTGACTTTTCTGGTGACTTCAGTGTAGTCCTGCTCCGGGACCCGTGGGCCCAGTTGGTTCTCAGGAGTTGGCTTGCCTCAAGATGGAGATGGGTTGGGCAAACCTCCTGAAGGAAGAGTCTTCCTGGTCCAAGCCTTTGCCGTCAACTTGGACAGTTTCTGTAAAGCCGGTTGGCGACATTTGGGAACGGCTCCCCCGAAAGACAGCCTAGCTTGTTGGCGAGCAAGACCTTCCAAAGGAGCAAGTTTGGGCTGGGGATGGGATTGGGCTTTGTGTGTGAATTCAACCATGTACCCTGTGTGTGAGGAGACCTGTGGGTCAGGGCGGCTCCCGGCAGTGCGGGGGTGAGAGGGACAAAGCCCCAAACTGAGGGGTGAAGAGGAAGGGAGCTCCTCTTGGCAGACCTCTGAATCCACAGCAGTCAGCCCCTCAGCTTCCCAGAGGGGACCGTGTCTCACTGTCAGAAATGCTGTAGGATCATCAGAGTTCAAGAAATCAGCAACACAAATGGTAGTCGGGAAGCCAGCATCGGCTTCCTCTGTCGGAAACTCGGTAAAAATTTCCATCAGGACAGAACGCAAGGATGCAGGACACTGTGGGCCCTTTGTCTTTGACCTGAAACCAAGCTGTATCCTGGAGAAGCGGATTCTGTGTCCACATCCCTGCGGCCAGCCCCGCCCCCTCACACTGGCTCTGTTCCCCTGGAAACCCCTAACTCCACTATTTTCCAATAGTCTTGGAAATCGGCGGCTCCCTTTCCTTCTCTGTCCCACGCCTGGGGCTTGTGATTCCAGAAACACTTGAGGCCCGAACCCCAGAGTGGTAGGTGTTGATGGCTTCTCGTTAAGGGGACTCGTCGGGGGCTGAGGTGACTGGCCGCCAGCTTTTCTGGGGGAGCAGGGACGGCAGCGGCAGAATGACGCTACGGCTGTTACAGGAGGCAGTTCTGCTCTGAGCTCCGAAGGAGTGTGAGTAGGAGCCGGCGCAGGCTAGGGGTGTATTCCACAGCACATACAGCAATAAATAAGTAGATGAAGAAATACTTTTCTACCACCTGAGGCTCAAGGCTGCAGGGTTAGGATGCCCCGAGGGCGCCAGGATGTGTGCCCTGCATCTGTCACAGTGGTAGGGCTGCACACCATGGGCTTGGCCTTGAGCCGTGACACGAGGCAGCATGATGATCAGGGTCAGACACAGCGCCGTGGACAGGCGGGGCCGACCAGCGGCAGCCGGGTCCTCCCCTGTCAGGGCCTGAGCTTGGAGCTTGCTCCTGCAAGCTGTCACGCAGAGCTGGGGGTGGGGGTCTCCTCCTTTGTGCCCTGTTTGTGCACCAGCCTCTTGGGTCCCAGGCTCAGGCCGTGATCATTGCATCCTGCAGAGGCGCGGGGTGCCCGGGCCTGGTCACTGGCTGCTCTTAACCGTTCGCTGCCCTTGGGTCTCAGGAGTGAGGCTCCAGACCGCCCAGATGCCAGCCGTCTTGGCTGACGCAGCCCAGGCGGTGTGGGCAATCAAGCCCTTGCCAGGTGGAATCACTCCGTGTTTACAGGGGTAGTTTCCGAACTTGGTCGTGATGAATTGTGCTGCAGCAGGGCCTTGACAGTGAAAGATGGGGCCACGCAATGGGGCGCGACGGTGCAGGGTCCCCGCTGAGCTGCAGCCCGGCTCCTGAGCGGGGCATCTGGCACCCCCAGGAGCAGTGGGTGGCTCCTCTGGCTCCCAGAGGGGAAGTGGGCAGATGTGCACTCCTGTCCTCAGCTTCTCTCTTGTTTCTCTGCTCCTTTCAGGCTCGCACTTCCTCCCTGTTTTTCCCTCTGTCTCTCCCGGCCATCGTGTGGCCATCAAACACCTGTTCTGCTTTCTTGCTTTCCCTGCGTCTCTCTCTCCTCTCCCTCTTCCTTTCTGCCCCCCTCTCTCCTTTCTTACTAGATTTTTCATTGTCATCAGATCCTACCTGTGGGGCAGGGTGAGCAGGGCAGGAGGGAGATTTGGGGGTGACGGGTGTGTTCACTCTCTTGATCTGGAGATGGTTTCATCGGCGTCGGCAGGCGTCAGAGCCCATCCGTTGGACATCTTAAGTCTATGCAGTTACTGGGCAGCAGTTCGACTTCAATAAAGCTGGTTTTGAAACCCTCATTTGGAGCGGGAGAGCAGTGAGGATAGGTTCTCAAATGTTTGACTTTTAGAAAAGACTGTGTTCTGTCTCCCTGTAAACTAGAGGGAGAAGACCCAGCCTAGGACGATTTATTTCTGGGGTTCGGCTGCTCCCGTATTAGCAGCACCGACGACTACTGTGTTGGCCGGCAGTTTAGTCTGCCTGACAAGTCTATGAAATAGCTCTTGTGTTTGTCCCCAGAGGCTCAGGGAAAGTGAAGGGACACACCCAAGACCACATAGGTCCATCGCAAAGTCCGTCACACCCAGGTCTCCGGAGCGTGACCTCTCCTCCACCACCACCATGGGATGGGATAAAAAGTCCACTTGGAACAATTATCAAAGGGTGTTGGAAATTGCCCGCCATGTACCCGTGAGATTTGGTTTGAGTTTGAAGAGAAGATGGTCTGCTTCTCTTGCTCACCCCTTTTCTTCTCTCTGCCATGACCGCAGTCCCAGCAGTATGCTCTCTGGGCTGAGGGACAGGCTCCTCATTACCGCTTCTGTCCAGACATTCTGGCTGGCCGTGGAGAGAGGCCTCTGAGGAGGGGCCAGGATGGCGCTGGTGAGCAATGTGTGGGGCCCGTGTTGTGTGGCTGGTTATGCGGCAAGGGGACACAAGCAGTGGGCTTTCATCTTGATTTGGCCTCCCTGATCAGTCTTGGCTGACAGGAAACAGCTTCTTTAGGAAAGGTAGGTTTGGTCAGATCATTGTTTCCGAGTTTTTGGAATATCCAGGTAGAATTGCCTTGGCAGCCTCTGAAATCCTAGAGATGTACGTGGGCCCCAAGTGCTGGGTGGCATTTTTGGGGGGGCGTTGTCTTTTCTGTCTCTGGCCAGATGGCCTTTGTCGGCCGCACGTCTGAGGTGTTTGAAGGAGGGCCAGCTCTGTCCACGCTCGGTATGTTCTCGGGTGTTCTTGGTGAGTGTTAGGCAAGAGTCTAACCCCTCGGGGTAGGTGGGGGACGCAGGTGAACTTACCATCAAGACACAGACCGTGCCCCTCTGGGACTCGTGCCTCCAACTCTATTTCCAGAGGAAGGTTCGGTTGGATACAACTGGAGTGAAATGTAGCCCGTTTTCCAGGAGCACTGGGGGGGTTTGTGGGTGTCAGAAGTGAGGTGGAGATTCGGGCTCTATGCTGGGTGACTCTGCTGGGGTTTTCCAGGTCCTGGGGAGGTGGAGCTAGATCTCCTGCCCCAGACTGGGGACAAGAGGAGACTGCCCTATCGGTGGAAACGAGGAGGCTCCTGTCTGTCGACGCGGGGCACGGTATGCCCCACCCCAAAGCCTAGGTATAAAAAGAGTTGTCCTACCAGACAGAAGGATACCCAGCCTACCAGGTGCGTAGATGTGCGGCCGGATCCTGCCCTGAGGGAGAACCTAAGGTCTAGGCCGCGTGAGGCCCTTGGGCTTTGTCAGGTGCTTCCGCGCAGCTGTCCTGTGGGCTCAGTCCTCAGCGGAGGGCGCGCACGGGACTGCTGTGGCAAGAAAGCTGGGGGACGGGGTTATAAGGCAGACAAGACAAGCTCCCGCCCCGAGAGACAACCCACAGACGCCACGAGAGGAGGACTCACGTGTCAGGAACTTTAGATAACAGCAATCTGAGAAAGATAGTAGACAAAATGCGCTTAAGATGTTTGAAGAGATGAAATAAGAAATAAAATCCACGAGACTTGACTAGGAGATAATGGGGCAATTCTTTTGCTTTTTTTTTTTTTTTTAAAGAATCAATGAGTTGTTCGAGATAAACATATCTAGTAAGTGAGACCAAGAAAAAAAAAAGCCCCCATCAAACTAACTCCTAATAGGTGAGGCCAACAAAAGCTGATACACATGGCTAAAGAACAAGTTAGGAGGAACGAGTGAGGAGGCCGCCCAGACGCTGGGTCAGGAAAGTCGAGATGCGGCCGTGGGTGAGGAGATCCTGCGTGTCTCCAATGGGGTCTCAGAAGGAGAAGACAGAACGAGAGGGAGGCGGACTTGGGAGAAACACAGCCGAAGGAATAAAGACAGACCCAGATCCTCCTACTGAAAAGGAACACGGGGTCCCATAAAAGCCCATATGCGCGTGTGGGTAGAGCATGGCGCAAGGAGTGAGCGCCAGAGATAAGGCAAACCTTCAAACCCCCAGGAAAGCAGCTGCAGTAAGACCTCACTTATTTGGGTAAATACGAAAAGGGGGAAATGCAGGACAGGGGCTGCCTTCTCCATTTTAGTACGTCTTGCTAGGAAAATTACAGGGGAAAATGTGCTTCCGCCCTCCTGCACTGGCGATGGAAAGCCGGCCTCTAACAGCGGCAGGGACCTTGCGTGTCTGCCCTGGGGGCTCCGGGGGCTCCGGGGGCTGCTGTTCACCCGATGCGCCACGGATGCCGTGTCTGCTCCGTGAATACCTTTCGGGGATAAGCCTTCAAATATGGGCTGTGGGCCCGGGATCCCCTTGACAGGTGCTGCTGAGAATGAAAATGTGATTTTTCCAGGGTGCTTACCTCCTATTAATAAAGGGAAAAAAAAGCAAACTAAATTAATCTCGGGAAGTAAAGTGCCATATGAATCAGCTTTCCTCACTCTGAAAATAACTTGCTAAGAATTTATAGATCCCTTAAGTTCTGCTGATTTTTTATATTGTTTACTTTCCTCTCCAAAATATCAAATAATTCACAGGTGGTGGGTTTGGTGGCTAGAGGGATAATTTGCAGTGAGAAATGGACAGCAAGAGAAAATTCCTTCTAGGGGGTCAGTGCTAGGGTGACTCCCTAAGACTAATGGTGCTGGATTAATAACCCGGGTCTGCTTCAATATTCATAGCCTGTTCCCTCTGAAGGCTGGGATATTTCCCACTTTTATGTCCTGCACAAAACTGTAAAGCAAAGATGGTTTCATGGCAGCTATGTGCGTAATGAGATGCGCGAGAGCCGCTTCTGGCCATTAATCAGCGTTTGCGGGAGGCTTCTGGAAGCCTGACCTATTGCCGTGGCAGCTGATCTGAATGCAATGACTTTCCCCTGTGGGAATGGATGCTGCAGGACCCGAGAGCTGGCTCTGGAGGCCCCGGGGGGTCCTGGCCATGCTGTCGTGCTGCAGGGAGGAGGGGACGTTCAGACCTTCCCCGTGCACAGGCGGAGAGCTGGAGTCTCTTCAGCAAAAGGACCGCAGGGTGTTGGAGGGAAGCGTGGGATGCATACCCCAGTTTCTGGGGTCATCTCCTCAGCCCCTCTGGCCTCAGTGTGGTGGGAGGTGGCTGAGGAGGGTGGGCACAACTGCATTTGTCAGGAATTGGGTGCGTCTCTGTGCCAGGCTCTGGGGAGACATTTAATAATTAAGACATTGTCTCTGTTGGGACGTCTGGGTGGCTCAGTGGGTTAAGCGTCTGCCTTCGGCTCAGGTCATGATCCCAGGGTCCTGGGATCGAGTCCCACATTGGGCTCCTTGCTCAGCAGGGAGCCTGCCTCTCCCTCTGCCTCTCTCCCCTGCTTGTACACACACACACTCTCTGTCTCTGACAAATAGATAAAATCTTAAAAAAAAAAAAAGACATTGCCTCTGCCTTCAAGGTGTTCCCCGGGGAGTGGGAAGAGGAGACACCCAGACGGATGATTGTCGCGGCCCAGAGTGATGCCGTGGTGGCTGTCTGGTCAAGGCACAGAGGACCGCTGCTAACCTCCTCTGGGAGTGGAGGTAGCGGAGGGGGCTGGGGCTGGGGAGGCTTCCTGTCCGAACAGCGTCTGAGCCAAATCGGAGGAGTCAGTCCGGTCTGAGCAAGGGCAGGTGAGGAGGGGACCACACGGGCGAAAGCCCAGAAGGGACATGTGCCATCACAGCAAGGGATTGCAGGGACGTGGTCGGGGGCGGCACATTCGTGCTACTCTTACGTTTATATTTAGGGAGGTGTGTGGGGCACAGCCGACATGTCATTCAGGTGAATGGATTTTGGATTTTGGATTTTGGAGGGCAGGAGGCTGGGTGGAGAAGGGACAGCAGTTTGACGTTTCCTGCGGCCTGCGGCTCCTCTTGCCAGAATCCGGGTATAAGCAAACACCACACAATTACTTTCACAAGGTTTTAGGGACCTTCACGGGTGGTTTCCTGTCACAGGGGAGGGGGACCGTTTCTCCAGCTTTTGACCCAGGAATTAAGGTTTGCATGCGGGTCGGGAGCTGTTGTCCACATTCTCTGGCCCCACATTCTCTGGCCCAGACTTCCCCTGGCCACTTCCATAGGTCTTATCCTTGTGCTGGGGCTTTCTCTGACAGGTGGCAGAGCTGGGTTTGGGGTGGATCCTTGGTCTTGGTCTTTGGGCGTGCTTGGTGAAGGTTGGTGCTTCGGGAAGTTTCCAGCTTCTCGTGCCTAGAGAAGGGGGTGGGGAAAAGCAGCCAAAGAGTCAATGTGGTAGCATTTTCCTGCCCAGATCTTGGAGATAAAATAACAAACACCCCCCCACCTTTCCTGGTTGTATGTAGGGACACGCACACGCACACACATATACACGTCACTCTGGCTGCTGGGATTCATGATAACATCGCAACTACAGCATTAAGAGGCTGCTTTGAGGATCTGTAGCAGTGCGTGGGCTACATTTAAAAACCAGTAATTAAAGTTGAAGCCTGAGGGCACCACCCCTGAGAGGCCCACTGGCCCTGGGGCAAGGGACGAGTTGAGGCTTCCTTATACATTTCGGGGACCTAGAGATCAATATATGCCAGGTTACATTTTCTTTTCCGTTCTTTAAATCTCAGCACTCACTTGGGCCCATATTTTCAGTCTACTCAGTCGGCCTGGTGTTTCTGGTGACAGATGTGGTGACTCTGTGTCTTTTTATTTATTCCCTTCGGTGGTAAGGCCCAAGTTAACCAGAAATACTCTTCTGCATTTTTCTTCCTGACACTTCTCTGGGTCCCAGTTTGTGGCAGAAATGAAGCTGGAGAGGGAAAGTGTGTCATGTGGGGTTGGCAGGGACGTGGCCGCCAGGCGTTACGTTGTCTTACTTGTGGAGCACTGATATTCCTGCCGGGGAGTCTCTGGGTGGTAGGGCTGGGGGTCAGGGTGGACCAACAGCCAGAACCCACAGCACGAACTAGTGAGAACTGCCAACCCCACCGAGCCCCTTGGCTCTTCCAGCCTAAGAGCCTGTCTTAGACACGGGTGCCCCTCCAGCCAGGCTCCTGGTTGCTCTTGGAAACTCCAGCTGGAGTTCTCACACCTCTTCCTTCTTGCTCCTGTCTGAGAATCTGAGCTCTACTCTGCAGATTGTCTTTCCTCCCAGCCTGTCTCTGGTCATCCTGACCCTTGGCCACCATGCCTGACTCCAGACTGCCTATGGCACTTGTCCATGGGCATCCCTGTGGGGCTTGGAGACACACTCTGGTGTTGGTATTCCTTGTTTTGTGTCTCCATCCATCCTCCCAGCTTGGGGTCTGTGGTCTCCTTGTCCTGCCTGTCCAGAGCATCATGGGGTACCTGGTGTGCTCAGTGAGGGTTTGGGATGTTAGAGGTGAATAAACGTGCACTTTTATTTTTTCTGACCTGGGCCTCAAAGTGTTCTGAAGTTAGGATTTTTAATAACTTGAAAGAACCCCCAAACAAAGTAAAGACCGAATGCCCAGCTCTCAATTTTCCCCCTTACTTCCTAGGTCCAGATGAGAATGCACACCCCACCCACCTTCCCCCAAAACTTCAAGAAAGGTCTCTGTCCTAAGATCTGGGGACCAGATGCTAACCCGAAGCCAGGGAACTTCTCCTGAGGCCTCAAGACCTGGAGCAAACAACTGTCTGGAGCTTGATTTCTCCTTCCATAAAATGGGGAGATTTATCCCTACCCTTATCCACTATGGCAATATATGGTATGCATAAATTAAACCCCATAGAACTTTTTTTTATGAAAAAAATTGATGAGAACTAAAATTAATTGAGTGCAGCTGGAGCTCTAAACACCATAGATTACAGAATTGTTTATTACAGATGGTTCATCCATTCACCCGTTCAGCAAACACTTATATTGGCTGCCTGCTCTGATGTCTAAGGTCCCGCGAAAGAGCTTGGATTTGGGAAGACAGACTGAAATCTCTGTTGAGCTCGCGGAGTTACATTCTGATGGGGCAGAAAGAGACAATACATGGATGCTATGGGGCCTGCTGACAGGCAAATTCCGAGGACGAGAGAGAGAGTAAAAGGACAGCAAGTAAGGACACAGTTTCAGAGCAGTGAACGTGGGGGGTGTTATTGGTTTGGAGTCAGACAGGTCTGGGTCAAAACCCGACTCCTTCATTGTCTAGCACAACCAATTTAACCTCAACCCCAGTTCCTTTGTCCGTCATACATGGATCACACTCAATTTCCATAGCGGTTGTCGCATAGCGAGGCTCTCAGTTTGAGGAGACGACTGGCGGATAGTAGGGCTTACTACCCAGGAGCCTTGGTCGCTGCTCTGATCAGCATTACCGCTGCCGTAAAATCAAGGGCTCTAATAGTTGTCCATGTCTATTCAGTCATCTCCTGGTGATTTCGTAAACATCTAGAAACATCTTTTTGTGTAGCCTATGACTGAGCGATCAACTTCTCTAGAGCAGGGGCCCTTGAACTTTTTGGTTTTAGGAGCCCTTCATGCTCTTAAAAAGTTGTCGAGGACCCCAAAGACCTTTTGCTTCTGGATGAGAGCTAAATATTTACTGCACCAGAAAATAAAACAGAGGGGCACCTGGGTAGTTCCATCGGTTACGGAGGAGTCTGCCTTCGGCTCAGGTTATGATCTCGAGGTCCTGGGATAGAGCCCCATGTCGGGCTCTCTGCTCAGCGAGGGATCTGCTTCTTCCTCAACCTCTGCTCCTCCCCCTGCTCATGCACGCTCTCTCTCCCCCTCTATTTCAAATAAATAAATAATCTTAAAAAGAATAAAAGAAATCAAAATTTGTATTCTTCATTAAAAGTGACAGTAATAAAGTCATTTCATGTTAATATAAATGCATATCATTTAATGAAAAGTAACTATATTTTCCAACAACAAATGAAATTTAGTGAGAAGAGTAACATTGTTTTACATTTTTACAACTTTCTTCAATGTCTAGCTTCATGGAAGACTATTGAATTCACACATCTGCTTCTGCCTTCAATGTTACAATATTTGAAATGTATGAAGAAATTAAGCCTCATATACATAATTTAAAAAAGCAAGAAGTATTTTAATTGTCCTTTCAGAGAATTCTGAATATTCTTCTTGGATATTATACTGACTTGACAAGTGGTCCTTTTTAGAGGTTAATTGCATTGTGGAATCTGAAACAAAGTACAAAATATCACAGTGGTAAATGCAAGTTTTGCCAAATTCTAATTTTTCTGGAAAATTCCAATTTTGTTGTTGCCCGCAAGTCTGATCAACTGAAGTGAGAGTCTTACTATGTTCACTTAAAAAAAATCTGTCAGATGCGTATTTGTTGTTAATTTCCAATTTTATTCCATTGTGGTCAGAGAACATACTTGTATGACTTGAATTCTTTAAATTCTTTTAGATTTATCAAGACCTGTTGTATGGCTCAGAATATGATCTACCTTGGTAACTGTTCTGTGTGCACTTGAAAGAAATGTGTATTCTGTTTTTAGTCGGAATGTTCTGTAACCGTCAGCTAGGCCAGGTTGGTTGATAGTACTGTTTAGGTCTTCCACATACTGTTCTTATGTCTGCTTGATTTTCCAACTAAGGGAGGAACGTGGAAATCTCTAACTAAAATTGTGAATTTGTCCATTTCTGCTTGTATTTCCATCAGTTTTGCTTCGTAGTTGAACACCTCTTGTTTGGTGTGTATACACACATAGAAGCATACTTACTTGTGCCTATTGGATGTTTTAACTTTATTTATTTAAAAAGCTACTTACTATTTGAGCATAGTTGACACACAGTGTTAGAGGATATTTACAAGTGATCTAGCCAATCAGGTTTAATATCCAAAGTACATAAAGAAGTTATATGATTCAAACCACCCCCCAAAAAATTCAATTAAAAATGGGTGGAGGACCCGAATAGACATTTTTCCAAAGACGACATGCAGATGGCCAACAGACACATGAAAAGGTGCCTAAGCATTTATGACTGTGATGTCCTTTTGATTAAACAACTCCTTCATTATTGTGAAATGAACCTATCTACCTCTGGGAGTGGTTTTTGTTCTGAAATCTATCTTGTGTGGTAGCCATATCGCCACCTCAGATTTCTTCTGGTTAGTGGTGGCACAGTGTAGCTCCTTCCGTTTGTTTACCTTCAGTCTATTTTTTGCTTTAAAGTGAGCATCTTGTAGACAGCATATAGTTGAATCTTGCTCTTAATATCTTTTTTTTTAAAGATTTTATTTATTTATTTGAGTGACAGAGATCACAAGTAGGCAGAGAGGCAGGCAGAGAGAGAGAGAGGGAAGCAGGCTCCCCACGGAGCAGAGAGCCCAATGCAGGACTCGATCCCAGGACCCTGAGATCATGACCTGAGCCGAAGGCAGAGGCTTAACCCACTGAGCCACCCAGGCGCCCCAGTTGGATCTTGATTTTAAAGCCAATCTTATAATCTCTGTCTTTTATTGGAAGTTTTAGCCTATTTATATTTCATGTGATTGTCAGTATGGTTGGGTTTCCATTTGATTTCTATTTTTTTCCCATCTGCTATTTGTTTCCCTTTTCTCCTTTTCTACCTTCTTTTCAATGAACTGAGAGATTAAAAAAAATTATTTTATTCCATCTCATCTGTTTTGTTGGTTTATTAGCTATAACTGTTATTTCAGTGGTGGTTAGAGTTTTTAGTACACATGCTTAACTTATCACTGCACTTTCAAGTGATATTGAACCATGGCATGTCTAGTGTAAGAAGCTTATGCCAGTCTAGTTCCATTTCTGTTCCATTCTTTTCTTATTCTTCTCACACATTTTACTTTAGATATGTTGTAAGCCCCATAATTATTATTTTTGCTTTAAATAGTTAATTGTCTTTTCAAGAGATTTAAGTAATCCAATAGTCTATATTTTTAAAAAGATTTATTTATTTGAGATAGAGAGAGTCTGAGCAGGGGTAGGGGTGAAGGGAGAGACTCCTCAAGCAGACTCCCCACTGAGCATGGAGCCCAATCCCAGGACCCTGAGATCATGACCTGAGCTGAAATGAGGAGTTGGCCACTTAACTGACTGAACCACCCAGGGGCCCCAATAGTCTTTATATTTACCCACATATTCACCATTTCTTGTGCTCTTCATTTCCTTCTGTAGATCCAGGTTTCCATCCTGGATCTACATTTTTCCTTGTGCCTGAATGACTTCCCTTAACATTTCATGTCATGCATATTTGCTGGTCATGGATTTTTTTTTTCAGGTTTTGTAGCTCTGAGAAGAAGTCTTTGTTTTTGAAAGATCTTTTCATTGGAGGAAGAATTCTAGGTTGGCAGTTTTTCCGCTCAGAACTTTATAGAAGGTGCTCTATGTCTTCCGGGTATTTGGCAAGACTTCTCCTTCTGGCCAAGATGGAGTAGCACGAGCTGTATGTATCCTCTGTCTTATCTTGTTTCTGGTGAGAGACCTGCAGGTCTACATGTCCTTATGCCTCTGTACACAATGTGTCTGTTTTCTGTGGCTGCTTTTAGGATTTTGTTTTTGTCACTAGTTTTAATCAAGTTGATTGTTATGTGCCTTGGTATAGTTTGTTTATTTATTTATTTATTTAGTGACTGGGCTCATCAAACTTCTTCTATCTGTGGATTTATAATTTTTATCAAATTTTGATATTTTTGGCCATATTTTTTCAAAATTTCTTCTGTCCTTTCTCCTTTGGGAACATTATGCATACTAGACTACTTGAAGTTGTCATTGATGCTCTGTTCATTTCCCGCCCCCCCTTTCATTTTGGTTAGTTTTTATTTCCATGTCTTTAAGTTCACTAATATTTTCTTTGGAGAAGTCTGATTTTCTGTGACTCCTATCCAGTAGGTTTTCTTTCTTTTTTTTTCTAATCTCATGTTGCATCTTAGGTTTTCATTGCAGTTTTCTTCCTTAGAAGTTTTACTTGGGTCTGTTTAAAATTTCTATGTCTCTTCTTCTTCTTCTTCTTCTTTCTTCTTGTCTTTCTCCTCCTCCTCCTCCTTCTCCTTCTTTAAGAATTTATTTGAGAGAGAGCGAGAGGCCATGCAATGGGGAGAGGAAGAAGCAGGTTCCCCACTGAGCAGGGAGCCTGATGCTGGGCTCAACCCCAAGACCACAGGATCATGACCTTAGCCAAAGGCAGATGCTTTAGCCCCCGAGTGCCCCTCCATGTCTTGTTTCTTCTTAATGTGCTCAATCTTACCTGCCAATTTTCTCATTGTGTAATTTTTGGTTTGGTTGTGGTTCTTTTCATTATGAATAATATTTTCTTGCTTCTTTACAAGCTTGGAAAATTTCTGTTTGCTCCCAGACATATGAATTTCACTTTGTTGGGCAGGGCGCACATTTTCATTTCTATAAATATTTGTGAGCTTTTCCCTGGAGCTTTGTTAGGTGATCCACAACAGCCTTGAGTCTAGGGCTAATTTTTCCCCAGGACTGAGGTAAAATTCTACTAAATACTCTACCTGTGCCCTAGATATTATGAAGTTTTTCATTCTGGTTGGTGGGAATAGGCCCTATTCTAGGATGAATCTAGTGGATGATGGTGATTGTTCACTAATTCTTTGGGATGATTCATTATATGACCTCAGACAGTTTCCTCATATACATGCATTAATCTGTATTTTCTGAAGACTTGGGAGGGATCCCCTGTATAGCTCTGGAATTCTCTGTGTGCCTTTCTCTGGTATTCTGCCTCTGACCTCCTCCTGTTTTGGCCTCCTTGGTCCCTAGCCATTCTCCTCAACTCATGGAGATTGCTGGGCTCTGCCTGGGTCCCCTTCCTGTGCCATGACCTATAGGTCTATAGACCTATACGTCTGTAAAGAACCTATAGATGTTCTCTTGTAAGCAGCTAGGGCAGCCATAGGTTTCACTTTGTTTATTTCCCATCTCTCTGGGATTGCTGTCCTTCATTGCTTGATGTCCAGTGTCTAGAAAACTGGTGTCTCCTCGATGTTGTCTAGCTTTTTAGTTGTGTCGAGCCAGAGGATACATCCAGCTCGTGCTACTCCATCTTGGCCAGAAGGAGGTCTTGCCAAATACCCATGTCTCAATAACCATAATTTTCAGTCATCCTTTGAAGTAAAAGTGGTGTTCCATGGAACAAGTAGCTAGTTTAGCTACTCACACCTGTCACACACACGCTTTTCCCCAGGACGGCCACCTGATGTACTTCAGTTGGCAGCAGAAGTGCTCTGGGCCTACTTCTGTTCTGTCACACAGGGTACTGAAAAGACATGTAACGAAAGATTGATATTTAATAAAACCAGTAATTTTTAGAAGTAAGCCAAACATCCATCATATAGATGAATAGATAAAGATGTGAGATTCTCACACACACACACACACACACACACAGGAATATTACTCAGCCGTAAAAAAGAATGAGATCTTGTCATGTGCCACAACGTGGACGGAGCTAGAGGGTATGATGCTTTGTGAAAGACCATTTCCATATATACGCCATCCTCCAGTCATAGATGGAATTTAAGAAACAAAACAAATAAATGAGCAAAGCAAAAAAAGAGGCATACAAAAAACCAGACTCTTAAATACGGAGAGCAAACTGGTGGTTACCAGAGAGGAGGCGGGGGTGGGTGGGTGAAACAGATAAAGGGGATGAAGGGGGCAGACTTCCAGCTGCAGGGTCAGCCAGTCACAGAGGGGGGAAGTAGAGCATAGGCAATACAGGCAACAAGATGGAAATGAGATGACCTGGTGACGGGCAGTGACGATACTTACCGTGATGAACACTGAGTAATGTAGAAGATTGTTGAATTATTACATTCTGCACCTGAAACTAGTATAACACTGTTGTTAGTTATACTTCAGTAAAAAAGAAAAAAAAGCATCATTTTTACTGCTTCATTAAGGAATTCTTAAGTAGAGCTGGAGTGTGTTTCGGAAAGTGCGCGGTGACGAGGAATACGATGGCTAGTACAGTTTGTTGCTGCCCCCTTAACTGGTACCAAGGGCCCAACAGTTTTCCCTACTGTTACTTTTGCTCTAGCAGTGAAAATTTCAACACAGAGAAAAAGGCAAATAACTTCTTAGTATTATAGAAAAATAGTTTTGACCTCAAAGTCCCCTAAAAGGGTCTTGGGGATGTCCCAAGGACCCATGGACCGCACTTGGAGAACTGTGATCACTACAGACACTCTTTACCTGTGTACAGGGATAAACAGACAGGAATGTTTTTTTATAGCAGTGTTTACACTAGTACAAATTTGAAAACAGTTAAGCGGGTATCAGAAGTACAACAGGTAAATGAACTGTATATTTATATAATGAATAATATGTAGCAATTAAATTGCATCAGCTAAAGCTATATGTGTCTACATGTATAAAGATCAAAACAGCTGGGTAGAAAAAACAACACATTGCAGAAAGAGATGTGCGGTATGATACCATTTATATAAGCTTAAAATGGAAAAGAATATATGTGTTTGTGGATACCTACATTTGTAGTATGGACATAGTGGCTTCCTGTTGGAGGGAGGAGGATGAGATGGGAGAGGTGACAGGAACTCTAGTTAAATCTGTAATTTGAGTTTTCATTTCCAAAAAATAAATCTGAGAAAATCCAGCAAAATAGGAAAACTTGAAAGCAGGGTTGATGGGCAGGTAGTTTTTTATGATATTCTGTAGTTTTGGGAAGGCTTGAAATTCTTCATGTTCATCATCGTCTACCTTGCCGTTGAGAAATATACAAAAAGAAATATACAAAAAAATATATACAAAAAAAGAGAAGATGCATCAGTAGATGGTAGATTCCCAGTTTCACAGAACAGGCTCAGTGAGCACTGGCTGGAGAGCTCCCCCTGGGATGATCCTGGCACCCGTAGCCATCATATACTGAGGGACTGCGGCACTTGACCGAGCTTCACATTCAACTTCATGATCACCTACGAAATGGGATTATTGTCCTAATGAGACCATGCACATTCTGAGATGTGTAACTCACCCAAGGTCACTCAATCAGTTGTAAAGTCACAGTTAGAATCTGGGTCTTTTGGGTTCCAGGTCTGTGCTTTCCTCCCTCTACTGATGTCTGAGATGACAGGCTTTTCATGTGAAGTTATTCTGTTTCTATGTCTCCTTCAGCTCTTCCCAACCATTTTTTTTTTTTTTTTGGTAGTTTGTTAGGTTTCTACTAAGTGAGCCAGCTGGATCAATTACATTGTGTTTGTTGCTATAGCAACAATAATGGGGCAGTATTATTAGGTATTATTACTGTTTGGTGGTGGTATGAGATTCAGCCAAGCCGAGGCCCTGCGATTTGCAGAGGGCTCTTGCCAGTGGCTGCAGCTTTCTTGTCTTTGAAGCTAATCGTGTCGCACCTGTGCTTCATTCCGTGAAGCCTTGGAAGTTTGGGGCTGGGACTACAGCCCGCTATCGGAAGGCTTCTTGATCAGTTTTGCGACGGGATCATTTATAGTGTTTTAGGTGATGAAACAAAAGAACCTCAAAAGGTTGTTGATAATAACATCCCACAGACACATCAAGCATTGTCTGAAGATTGATTTGAGTTAATTGAGTAGATGATGGAAAGAGATGGTCTACATACTCGTGTAGTTTTTCCCTCTTGCAGCTGTCTGATGAAGAAAAACGGAGGCAGAATCCTTGAGATTACATTAATGCATCTGGGAAGAGGGGTTGAGGATTTCCAGGGTTTAAAAATAGAAGGCTGAGTTTTGTAGGGATGTTTACCTGCCAGCGCTCCTGCAGAAGCCGGAGAGAGTACGTGTTGCAGAGAGCTGGTTAGCATAGCTGGAGACACTCCTGCATGGAGGTGGGACATTACACCTTCCCCTGCTAATTAACAAGGCATTCGTTCCCTGCCAAACCCATTCTTTCCGTTCGTGCAGCTTTCTCGGCGTGTTGGGGTCTTCACATCTGTCTTCACGGCATCTGGAAGTATGGACAGTGTTTTCTTTATGTTTTAAAGAACTCAAGGCCAGCACAGCCTGGAGATGCCATGACTCTCAAACACTGTGGGTCAGAATATATATTGGTGTGATCTTTTTGGCTATAATTTGTAAGCATGATGGTTAAAAGTGCCAGCTCTGGAGCCAGACTGCCGCTTTCTGGCCTTGAGTCATTGGGCAAGTCGTTTACCCTCTCTGTGCCTCAGTTTTGTCAACTCTGAAATGAGGCTACGGAGTACTTACTTAATTAGGTCATTGTGAGTACAAGACATGGAAAGTGCTTACCACGGTGTCTGCACAGAGCGAACCCGCAGCAGGTGTTAGTGCCAGTAAAACTGTATTCTCTTTGACTCAACAACTCCACATTTAGGGATTTACCCTGTAAAAAAGCTGTCATGTATTCAAAGACACATTGACCTGGATATTCACTGCGGCATTGGCACTGTGAAGTAACCTAAGTGTCCATCAGTGAGGGACTGATGGACCATGAAATGGAGTCCAGTGCAGCTGCTGGAAAGACTAAACAGCAGGGTGCCTGGGTGGCTCATTCGGTTGGGGGTCTGACTCTTGGTTTTGGCTCGGTCATGATCTTGGGATCATGATCTCCGGGTTGTGAGATCCAGCCCTGTGTAGGACTCTGCACTCAGCGAGGAGTCTGCTGGGGATTCTCTCTCCCTGTCCCTCCCACTCTGCTTCTCCCCTGGCTTGCACGTGTGCACGCGCTTTCTCTCAAATAAATGAATAAAATATTTTAAAAAGGATAAAGAGATTTGAATGTATTAACATGTTAAGAGATTGGTGCCATATTATTATTCTTTTTTTGTCATTTCAGTTTGCAAATTTTATTTTACTGTTTTTTCAAAGATTTTACTTATTTGACAGAGAGAGAGAAAGCGCACAAGCAGTGGGAGAGGCAGAGGGAGAGGGAGAAGCAGGCTCCCCGCTGAGCAGAGAGCCCAACATGGGGCTTGATCCCAGGACCCTGAGATCACGACCTGAGCTGAAGGCAGAGGCTTAACCCACTGAGCCACTCAGGAGCCCCTCAGTTTGCAAATTTTAAAGATATAATAAAGTTGAAAGAATGTTGCAATGAAATCCATATGCTTACCAACTCGCTTCCACAATTCACATTTTATTTTACTTGCTTTATCACATATCCATTCCTCTATCCAGCCAGCAGCTTAATATTTTGATTCATTTCAGAGACAGTCGCTGACTTCAGTACAGTTCCCCAACCACTTCAACATGTGTATCTGACTAGAGTCCATCACTTGCTTACAGTTCTTCTGAAAAGTTAGTTTTATAATAATACAGATATTGTATGAACCCATTTAAGTAGTAAACAAAGATGTTTACATGTGTGGGTCTACACGGATCACAGCAAACCAGTTGTGGGGATAATCTGTTAGGAGTGGCGTTACTGAGCGGTGTACTTTGACTTACAAAGTTTGAATTATGCCATTTAATATAATTCCGGAGCGTGGCATTGTGGGTCCGCTTCCTACCTCCTTTCCTCGTCCTCCCCCTCCATCATCACCACCATCATCATCATCAAACGTAGTTACAGGAAGCTTCTGTTGTAAGGGTATAACATACTCAGGCAACCCCTGCATTCCATGCAGCAAAAGGGACAAAAATGGGACCCTTTCCCAATTGGAGACTCTGGTTTTGCCCTTAATTAAGTCTGGGGTCCTTTCTGATACCTTTGATGAGGTCTCTGAATAAAAAGTAATAGCACTTTTGTAAATATCTGCACCATCACGCAAGAGACTGATTTTAATGAAATATTGAAAAACAAATGGATATTTGGGGAAGACGTGTGGGAATGTGGGGTGATTTATCTCAAGGGGCGTTTTATTCTGTGAAATGCATGAAGCTAATTGACATGTGTCACCTTGGCTAATGGGACTTGATTTGCAGACTGAAACCAAAGTTCTAAAAGGTAGAAAGATGAGGCTCTTAGCTTTGTTGCAATTAGGTATCCAAGTGCTTAAACCCACTGGATAATTTTCTGTTCATTTCTGTGGGCTGTGGAGTGTGGGAGGAAAAATGGGTAACCATAGGGGAGTGGGGGGTGTGAATACAGACCTATATATAATTTACTTTCCTGGAAAGATATATAGTCAAGTCATTTCAATTGCTTTTTTCCTGGGGGCGTGTAGCCTACAGATCCTGCTTGGAGTTGGGTGGCGTCCATTAGAAGTGGCAAAAACATTTTTTTATGGAGGAATTCAGGAATTTTTAGAGCTTTGCAGTGCATATTTTTCAATATGTTAAGTGCTATCAGAGGGTTTGGATGCTTCACTCTTCTTTAAATAAATGGATTTTACAATTGCAAAGTGGTGACTTATTCTTTTTTGGGCTGCAACTCACAATAGCTCCACCTTTTAAGTGAAATTTTAGACACGGTGGGTTCCAAAATGCTAACTGTGAATTTTGGGGCTTTTAGCATTTTGGAATAGAGTTTAAAGTTTCAGAAGCAGCCAGCATATTTCAATTTAATCTACTGCTGCTGTGTTGTCTCTTGTTGATAGCATAATGCCAGGGCCACAGAGATGTTTTCACGATGTAAATAATTTGTGTATTCTACGTTGTCTCAACACGGCATGTGTATGATAGGCTGCGGTGAAATTGGTTTTACATGACGGACTGTAATAGTTGCTCCAGAGTCATTAGAGCCCAGTATGTAAATAATCCACATTTAAAATTGTCTTAAATGTGCTTAGACAATGGATGCGAATTCCTCCTCCAGATTCATGAATTCCGTCGTGAATTCACAGTTCACGGCGCCCGAAGCCATCAGCCTGGTCTGTCTCACGCTAGCCACCAGCAGGTCTGTTTGCCCACCTGCAGGATGTGTTTGTGAATAGGGAGTGGGGTCCACTGAGGGGGCCCCGGGACACAGCCAGGTAGAGTGCAGGTTACACTCTGGACCCATGACCTTCTGCCTCTCCCTTCCATCTCCGTCTGCGTTTTTATAAGGACAGGGACAAGGAGGAGCAGGGGCACAGAGGGCCCTAGCGTGGAGCCCGGGGGTTTGGAGGAGAAGGGAGGCGAGAGGAAGCTGAAACACTGTTGCTTACAGGTCGCCCCAGAGCCTGCACGGCTAATGGCATCGCGGTACTCTGCCCATTTTTGCACACGCGGCCCCGGCTGAATTGGGAGCGAGCGCCCTGAGCACAGGTTGGCCTGTCTGCTTTCCTCTCCGCTTCCTTTTTGGATGAGTGGAGACTGGCTGGTTAGACTCGTGAAGGCCTGGGGGTGTGGGGGCTGCGAGTTCACGCGCATCTATGGTTTGGGGGGACTGGGCGAGCTCTCTCTTTGAAACACACACACACAACGTAACATAAATCAGAGCCAGAATCTTTTAACATTTACAGTTTTAAATGAAATTCCTGTTGAGAGTCTCTTAAGCTAGATTTATATCTGATTTTGCATTGAACTGTGTCGTTATGTGGGGCTGAGAAACTCTTACGAAATTAAGCATAATGTGAAAACATGCTGAAAAGACAGTTCTGTAGAAATGTGAAACATTATTATGTTATAGAATATTGGAGTGAAGAAATATGCATAAAGGCACGATTACCATGGACATTTTCCTTTTAATGATCCTTGTACAATCCCTGGCAGAAAGGTTTGCTGACGTCTCCTTGCAGATAAAGGAAAATTGAGACAATATTGATATTCCACATCCATTTTTAGGCCCAGAGAATACCAGGATACAAACCAGTCTGTTCTGAAGGGAGGCCCAGCCTGTCCAAGCTGATGCTTGCAGGGCTCTTGGGAGAGTCTCTCATTTGTGTTTGGGGATTTGGCCCAAGCCTACACACCGTGGATGGACCAGAAAAGAGGTTGAAATAACACGTGGAAAGATCAGTTTCTGGATGCGCTGAACAGGAAGCTTCTAGGTTCGATGACTCTGAGGTTGTCAGGTCCTTTCCTCCGAAGAGTTTCTAGCATGGCAAAGCGCATGTCAGGGGTGATGAAGGCTCTCAGCTTGGGCGAAGCATTACTGCTGGCATCCGGGGGCAGCGCTGTGTTCCTTATACCCGTCACACTCTACCCCACAGGGGACCTCGCTCAGCTCTCTGTCCCACGTAAGACTCCCCCTGCCTCATCTCACCCCTCACCTGGGCTACCCTGGCCCCTTGTCAGAAGCCCCCTTTCCCCTTCTTGTTCCCTGCAGACCTTCTTTTGGCTGGGGATTGTGATTCTGGTGGGGAAAGGGAGAACTGTTTCCCTTCTTCCTGGACTCAGTCTCCAGGTCTGTTGGCATGAGGTCCAAGGCACTGGAGCATGGCTGGCTGGCGGCACCGAGATCACAAGCCTTCTAGAAACACTCCCTTCCCTCTGAGGTCCTAGCAGGTCCCCTGACAGGGCTGAAACTTTCCCAAAAAAGCCTCCCTGAGCCTGTACCCTCTAAGCCTGGTATCAAGATGCCACCTGCTGTGGGGGAGGGGAACAGAGGCTGAGCCGTGCCCCAGGCTGGCCTTCAGGGAGGCCTTCTGCATTTGCTTTGGGTTACCCCTAGGGTCCGATCACGGCAGGCCCATACCTTCTGTTCTCCTCTCTCACTCTCCTTTCTTCTGCTCTTCTTGGAAGTCCTTAAAGAACCTCAAGGCCTTTATTATTTGGAGTTGCTGGAAATTAAGCCATTTAATTCTAATTTGGGCATGCAATGCCTGGCTCTTGGCCACCAGAGGTCACTGTAATAAGGTGGAAAGCAGGTGTTTCCGAGAGTGGTAAGCCGGTAGTTGGCTCAAAAAATACAATGAAACAAAACAAAATCCCCCCAATTTTCTGACTGGCCTGGGTGTGCCGCAGTGTGCTGTGGAGTGCAGACCTGTAGTCTGCTTTCTTCTCACTTGGTCTGCCCCCCGCAAAGCCTGGCACAACCAGGGCAGCCCCGGTTCCCCAGAGCCTGGGGAAGCCTTTACTCTCAGGGCCCCGGGTGTAGGCCTCTGGCAGGCGCCCTGTGCTGTGCATCAGGGGCCCCGCACTTGCCCTTGGCAGGAGGGCTCTCCTCCTGTCCCGCCCACTTCGAAGGCCATTTCTTGCAGCCATCTTGAGATTAGACTCTCTTAGGATCGAGTGTGTGTACGTCCCCCCGGCCCTGTTACATGGAGTTAGTTACAGTGTTGTCCCCCTGGAGCTGCACAGATGATGCAGCAAGCTCAGTGCTTGGCTCATAGCTAGAGCTTGAGAAACATCAGCCATAGTAACATTCTTCTTGGGGAGGACCGTCAGGGGAAGCATCTAGACCCCGAAGAGGGGCTTGAACTCTTTCTCTGCGGATCGTGGTGTCCCCCTCCCTGCCCTCTTTGGCCATCCTCTCTGTATATTGACGTTCTCAGTGGAAAGTAAGAAACACCCGCCTTTGTTGGCAGCAGCATCTGAGCGTGTGTTCCAGAGAAGGTGTTTGTGTCTTCGGTGGGTGGCTGGCAGGAGAACCTTGGAGCTCAGGAGAGTGGGTGGCCCCCATTTGGCAAACACTTGTGTCCTCTGGCTGGAGGTTCTGCGAGGTTTCTCACGCACTCACTTCTTTTCCAGCTCCAAATGCCCGAGCCACCTGAACACAGAGAGATGAGAGGCGCACGCGGCTCCGCGCAGAGCCAGGCTGCGTGGGGCGAGGGGGGCTTCGGATGCAGGTGCTCACACCCCTCCCTGGGAACATTTGGAGGATATATGGGTCTTGGGGAAGGTGAATGTGTTACCTGGGTCCTCTGGAGGGCCGTTTGAGCTGCCAGCGGAGGAGGTCAGGAGCAGTGATCTACAGGACGTGCTGCTGCCTTCCGCCTTCAGCTGTAATTTCCCCTGGATGTCTCTGCGGAGGTGTCTCTCTCTCTCTCTCTCTCTCTCTCTCACACACACACACACACACACACACACACGGAACGTCACTGAGGCTGCAGAGCAGGCGACCTGGCAGCATCGATGGTGGGGCTGCAAGTCTGGGCTTATGAATCCAAGCCCACAGACTGGCCACGGGGTCCTCCCTGACCGGCCAGGGAGGCCGGGAGACCTGGAGAGACAGAGCAGTGCTGCTGGGGACCCTGCTGCGGGCAGTGTGCCTTCCGGTGTGACTGACAGCATGAATGTTGTGGGCTTCAGCTGGTGCAGAGGGATCTGAAGCTGGAAAAGCACAGGCATGATTAGCAAACAGTGATGGGTCTCCCATGCACAGATGTTGCCACGGGCTCTGAAAGAGAAAAGGGCTCCTTGACCTTGAAGACATGCCCTTTAGAGCCTCAGTGAGCTGGAGGCAGGAAGTTTGTTGCCCGAGGCTCCCTGAGTGACCTTCTGAAGCTCTGGCTCTTTGCTGCCTTTGGAGAGGGCACTTGTCCCTGTGTGCTGTCCCCCTTACATCCCACCTGGTTCGGTCCCTCCCAGCTGCTCCTTGTCCCCTCTCTTCCCCCTCCCTCCTCTCCCCTGCACCCTTCTTTCCTCTTCCCGTCTGCCGGCATATCTCCTGTCCCTATGTCATCCTGCCATTTGGACCTAAAAACAAAAGCCAAAAACCAAACCGGTGAGGGTTTTCGACACAGTTTCTGGAGTTCTCTGGAAGCAGCCCTCTTTATAATTGTTCAGTCTCTTCGATTGTTGCTAACTTCTGCATGAAGAGACCTTGCAAAGTATAGCTTATACCCCAAAACTCTGCACAGATGAATCTATACTGTTTTTAACTCTCTGCCAGATGCCAAGCAAATGTTTTATATGCTTATCTCTTTAATCCTCCTAAAACCCCAAGAAGCCAGTACTAATGCTAGCCCCATTTTTTAGATGCAAAACAGAAGTTCAGAGCATTTAAAAGATAACGTGTCTGAGGTCACCCAGCTGGAAGGTGGCAGAACACCGAAGCCTTCACTCTCTACCCACTCTGACCTATTACCTCCAGGGACAGTGGCCAGCCTCTCCTGGGACGGTCCCGGTTGTTACCAGCCACACACCTGCCTGTCTGACGCCGTCGGCTGTAGTTGGAAGCATCTTCCCCATGCGTTCTGCCCTCAGCTGAAACAGAAAACAGCTGGTCTCCATCTTGCTCGAAATCCCCTTCATGTATGTCTGACTCGTCATTAGGTTGCCCCCCAGGCCAGCCTGGAACTCTTTAAACTTTTAAATATATCTACATTTGAAAGATTACTTTTATTCCATTAGAACCGTTACATGCTTGCCGTAGATGCCCTTGAGGGAAAAGGGTTTCTGGAGAGGGGACCGGAATGTGACTGGTGTTCCTGAGGCCTGGTTCTTTCGAGTTGAGATATGAAATTGGCGTTTAGAGAACGCTGTGCCCGTGGAGCCTGAATAAAGCAATGTGAGTGGATTTCAGGAGTCTCTTCTTTGAAGATGTCCTCCAAGATCTGCTCTTGGATCGTGTGACTGATAAGGGCTTGGGGTTACCGAGGCCCTGCCTGATACTGGTAATCCTTTTCCCTTAGAAATTGTACATCCGGAGCCCTCAAATGTGCCTGATTGAGACTTTTCTGTACAAAAGACAATGTCATCAGGGCATTTGGCAGTGATGTGATACTTAAACCTGAATAAAATCAAAGATAAGATTAAATTAATGGCTTAGGTGCTTCTGTTCCTTCCTAAACTGCCATTCCAGTGCCCAGAACCCAGCTTCTCTGAAAGGCCTGGCTTCTTGTGGTGGGGTGCCTTGCTGGGGAGGTGACGCCTTTGCGAGGACCTCTGGCCTCTGACCTCTCTTGGCAAAAACACACAGAAAGCCCAATTCCGGATCTGCTTCTGCATATAAATCGCAGTATTACTTTTAAATTGAAAATTTCATTTTTCCTGCCTGGCGTGTAAGCAAATAATTGAGACCTAATTTACTTTATTTAATAAGCCAGCAGCCAGTGTGGGAAAGCCCACATGGGTAAGAACTTGGGAGCACTGTTTACAGCATCCCAGATTTTTCTGGCTGACCTGTTAGGGTCTGAGCGTGCACTGGAGCAGCAGGAGGCTGGGACAGCAGACCCTCTACCCCTCGTGCCCTGAGAACCCCCACGTGGCCTGCCAGGTTCGAGAGGTATCCACCTGTAAGGATACTGACTGCCATGCAGGAGCTTTCCGTGAGCGGTTCCCATCATGGGGTGCTGGTGGGAACCCCGGGCTCGTGGGGAAAGGCCACAGCATCCAGGAGCTGCACAGGCCTCGCTCACACATCCCCGGAATGGAACTGATGTGTCCACCCTGCAGACATTTTCGAATGCCTGACACTGCTGGCCAGACGGAGAAGGCGTGGTGCTTCTCTGGGACACCTCGTGGTCAAGTGGGAGAGACGGTGGGAGATGGGAGAGAGGGATTAATTCCAGTGGAGAAAAAGTGTGGGATGGGGAAGGCTATGTGTTTTGGACCCACATGGGACCACTTTTTGAATACTGCCCTTTTTACTAAATGGACGTGTGACCTCAGTAAATATCATTTCTTTGAGGCTTGGTTTTTTCATCTGTAAAAAATGCACACAGCAGTGCTTTTTTCCCAGGCTTGGTATATGGATGAAATCTAAAAGCAGATGCATGACTGTGATGGGACCTGGCCCATCACAGCTGCTGGCCTGGGACAGACAGGGGTGGGAGCTGTCTGTCAGTATCTGCATTTCTGTCTGGGGGCCCATGGAAGGACTGCTCTAACCTCTTCTCTTCGATGTCATGCGTGGCCCAGCTTTGGCCGGTGCTTGTGTGTCTCCTGGGCAGAGGCTTTTTTTTTTTTAAATTTTAAAACTTTTTATTTTTTCTCCTGGGCAGAAGCTTTAAGAGCTAGCATATGGTTTGCTATGTGCCCTTCCCCCAACTTGGTAACCCGGATGTTCATGTAAGCTGGCAGCTCCATCAGCCAGGATCCCTGAGAGACCACGGGCACTGACTTCCCCGCCCCAGCAGCACACACTGGATGTGTGATATGAACAAGAAACAAATCACTGAAATTCTAAGGTTGATTGTTACG
Source organism: Mellivora capensis (assembly GCA_004024625.1). Classification (NCBI taxonomy): domain Eukaryota; kingdom Metazoa; phylum Chordata; class Mammalia; order Carnivora; family Mustelidae; genus Mellivora; species Mellivora capensis. Next base: position 46,055 of record PISX010001687.1, on the reverse strand, counting down.
GCAGCAGAACTTGGCACATCCCGACTAAATGTTCGAAAGGATCCATTTTCTCCTTGCAGGGAGAAGGGAAAGGCTCAATTCAAGCCCCCTCTGTAGTCAGGAGCCAGCATTTTCCAGATGCACAAGGGGAAAAGGGAACTGCAGGACGGCACCCCTGGCTCTCGAGAGCAGATTGTTGTCTTCTCCATGTGCTCCTCCTCCAATCTCCTCCATTCCCCTGTTGCATTCTCTGTTCTCCACCCCCATTCTTCCTCCATTCTCCTCTGTCCTGAGGCTCTGTGACCTTGGCAATTGTGGCACGACTGGCCTGTGTTCCTGGCAAGGTTACCCATCTCAGGACTTTGCTGCGCCATCTCTCCTGCACCCCAAGCTTCTCCCTGTTGTCCCCCTCCCTCAGAGGTTACCAGGGTTCGAGCCTGAAGCTCGCTCCCCACTGTCCGTGTGGGGAAGGCAGTGAGGTGTCAGGCAGCTGGGCGGGAGTGTGTTTGAGGGGTGTCCTCCCACCTTGGACGCTGCCCTGTGACCTGAGCTCGTGTGACCAGGGTCGATGCTTTACAAACCCAGGAATCTGTATTGCCAGGTGACTTTTTCTGGTTTTCAGTGACAAAAGATTTTAGGGCTTCACTCAGCCCTGCCCTCCAGTTAATTCCCTGGTTGGCCAGTGGGTGAATTCCAGGCTAAGTTGCCCCGAGAGTGGGGCAGGCTCCTGGTCACAGCAGCACAGTCTGTCTGGGACCCCGGACACAGAGAAGTTTCTGTGGGGAGCGGGGAGGGTGGAGTCTCCCAGTCTTCGCAGGGATGAAGAGATTGGCTGGATGGCCCTCAGAGCTGTGCTTTATTAAGATACAATCACTGTGGGAACAGAGCCTATTAATTATTAATAATAATTAATTAATTATTAATTATTAGGACAAGGAGAAATTTTGGAGTGTGGAAAAGGGAAGAGAAGGAGTCACTCCGAGGTAAAATAGCACTGCGCTCGGGAGGTCCAGGTAATCACGAGCGAGGCAAACAGGAACCGGATAGTCACAGTGGGAGTCATTTGAAAAACAAAATACAATTAAAAGTTTAATATTTGATAGAATCAGTGAACTAAGTTGCTGAAATGAGTGTTCTTGGGGGAAAGGAGAGTCTGCTGTGTGCTTTGGTGAGGCTGGGCAGCTGGGGCATGGGGAGCCGTGTTCCCGTGTTCTCGTGTTCCCGTAGCGCTCGCCTCGAGGGACTCTCTCCATGCCTCAGGTGGGTCTGTGCCCCCTTTGAGCTCTGCAGGGAGTGCAGCGGGCCCATCTGTGCCCGTACCTGAGCAGCCCTCTCAGCTCAGCTCACCTGTCGCTGGGACGATGGCTTGTCCCACACGAGGATATACAACCAGAAGTCGTGTGCAGTGCGGTGCATGCACGGGCCTCTGTGTCTTTGTGGGGGTGTGGGCCGGTTGATGCTGGGCTTTGTGATAAGGCCTTCCCCAAATGCATTTGAAATTCTTCATAGGACTTTCAAGACTTAAGATGATCTGGCAGCCGGTGTTGCAAATCTCCAGCTTTAGGAATTAACTTAAAATTAAAGTTACAGAGAGGTCGAATCTCCCTAGACCCACACTGACTCAGGAACGTGCAGTGGGTGGCTTCATTTCAACCCGCAGCCCCCTGCTCTCGTCTACGAGGAGACGGTCATCAAATGTCCAGTGGCTAACTTGACCCTCGCACCGGCCTCTCCCCGGCCCGCAGGCACGGCGCATTCCACGTGCGGGGCTTCCATGCTCCCTGAGTGTTGGTTTCGAGTCTTGGGCTAAGCTGGTGATCCAGAAGGGGTCAATGTGAGTAGCCCAGGGGGAGGCTGTCAGGTCAGAACGGCTAACGTGCCATGAACTTGGAGCTGAGCAGGTTCATTAGGAAGAAACAGAGCAGGTGGCTGCTGGTACTCTCCAGGGCGCCCCCCACCCAGCCCCCCCCCCCTCCACACGGAGCCGCAGTTCCGGGGGATGGATGAGTCGCAGCACACTCACAGTTCCCCTCCACCCTTACGTGGTGCCCCTCGTTTTCAAAGAAACAATTAACAGCCAAAAAGATGCGATGCTTTTTGTGAAGTGTTTACTTACCTCCTGGATGTCGATGAGGCACTTAGTGTGGGTTGGGTCCTGTCCCACTGTCCTGGGGGCCGGGACGCAGCGGTAACTACAGTTATACACCTTTGGCTTCACGGAGTTTGTATTCACGCGGGAAGAGCGGTTTAGGTGGTCAGCAGGGGGAGTGGGGAACTTGGTGATGTCTCAGAGGGTGCCCTGAGCCCTGAGAGGAAGTGAAGGGACAGGGGTCATGGCGCATGGGAGAAGGGAGCAGGAAATAGGGCAGTAGTCAGGAAGCCTACCTTACTGTTTGGGTAAAGCCTCAGGAGGGGAGGGGGTGAGCCATGTGGCCATCTGGGGATCGAGGGAGTAGCAGGTGCCATGTCCCTGAGGGGATGGTTCTGCATGGCTGTGGGGATGGGCAGGCTGGAGCTGGGTGGACGGGACAGGGCAAGGGGGAGGGCCCCGAGATCAGAGAAGGGATGGGACTCAGGCCACTGGGAGGGGCTGGGGGTCGCTGTTCCCGACCAGTGCCCTGCCTCCATGGCCATGGAGGAATGGAGTAGGACCGGAGCCTCCCCGTCTCGTCTGACTGGGGAGATAGGGCGGGAGGAGTCTATAGATAATGAGCCCCTGGACCCTGAGATGCTCCAGAGGCAGCCCTGGGGGCAGGATGGGTCAGGAGGGAGAAACCTGAACTCAAGCCCCTGGGGATGGCTGGGTCCACACTCCTGCTGCTGTTTGCTGCTCTGGATCCTGGTGGGATGGTGGGTATAGACATCTCCCCTCTCTGAAACAGGCCTTGGCTGCGTGGAGTACCAGCAGTGGCCTGGGGGAGCCGGAGGGGGAGAGCAGACCTCACACTTTTGCCACTGCCACCCGTAGTGTCTGTCAGGGCAAGCCAGACTATGGAAGGTGCAAGCGTGTCCCCTGACCCTTTGCCCCTAGGCAGACAAGTTCAAAGTTGTGCCATATTTCTGTGTATGCGGAACTTGGTAGCAGAGTGGAATGGCGGGGGTGGGGGGCGGTGGTCAGGGTGGATGGAAGAGACCGTGTGATGGAGGCTGGGGGGTGTGTGCCCAAGGAAGCCCTTGCTCTGTGAGCTTCTGGTCCTGTGGGGTGAGATGAGACGAGAGGCAGGCGCTCCCCTAAGGACACAGAGAAACAGAAACGGTGGCATGTTTCTGGGAGCCGGGGATGAGAGTGCTGGGAGAAGCAGTGCTGGGGGTTGCGGTTTGGGGATGGAATCCTGGTCAAGTCCGTCTTCGGCTTGAGGGTGTAGTGGTCATGCTGCCTGTTTGGGGAGGGGTGACTAGGGTTGCATATGCTCGAGGGCTGACCCGTCAGCCCTTCCAGTTTTGGTCTTGGCTGGCGTGGAGCTGGGGGGAGGCGCCCGGAGACACCAAGATCAAAGTCAGCATCCCGCGAATTGATAGGAGGGTTTGGTGGGAGGTCGATAGCGTACCTTGGGTCTGAAAGTTCTTGTCTCTGGTTGCTTATGGGCTGAAAATGTCAACCCAGAAGGGCGACTCCAAGTTCCTTCCGAATGCGCTGGGGTGGTGGGGAGAAGGCCACATGCTCTCGGTGATGTGCGGGTCCAGCCCCCGGGAGAAGGGAGATTACCCAGTGTCACTGCAGCTCCCCTCGCAGGTGACGCCTCCAAACTGGTCCTTATGCTCAATCCTGTGTCAGTGTGGGGCTGATGAGTACAGCTCGGGTTTGGCCTTCCCATCTCAGGGGGTTTCCCGCTGTGGGCTCACTTCCGGCGCCCAGCCTGGGGTTCAAAGTGGCTGGTGATGAGTTTCGGGGCTCAGCTGCTGTTTGCTCTTTGATGGAATGTCCTTTCTGTTTGCTGGGACAGACTCAGAACTCCCCCAAACCAGAGGCCGCTCCCTTTGGGTCCATATTCACTCTAACCGGTGGCTCCTCAGAAGCTCCCAATTTGCCCTCTATTCCCAGACTCCCAGCTTCATGCACCCCCTTTTGACCCCATCTCCCCACTCCCCCAACTCCTGGAGCTTTCTGCTGTGCTCTTCCGAAGTCGCAAGCTCTCTCTACATCCCTACCTCGCCTCCAGCGCCGGCTCCCCCTTCTCCCTCCGCGGGGCCTCTGGCTCTCACATTTGTCCTGCAGAAGGTGCACCTGTGGTCCTCAGTGCCTCTTCCAGATCACTGTCCCTCCCCCAGTTTGTCCTCAGGTGGTCCTCCCCAGCCCTCCAAGGGGCCTTCTAAGGTCGCTCCGCCCCCCACTGGGCAGGGCCAAACCTCTCCGGTTCTACTGTGTTTTTACATCCTCTGCCCGTGATGGCATGATGGCATCCACTTTCCCAGGCCCCTTAACATCCTCCCTCTCCAAGACTCCTCCTCCACCTTTCTCCCTGACTCACACCCACTGCTGGCATCTGGTAGCCCAACCTCCACTGTCATGATCTCGGGTTCCAGATGCCCTTCCAGACCTGCCTGTCCTCCTTGCTCTATCCTCCCGGTGCTTCCAACACCCCGTCTCCTGCTCTGCCACGCGAGCTCTCCCGAAAGCGGGGATCCTGGTCACCTCCATCATGGCCTCACGCTCCTCCTAACTCAGCTCAGACTGTTGTGCGTCCCATCTGGTTCCTGGGCCTGTCAGGTCATCAGGTGTGCTTGGGGGAATCCCGGGCTCCTTACACTGAACCCCCTGTTGCCCTGTGTCCGCCCCAGCCTCTGCCTCTAAGGGAACCTCAGGGCCTTTGGATCACTGCCCCCAGCCTCGAGTGCGTTCTTCACGCTGCCGTCACCTCCCATGTGCTCTCCTCCCCTCTCCTCTAGCCTCCCTCCCTCCTGCCTGCCGTCACTGGGGAGAGGAGAAGGAGAAGAGGAGAGGAGAGGAAGGGAGGTATTCAGGCCGGCTGGCCTCATGGCCGCGGCCGTTCCCAAGCTTGGCTGGCTTGGGGAGCCAGACAGAACGGAGTCTGGGGGTGGCCTGGGTGGGGCAGACACAGAGCAAGAGGGGGTTCAGTGTTAGGAGGCCTGGACTCCATCCAGCACATCTGAGGATGTGACAGGTCCAGGAACCAGATGGGGACTCACTCAGTGACTTGTTGGGGCAACTGGAAGCACAGGCTGGTCATACTCTTCTCCGGGGACACTTTACCTTGTGCACTTGACCCAGTTGCACTGTCCTTTTCCTTCCTCTCCCCTGAAATGGCCGAGTCTTCTCCCACCTTTCCCTCCCTCACCTCCTGCTTGCCTGGTTCTTGCCCGTCAGCATCCACAGGTGCTCCCGTCATTAACAAACACCCTCTAGACTCATTTCCGCCTCCGGATCTGACTCCTTTTGTGTGTTGTTCCCCTTATGTCAAACCCTCCTCTATTCCCTGCCTCCGACTTTACTGCCACGGCAGGTTCAGAGCCGAGAGTACATGGCAGCAGCCTCCCTTCTGCTTTTCTGTAGTGGGTCCCCCTGCTTCACCCCTGCTTTCCTCTAGTACATTCTCGACAACCGTGTGATGGGTCTTTGTAGAACATGCCTCGCTCATGGCCCTCTCATGCTCCCCTCTCACTCGAGGTAGACCAGGGTCTTTACTGTGACCAACAAGGCCCCATAGGACCTTCCCAGCCATGTCCCTCTGAGCCTGCCCACCCCTTCTCCCCTTGCTCAGTCCACTTCAAAGACACAGGCCACTTCACCACTTCTCACCCCAGGGCCTTTGCACAGGCTGGTCTTGTCTGGAATGCTCTCTCCTCCAAGTACCTGTATGGCTCCTGTGTACTCCTAAGACAGGGATTCTTCTCTGTTTTGCTGTGTCCCCAGCACCTACAACAGGGTGTGACGAGTAGTTGGAGCTCAGTGCACATTTGTGGAGCAAATGAATGAACACTGCCAGCAGGAGCACTGAGGGTTCCTGATGAGATGGCTCTTAGGAATGCAGCATCTGGCACTGTCCACTCCTGTGGGCCCTGCAAGCCTCTGTCCTCACTGGCCTTGGACAAGATGTCTTCCCCACTGGCCATGTGTTCCCATTGCCTTCGTGGCAGTGAGTCCCGGTGGGGGGAGGGTGGGGGGTCCTTGTGCTCACGGTCTCATCACAAGCTGTCCGCCCTTCCCACCTCTCAGGGAATCGCTGTTGAAGCACAGCCTACCTCCTTTCCTGCTGTTCTCACCCTGGGCTTATGCAGGGAACCGGGGGCTCACCTGCTGGTGCATGGACAGTTCCTGGGTGAACCGCATCCGCCCCTGGGGGGAAGATGGGCAGGGAGGCCGCTGTCCCACAGCTCTTAGTTCCTGTCACAAAGAGCCTGCCTCCCTGGGTTTCTCTGAGTTGGAGGTCTGCTGGCAACACTGATGGGTGAGCCAGGGGTCAGGGAATATCATGTACTTGCTCGTCTTCTACTACCTGCACACGGCACCTCGAAGCCTTGGGATGGTTCTGCTCTGCCTCTCAGTGGCTCCAGTGGGTCTCAGGGTCCCTAAGCACCCACTTCCTTGGGCACAAACTGAGGCACTTGAGAGGGGCTCTGAACTCCAATACACAATCCACATGTTAGGTGCTGTTGGCATTTGTTAATGTCTGTCCACACAGCGAATAGTCACTTGTTTCGGGTGCCGTGGGAGGTGGCCACCACCCACACAGACGCTGCTGTGCCATGGCAACTGTCCTGGGTGACTCTGTGTTTATCTGGGGGCTGCAGTGGCTTCACCATGGGCTGCCCCATGTCCCCCATCGGCAGATCCCAGGCCACTTGCTTAGTCTGTTCCACCCAGGGCTTCACCTGCCTGGGCCCTTGAGGCATACAGAGGCTGTGTTCCTTCTGTGCCATGAGTCCCAGCTGGAAGGATGTTAGGGCTAAACAACCCCGGTGGAGAACAACCTCTGGGCTGAGGGGCCCTTCTGGGGTGGGGGGGCTCCAAATTAGGTCCTGTCCCTGATCGCTTGGCCCAAGGACCACTGTTTCTCTTCTATCCTGAAGTTTCTTTCTCTCCTGCTGCTCCTAAAAGGCTTTTGTAACACCCAAGAAGGCAGAGCTGGTCCTGGGGCCCAGGGCCCAGCCCGGGGGGTGTCGGCTCAGGGGCCTTTGGGTCACTCCTCACCTAGATCCAGGCAGGAAATGGAATTTTGCAGACTTGCATGGTTTGGTGGCCTCTTTTGACGTCACCATGGTGCTTTTGAATGTCTACATTTGTGGTTTCAATCATTTATTTTTAAACTCTCAAGTAACTGAGCCTGCAATTAGATCGCGCTGCCACCAGGAGGTGAGGGAGAGCCCGAGCTGATCTGTCTTCCTAAGCTGCCCTGTGATTATCCCAAAGGCATTTGGCAGTCATTACTTTCCCAGCTCTTTTTACTTTTTAAAATAATAATAATAAAAAACTCGGTTAAAACAGAGAGCCACACACACGCAGTACTGCAGAATACCAGACATAAGCACTCCTGGGTGCGTGGACTTAGCCCATGCTTCCTGAACACCTTTTCAACCCAGGCCCTGTCCTTCGTGCTGGGGACACAGCGATGGACATGATGGGGATTCCCTACGAGGGAGGGGCACAGAGTCTGGGAATGGGGGAGACAGATCTCCGAGAAACACCTGCCAGGTGCAGATAAGGTGGCATGAGCAGGGGGATGGCTTAGGAGAGGGGCCTGCCATACCAGGAAAGGGCCGGGAGACCAGAGCCCTGTGCTATTTCAGGGGAGTGGACACAGGCAGGTGTGTGTCCTTCCTTCCCAAAGCTGTGGGGACCAAGAGGGCTAATCCTGCCTCCCTTGGAGGTTCCACAGGGGGCACTCAGCGTTAGGCCCCCCAGGGCTGGCCTCCCAGGCTCACATGATGCTCAGTATCGTTCACGGCTTCCCTGGGCCTTGCTTGGGGTCTGGGCTCAGGGCTCTTCTGTCTCTTTCCAATTCAAGGCCCCTTTGGAAGTTGGCCTGTTGTGAGATGAAGGCAATCTCCATTTTGCCCTTGAGTTTCTTGGCTGGGAAATGGAGATGTGGGCACGAGGCTCCCTGCCCCAGTTCCCTAGCATCCCGCCATGCGTGGAAACCGACTCGCACTCTGGCTGCTTTAGCAGGAGTGGTCCTGGGGATCGATCTTTGAAAGAGCTCATATCTCTGCCAGAACAAAGTATTTAAAAAGGCCAAATTTACAGGTATTTAAACATAGATTTAAAGTGGATTTCACGATACCTCTGTGCAGTAGGCTCGGCAAATCTCAGGTTGGCAGGACGGCCCTTGCTGCATTCGGGCTCCACTCTACTCAGGCTGTGTCTGCCCTCCTCCCAGAGAAGGGGCCAGGATACCAGGGGTCTCCTCAGGTGCTTGGGAGGGTGTCCGGCTGCCACCAGACTAATCTCACTCAAGAGGGTGAGGTCCTATCCAGGTCAAGTGCAGAGTGTGGTTTTGTTTACATGTGCATGAGGCCTTTCTGGAAACCATTCTGGCAGTTGGTTCTGATAACATTCTGGTTGAAACAGATGAGGGTTTAGTGGGGTGGCCCCCTCAGCCCGGTGTAGTCATGGTTCCTTGACATGTACCTTGACGGTACAGGAAAGCCTTCCCCTCTGAGCTGGAGCAGACCCCAGGAACTTCCCAGAGCCAGGACTAGGAGGAAGACTGCCTGTGGGAGGGTCTGCCTTTCCTGGAGCCTAGGTCCGGGAAGCCCAGGCCGGGCAGGCCACTTGGCGGTGGCAGGATTGGGCAGAGTGAGACCTGCCTTCTGCTCCAGAGGCAGGGAGGGACTCTGAGAGCAGGATCAGGCTTTCTCAGAGGTGACCCCCCCCCCCCCATTATGGAGATCGGTATTACCCAGGGGGCGAGCGTGGCTGAAATTCCCCCGAGGAGTGGCCCTGGCAGGGGAGTGTCCCCACCCTCCTTCCCCTCTCTCCAGTTGGAAATAGCCCTGTGGACACCCAGCTCTGCCTGCCTGGGGCTCTTCCTCTGGATTCCCCAGTGCCCTGATAGCTCCAGAGCTGCCAAGACGAGGCACCCCGGATCCCGATCGGCCGCTTCCCACTCTCTTGCCTCTGGGACTGGGGGAGAGAGTTTCTGGCCGATTATTTTATGCTCAGCATGCATTCCTTCGTGGGGGGTGGCTTGGGTTTTCTCATTTCTGTTCCGGGCCTGATCTTTTGTGGGGAAAAGTAGAGGAAGACATCCAGGCACCTCATTCGTGGACCGCTGGCCTACCTGGGGGACCCCCACCAGGAATCGCTGCCGAGACGGCGCCGCCACCCGGAGACTGGGTTCACACGGTCCCTCCGCTCAGAGCGATTCCCAGCGGGATGAATGAGTCAGCGGAGAATGACAGAGCCATGCTGGGCCCGTAGAGAGGGGACGGGTGCCTGTGTGAGTCCTGTCAGTGGCGGAGCCCCCCAGAGCTGGGCTCTCCTTTCCAGAGATGACAGCTAGATGGATGGAGTCCCCCAAGTCCTCCGGTCTGAACATAGAGGCCAGGGCTTATGAAAATCCCCTCTTTTCCTTAAGCGAATATGATGTAGATGTCATCTGGCCCCATGGAAGGCTAAAAAATACTTCTGATAAATCAGACAGTTCCCCATGGCTAAGGCGAGTGTAGAGAGCGGAGTGTGTGTGCACCCCGTGCTCTCTCCTATTCTGTGCTCCGGGCCATGTCTGTAGGCTCTGAAACCTGTGGGTCTTCTAGATTCAGGGCCTGAGTTGATGGGCTGGGGAGGTACACCCTTGGGTTCTCCCTGGCCTTCCTGGGCGTCTAGCATCATCCCTCTGTTCCTGGGCTTTCCTCTGCGTCCATCCCCAGGCCTCCCAAGGATGTCCCACCACCTCCCTCTCCATCTCATGGTGTTCCCCAGCCCCCCTTCCCTCCTCCTGCAGAGTTCTCTCTCTAGATGGACTGGGGAGGAGCTCCGGTAAGCTCCTCGCTTCTTTACTGACCCCAAGGACTCAAGTCTGGTTCGGTTCAAGATGTCGTCAAGTGGATGGTGGGATGGCGGGATGGCAGGCCTGATGCTGGCAAGCCTGGTGAAGTTAGAAGAATTTAAGAAATCTTCTGCTCTGGTTACCGTCCTGGTCCCCTTGTGGTCACCCTTCCTCAAATGTCACCCCATTTCTTCCTTTTTTATTCTCAAGGGAGCTTCTCCCCTGTCCTGATGCCTAAAGCGATCAGAGTGGAGTCGTGTGCATTGAGGAAGATTGAAGAGAGAACGCGATGGGCGGGCTTCATTGAGCCGTGCGTTGTTCTGGGCATGTATGCTCAGTGCTCAGACTATAGGCAAAGTCTGATTGGATCTGGTCTCCCCCAAACACTAAGAAGCAGAAGGTATCATTACCCCTCTTTTTGGTTGGAGTGGCCTAAGACCCAGGTAACAGACCAAATAAGCAGAAGATGCAGGACTGGACTCTGAGTCCCCAGCCCTCAGCTGGCGCACCTGCCCCCAGTCCGGCCCCAAGTCCCTGGTGTTGTCGCTGCACCTCCTCCATGAGACCCTTGGGGGCCCACGTGTCCTAGGCGGACGCTTGTGAGTGGGGAACCCAAGATGGGTGGATTCCCTTTCTAAGGGGCTGTGTTAGTCTTTGTGGGCTTCCAGAACAAAGTACCACACGCCGTGTGGCTTAAGCCACAGATATTTATTTTCTGGTAGATTGGGAGCATGGGGACCTAAGGTCCGGTGTGGGCAGAGCTGATGTCTCCTGAGTCCTCTCTCCTTGGCCTGCCTCCTGCCCTGTCCTCACGCCATCTCTCCTCCACGCGCATGTACCTGGTGTGTCTCCCTTCTCCTAAGGACACCAGCCCTGCTGGATCTGAGCCCGTGGGTATCCCCTCACTTTACCTTCTCCACCTGTTTAAAGGCCCTGTCTCTGGACACAGTCACTGCTGAGCTGCTGGGGGTTAGGACTTCCACATATGAACTGGGGGGGCACCCTTCATCCCATAACAGGGGCCTTCTGCTTCACACTGGCGGCATCTCCTTGGGGAGACCACGGTTTAGCCTCTGGCACACGTGTCTTCAGACCGCCAGGGGAAGCCAGCCCACCGCAGGTCAAGGGCACCCCGGAAGTGGTTATGGCCCGAGCCCTCACACCCCTGATTTTATGCTCCTTCCAGAGCAGCATACGTTTTCTCCAGAATGTGGAAAGTTTTGTGGCCTCTTGTATAATCCCAGACAAGCCTTCTGCATTGAAATTGTTCGAGAATTGGGTTCCAATTTCCCAGGAGCACGTAACGTGTTACCAGAAAAGCAGAATTGTTGGAGATTTATGTCGGTTTTTCTGACATAAGGAAGATTTCCTTTTGTTTCTTGGAACTGACTGGAGTGTGCTTGCCAGAAGAGCGGCCTCAGAAGGAGCAGATCATTTTCCCTTGTTCTTCCTCCTCCTTTTTTTATTCCCTCAATTTATTTTCAGGTCAGAGCTTCATGAGGTCGCTGAAGCTGTGAAATCTGACAGACTCGCCATCTGAGCAAACAGACTGTCCAGGAACAGGTTTTGTTTGGCTCACCAAGGCGATGTGACAGTCTGGGAAAATCCCCAGCCTTTCCATTTTGTCTTTGCCTGAAAGAGTTTGGTTCAGTTCAACAAATATTAATTGAGCAACTCCTTTGTGCCAGGGATGATGTCAGGTGCAAGGCCCTGAAGCTGGGTTGGATCCAGTCCTGTCCTGAGCAGGGCAGACATGGCAGCTCATGTGTATTCTCGGGGTGGGTCCCACGTGGCCCAGAATATGCATTCAGCAGGGCTGCCGGCTGCCTCTGCTCCCAGGCTGTTAACCTAGCCAAACAATTTCATAACTATTGATAAAGAAGGTGCCGCTCCCTGAGTCCTCCCCCCTCCTCTGGCCTGCGTCCATTCTGAGTAGTCGTCTCTGTGCCAAACCACTTAATATTTGGAATGTCACCCTTGTGAAGGGCACATTGACAGGAGGGGATTGGGTTGAGTGTTAGGTGCTGGGAGAGGCATTTGGAGGAGGTGAAGGCTAGGTCAGATTTTGAGTAGAAGTGGAGCAGACTGGGGAGGGCAGGAGGAAGGCCATTCTAAGTAGGGGGCGTAGGCTATGCTCTGAGGCAGTGCATGGCATGGGGGGCTTCGTGAAGTGGTGACAGTGGGGGGCGGACAGAGGCAGGGGCACGGGGCTGGATAGGGAGGCTGGAGGGGGCACAGTGCAGGGCAGTGGTAGCTGGGCTGACGGAGGGAGCTGGGAAGACGAGCCCGAGCCAAATAACCGGGGATTTGCATGTCTGGCAGCAGTGCTGGGGGTCTGAGGCTGAGCAAGAAAAGGGCTTAACATGATGATCTATATGGTCCCATTACATTTTTAAAATGTGCACATTTTAATATCCCACCTTGTTTGAGAAAGGATTTAGCTTCCAGACACATAGCTGATGCTCAACAAGTAGCCGTGTGGTAGATTATATATTTAAAGCTAATTATAAAGAAACATATAACACAGTCAGTTAAAAATTTTTGGTGCAAAAAGTGAAGAAAGGACGAGAGGCCGAGGCAGGATTAAATCATGGAGAGTGCGACCCAGAACTGTCTGCGAGATGCGCTCATCAGGCCCGAGCAGCCAGCGACAAGGGGAGACACCGTCGCTGAGGGTTCGGGGAGGGTGTGGGAAGGCCCAGGCCGAGGCGTGAGGAGCGGGCTCTGAGGCTTGCGGGGGTGTGTTTCCCACGAAGCAGTCCCACACGCTGCAGCCGAAAGTGACAGACATTCATTCTCTCAGAGTTCCAGAGGCCAGGAGCCCAAAGCAAGGCGCTGGCAGGGAACCTGCCTCTTCCCCACTCCCGGTGGGGGTCATCGATTCTTGGCGTTCCTGGGCCCGCGGCTGCCTCCCTCCGGGCTCCGTGGCCCCCTCCCTGTGCCTCCCTCTGCACATGGCCAGACATGTTAGGACAGCTCTCCTGTCTGTAGGGCTCAGCCCCCTCTAGGGAAGATCTTGCTTTAACTTGATCCCGTCTGCGAAGATCCTATTTCCAAATTAGCTCACTTTCCCAGATACCAGGTTAGGACTCAAGCATATGTTTCTGGGACAAGATTCAGACCTCAAGAGCAGGTCCTTTCTGGGCTGGAATGCTGGCAGAAGGAAAGTCGCCAGCACATCTGTCCTGCAGGGCCCTTCAGACGCATGGATGTGCTGAGGCAAGGCCTCCCCGGGGGAGATTATCCAGAGCTTTTCACTAACTTGTTAGACCACAAGGAACTTTACACCTCTCCACCGCACCCCCCCCCCCATCCCTGTCCCTTTATTTTGGGAGAACATCTGTGGAGAGAATGTTCTGTGGCACATAGCTTAGAAAAGGCTGGTTTCGCTGCATTGCAGCCCGGAGGCAGGGACGGACAGAGCCTCCCCCCCTTTTGCAGTACAAGACTTCTTCTGGAGAAATATCGCCGCATGACCCCCTCCTCCCTGTTAGTGGTTTTAAAGCTATTTTGGCTCTGAAATGGCTCTAATTTACATTTGCAGTTAGATTTAAAGGAGGAAACATTTTTTTTCTCATGAAAAAACCAGCAAGTTGTAGCTTCGAACTGGGGACCAGGGCGACGGTCACACCCCGTGGGCTCCTATTGTCCGTCGGCATCATGCCAGTGTGGGGAGCAAAGAGACATTTGCCTCCTGCAGTTTATATGCTAGTGAAGGAGACAGGAAAGGAAGTCAGCGGTCAGCTTGGCTACGGTGACAAAATACTGCCGAACAGGCAGCTTAAACAGGACATTGATTGCCCACAGTCCCAGGAAGTCACAGGCCAGGAAGCCCACGACCAATGTGCCGGCCAGTTTGGGTTGTGGTGAGAGGCTGCTTCCTGGCTCTCGGATGGCCACCTTCCTGCTGCGTCCTAGCGTGGCAGAGCCTTCTCTCTCTCTTTCTCTGTCTCTCCCTCCCTCTCATCAAGCCATGAATCCCATCATGAGGGAGGCTTCCTCCCTCACGCGTTCCAGCCCACAGCGGCAGTGGACAGACAGTCGAGACCGGGGCCTTGGCGAGAAGTGCTGTGCAGGAGAGTGGTGGGGGTGGGGGGTGGGGGATGCTATGAGGGTGGTCTGGGGGAGCTGGGATGGGAAGGGAGGCAGGGAGGCGGCCTGGGACGGGCCAGAAAAGGTGCTGGTTACTTGACAAGAACCGCAGTTGCAAAGGGCCTGGGACGGGAAGGGGTTCGTTGTGGTCCAGGGCTGTGGTCTGGGGCGAAGGGAGACCCGCCCTGGCTGCTGGGACTCTGCGAAGGCAGAGGGGGCATGGTGGGATGGGGACGGGTGAGCAGGTGTCCAGCCGGTGTCCAGGTGAGACCGGAGGGGCCTGGCAGTGGTACCGAGGAGCAGTGCACAGGTCTGAGATGCCCCTAGACTTAGAGCCGAAGAATCGGTGGGTTTTCACTGAGTAACCAGGTGAAGAGCAGTGCAGTACGGAGAAGGTGAAGCTAGAGGAGAAGCAGGTTTAAGGAGGCAAAACAAGACTATTTTCGACATGTTAAATGTGAGATGTTTATTATGTGTCCAAGGAGGTGTTGGATACAGGAATCAGGAGCTCAGACAAGGACGTTTCTCTGCCAACAACTAGCTGCTTCTCCAATCCACGAGCCCGGCAAGGATGCTCTGGGAGAGTGCAGGTGTGAGAATGAGGGGGAGCGGGCAGGGTCCTGCAGGGTTTGGAGCCCCTGGTCAGGAGAGGGGAAGGCGTGGTGACAGCGGGGGGCGGGGGGAGGGCAGTCAGAGGAGGGCTGGGCGGGCAGGGGGCTTGGGGACAGCTCTGTGCCGGGCCGCTGGGGAGCTGCCATGGGAAAAGAGGCCAGACTGGGTTTGGAGGTCTGGAGGGGACTGGCCTGGGGGAGCGCTGTAGCAAACAGAGGAGCAGGGCGGGAGCGGCTGGAGGGAGGAGCCGGAGAAGAATTCTGACGGATGATGCAGAAGAAAGAAGACTTGAGAAGCCAGAGAAGATGGGGTGCCCAGCAGCTCTGGAGGGACCTGACCTGCTTGAGGCGGGTCGCTTCTCCGGGGCCCCAGGAAGGGGAAGGCAGCTGCTGGTTGGCGGGATCCGGGAGAGACCTGGGCTGTTGGTCAGTGGAAGCCGAAGTCTGAGTGTAGAAAAGACCAACCAGGGAAATGCTTTCTCTCCCGACCTGGAGAAGGATGTTCCTCCTTTCACAGAGCAGGTGGCCTTAGGCCTCTGTGTCCGTGTCTCCCCCACCACCCAGCGGGATGTTGGGAAGTGTAGTGGTATTTAGAGTGAGAGGAAGTAGAGAAGAACACAGCGTTTGCTTGGCCTTGTCCAGGGAGTTTGCACTGGCTGAAGCAGCGCCACAGGGCTTGGACGAAGGAATGAGGCCTATGGGGCTCCTCCCAGGACAGACTGGCTTCTGTGGGAGGGGCCGCTGACCTTGCCTCCATGCTGGTTAGTGTCCTAACGCTGGCTTCCTGTCCGGCCTCCGTTTCTGGGCCCCACCCTTGCCTGGGGTCCTCTCTCTCTTTCTCTGGCCTTTGGCTGCACCCCAAATGTATCCTTCTTCCCAGCTGGTCCCTCTTCTCTCTGGGGGTGACAGCCTCCCCAGCATTGTCCTTGGCTCTACCTGCGGTGTCTTGTTTGGGGCAGGCTTCTGGGAGCCACTGGACATGCTAAACCGGACAGGCACACCTGTGGGTACGTGCACACTCGCTTATTCTCGGGAAGGAGAGCATGTCACCGACAAAAGTTGGGACAGATTTTTCTGGTCTCTGAACAACACTTTGACTTCATTGCCTATTGATCTGACTTTACTGCTTCCAAGATAGATGAGCTTCCTTTTGGTACGCGGTGCCAGTAAGATCTGCGAATGGACTCACTTACCTGCTTCCCTTGATTGGGTTGGTTTTGTTAGAATTGGTATCAAACCACAGCATGCAGGAAGTTGAAGCTGAAGTCCTACTGAGAGAAAGAGCAAACTAGCTTAAGGTGCATTTGTCTTCTTGAATAAAAGGTTGCAGCCTTTGGAAGTCTTGTTCCTGATGCTCACGGTATCTGTGCCACATGACACCCTAGCAATGTCTCGGGGACGGTCTGGGGCTCGTTTCACTGGAATCATAGGTGAAATTAAGAGAAAGAGTTTTGCCTCCTTGCTGGGCTAGCCTGTCATCTGGGAAGCACCCCGGGCTCATAGCTTAGGGGAACACATCCGTGTCCTTTACCTCTGCGATCCTATTTGCTGTCCTGCTTCCCTGAGACCCGCCTGGGGGTCTGGATGTCCTCTCTTCTATTTGCACACCATCCCTTGAGTCATCCCAGCGTTTGTTCACTCATTTGTCCAATAGTTGAGTGTCCACTGGCTGCTGGGCACGGCACGACTTGCAGAGGATTCAGAAAGAACACAACAGGCCAGCCCCCCCCACTTATGTGTGTGTCGATTTTGGTAGCTTGATGCAAAGGGCAGCTTCTCCAGGCGGAGCAGCTCCTTGTTAGCTCAACCGCAGGACCCTCCCTCTCTTGCTAGTGGACATCAGTGGCCAGAATCTTCGGGACTGGCCAGTTCTCGCCCCAGTTGTGGGGAGTAAAACTGATCAGTTTGAGCCGTCGCTGAGTGCTTGGTGTCGGGGCAGGCGTAACTAGTTAGCACCAGGGGGATGTGTAGGAGCGCCGGGAGAAATCTCCTAGTCTTGTAGCTCTCCCAAGGGGGTTCTGGACTGGAGGGAGCTACTGTGACCACCCCTTGCTGCCACGTGGGTGAGCCACGTGGGTGAGCCACATGGGTGCAGCTCGAGGTCAAGGTGTCCCGGCCTTTCGGGTTCCCGATGATGTTGCTGATGTCCTCCGTCCCTCCAGACCTCTTGGGACATGGGATAACACATTTCCCTTCTTGGTTGAGGCTGAGGTGATTTTCTGTAATCTTGCAGCCAGAAGTCTCCTTGTTGATACAGACACTTCTTTCCCCCATCCACGCGCTATCAACAGCAGCCTCCTTTTAACCCTTTCCGAGATTCCTTGTCTTGGACTCGCAGTTTCGTGCAAAAGTGCTTTCTTTCTCACTTGCCAGCTGCTTAAGGAAATCTCTGCTTCTGTCTTCCATCCCTCTCTCCAGCACAGCGCCGGGCCCGCCTACTGTCCTGCATGCAGTAGGATATCAGTATGTGCTTGTTGAGTTGAGTTTGAGGTTTTAGGACGGGACTTTAAATTTAGTGACTACCCTTGGGCTTTTGAGAAATCACTGAAAGCTGATCAGTGGCCCGAGGGGGAGGACGGGCTGATCAAGGCAGGTACTACTGGGCCAGGCTGGCGGCAGTGGGGACGAAAGTGTCTGGAGGGAGGTGCCAGGAAAAATCCATCACGCGGCCTGAGCTCTGTATTTTTATTGAAAAATCCATTTATAAATAATCTGGACAAATAAAGTAAAAGGCACTTTATTGGGATTCAGAAAAATTCATGGCTACAGAACATTGGTCCCTGTGTAGCTTCCCAGCTCCTGATTCGCTGCCGGGCCCTCTCCATCACAGGGGACCCTCCTGGCCGCTCCGGGGACTGCCCTAAGACAGAGCCCCTTTCTTATTTCTTAGCATGCTGGGCAGGAACATTCTCTTACCTCTCTTCGTTATACATACTAGCATTTATGTGATGTTTCAGCTGAGTGGAATTATTGCCCCATCTTCATGGAGAGGGAGGATGGACCCTCTTTGTGGTCCCTCATCATTCTCTCACTGGAGAGCCTCTGGTGCTGCGGGAGGGATGGCAGGCCTGGTCCCTGCACTGCCGCAAGCAGCAAAGGCAGGTTTCAGACCCTCACTGGCCCCGCGAGACCCCCAGCATCCTATGGACATCATCTTCCCATTTCACAGAAACTCTTTCTTTCCTGTTTATTCCCTTAACCCAAAAGCAACTGGCGAAAGCTGTCAACATTAGCCCAACTGATGATCATTTGATCATTTATCGAGCACCTGTCTTGTGCCATGGGCTGTGCGGGGCTCTCCTGCTTCATCTCCACTAGACCCCAGATCTCACAGAGACCCTCTGAGGACAGATTGAGACGCTAAGAGGTGAAGTGGCTTGCCCAGGGTCACCTAGCTTGGGAGTGGTGGAACCGGGATTAGAATCTGCAATTTCTTTTTTGGAGGTTCGCTTCCTTCCACCGGGATCACAGTGATCCTATTTTCCAAACCAAAAATTGGATTCAGACCGCCTGCCACGGAGCGAGGAGGCAATATGTAGCCGTTGAAGGCGCAAACAAATGAGCCAGATCACGGGCCAGCCGGCAGGATAGATCTCGTGTCCGCGGCTGTGGGGAGCAGCCAAGGGGAGCCTGGCTGGCGGCGTTGCTGGGAGGCCGTGTACTCTGAGGGGCGCGTGGGGAGAGGGGCGGCCAGCGGGGCGCCTGGGGACTCGCGGGCCGCTGCCGGGCCGGGGGGCTCTGTCAGGCCAGCCAGGTCTGGAGCTGAGTGAGACTCCAGACGTGCTCTAGGCCCAGCTTGGGAGAATATTACAAGTACAAAATAAAATTAAACAGTATTAACCACAGGCCCAAATTGCACCTATATTTTAAAAAGCATTGCGCAGCTGAGACTTATAAAGCCGAGCACCAGCATGAGGCCGTCTTGCTTAATGAGAACCTCTGCCACTTCCTGCTCTCTTCCTGGGCCTCCCCAGTCTTGCTCGTTCATCCTCTTCTGATGCCCTCGCTCCTTGGGGTCAGAGTGCAGCTCCTCGGTCGGATACGTCCTTTGCTCTCTGGAGAAAGAAGGCTCGGCTGTAGGCGGGGCCCAGAAGTGCCTGGAATGGCCAGCTCCCGGATGGGACAGCCGCTGGAGCTGCAGGCACCCCTTTTTTTGTGTGTCCGCAAAAAGGAAGGCAGCAAAATCAGTGCAGCTCACGTGGGGGCATCTCAAGAAGGCTCTCCCGACATCACGGCCAGGAAGGTTTCAGAAAGGAGATGTGTAGGTTTCCCTAGACTTTCTCGACTTACAAGAATGAGATATTAAATAGCCACTTCTGGCCTTATTTCAGCTTCCTCATTAATTCCTCATTAATTAATTGTTGGGTGCTGAAGTAAATAATTTTCATTCAGTAACATGTTTTCCCTCACTTGAAAAGTGGGTGTGATTCTGGTTCTTGTGGTCACTGCTGGCTCCCCGTGACTCTGGAGCCAGCCTCCGGGGTCACATTTCCCTTTCCGCATGCTAATGCTCCTTAGGCTTTGCACAGCAAATGCATTTTGAGAAGCCAGCCTTCTCTCTGCTGTGCAGGTCACATCTAGTGAGCCCTAGTGGTGGCAACAAAGGAGGTTGTCAGCTCAGACCCAGGACCCCTGTTTCCACATTGGCTGCAGCACATTGCTGGGCAATGCCCTTCTCTGTTGGTGGCAGCGAGGGGACAGGCAGAAGCGTCTTCCCCAGTCGCCTCCACCCTCCATCCTTCCATCTCATCAAAGTGTCAGTACTGGCCATTGTTTCCAAGCATAGAAATAGTGTGTGTGTGTGTGAGCGTGCATATGTTAATTCTAGAAAAATCACTTGGGCACGGTAAAGACTTGGTAAGTCTTGATGCAAGGGACTAGGGAGCAGAGGTCCTTTCTTTGGCTCTGAGCACCCAGGCAAGATGCACTTCAGAAAGGGAGGACCGCCTCTGTGTGTGTGTGTGTGTGTGTCTGGGCAAGAGAAAGTTTAACGAGGGCCAGTCCGAGCTGCCAGCTGCCATGTCTGGCAGAAGTGGCTTCCGCTCCCGCACGGATGTGCCTGTGCTAGCTGAGCGTGCAAGGGGAGGGCACGCCAGTCGGAGCCCACAGGCCCACGGCTGGTGCTGGAGTATGGGGTGGAATGGTGCCTCCGCCTTCTCTTCCCCTCCTCCAGCAAGGTCACAAATGACAAATGAATAGGAGATGGTGAAGGTGGATTGGGTAGGACGTGGATGTGTTTCTTCTGACCTTGATGGGGCCATGTCCCTCCTATTTGTAATCTTGGGCTAGAACAACTGACAAATGGCCTGATAGGAAACAAAAGCAAACAATAGACTCACTTGAAAGATACAGGGAATAGAATTTAATTGAAATTTTTTTTTTTTTTTTTGGTACAGACATTGATTTGACTCTGTAAGATGTAGAGAGTAAATCATTAGGAGAATTAGTACACATTAAAATGTGGTTTATTATCATGGAACTTTTATTGTGCTTATAGTTGTGTTTTTAATTATTATTCTAATGACTTTCTGTATTTCAAATTGTGATAAATCTATTTTATTTTTTAAAAATAAACGGACTATAGTTTTACAAGGTGATATGTAGTACAGAGTTGTTGATGAGTATTGCTCCTCTATTAATGAGAACGAACAGATTACTAAGACCGAACATGGACCGATTTACGCACTTTAAAAAAAGTCAGTTAATATCTAACCATTAAACACAAATGCTGTGGATTAGTCTCACTATCTTCTCTATTCTCTGGGCTCCTATTGGATCACACAGAGATTGACTTTTAAAACCAGATAAGTGAAAGAAGCTAAAAGTGGAAATGGCTAGGACCAATTAAAGCAAAGGGTTTGGGGCATAATGTGGTGCAGATATCCTGTGCCATCCTGCTTGGGGTCGTCAGGAAATGAGCAGAGAGGACGGGGGTGACTATCGATATAGTCTTTGAGGGATGAAGCAGAGGCTAGTGGCTCTGTTGGTAGATCAGGGTTTTGGGCTATTTCTCCGATAGTAAAGATGGATTTGTGGTGGCTCATCTGCCTTGTGTCTTCTGAGCTTTCTTGAGGTCAAAGGTAAATCCTTGTTGCATGCTTGCTGGGGCTTTGCGTGCAGTCTGGTCTGCGTGGAGATCAGCTCCCTGACCCCTCTGTCAACACTGAACTCATCCAAGCTGCATTATTAGTGTCATGGTCATATGTCCCTAATTTCCTCGTGCAAACCTCTCATCTCCAATATTTGGTCCTATTAGCCACTTGGAGTCTCGCACCAACTTCCTGCCTGGCTGCATACAGTATTTCTGACTTTGCAAGTTTGTCAGGCAACATGTCTTGGCAACCAGAGGCAGGAGAATGTAGATGGGATGTGTGTGGGCTCTGGAGACACAAGGTCTAGGTCTGAAACCTGCCACCAGAATTTGTAAGCCAGATGGCCTTGAACAGGCTTGTTTGCTTGCTTGTTCATTCAATAAATATTTATTGAATCTGGGTCAAGCAGTGATCTAGGGACTGGGATCAAAATGGAGAAAATTTCTGCAATTTAGTGAGGGTGGTGGTAAGAACGGAGAGGGACAATTGAAAAAAAAAACCAGTATGAACAGTATAGCAGTATGTATAGTGTATCGCAGAATATCATGTGGGAATATATACCATGGGGGAAAAATCATGTGGGTGAGGACAGGGCATACACAAGGGGATGTTGCTATTTCGAACTGTGATTAGGGAAGGCCTTACTGACAAGGGGACGTTTGGATTGAGACTGAGAGGAAATGAGCCAAGTGGAATTCTGAGAGAAGGGTCTCTTCAAGGTTGATGGAAGTGCAAATGCAAAGGCCCTGGGGCAGGAGCATGCTGGTCTATCTACTGAGTAGCAAGGTTGCAGTGTGGCTGCAGCAGAGTGGTATAGATCAGAGGTGGAGTGGGGCCAGATGATGCAGCGCTGGTAGTTTGCTGCGAGGACCTTGACTTTGACTTTGAGTGAGGTGGGAGCCACCTTGAAGGAAGCTCCTCATTGGTATGAACCAGGACATGAGCTAGGAGGCCATTGCAGTCCTCTGGGCGGGAGGTGCTGGCAGCTGGAACCAAAGGGGCAGCAAGAAAGATGAGAGAAGTGTTGGGTTTTGGACATATTTTGAAGGTAGAATGAAGAGGATTTGCTCATGAATCTGTGAGCAGGAGAGACAAGGATGGCTCTCAGGTGTTTTGTTTGAGCCCCTGGAAGGGTGCAGCTGTCATCTGCTGAGATGGGGAAACCATAGGAAGAGTAGGTTTTGTGTGTGGGTGTGTGAGGGGCTCAAGGGTTCACATGTGAGGCATGTGGAATTTAAGATGCCTATCAGGTATGCGGGTGGTTATTTAATAGGTAGCTGGATGTGTGAGTCTGGAGTTCAGGGTACAAGTCCAGGCTGAAAGTAGTAATTTTGGGGTAATCAGTGTAGAGATGACGTTTGGAGTTGTGAGTCTCCATGAGGTGACAGGAGGTTGGCGGGGGGTAGAGAATAGGTCCATGGATGGAACTTTGGGGGCATTCCAGTGTTTAGAGGGCAGGAGAGGAGGAATGAGTGAACAATATTGAGACTAGCAGTCAGAGAAGCAGAAGCAAGACCAAGAGAGAAAGAGATGGGGGTCTGAGAGGCTGAGTGAAGATAGTGTTTCCACAAGGAGGGAACTGAGAGGACAAGCAAGATGAAGGCCTAGAATTACCACTGGCATCAGCAGTGTGGAAGCCATTGGTGATGGTGACTAGCACTGCCTTGATGGAATGGTGGGGGTACAAACATGATAGGAATTGGCCTAAGAAAGGATGAGAGGGGAGAAGTTGGAGGCAGACAGTTTGGACACTCTTTGAAAGTTTGCCCTGAAGGGGAGCAAAGGATGGAATGGTAGTGCCACTTTTAAAAAATATATTTTTAAATTTTAAATTCAATTAATTAATGTGTAGTATATTATTAGTTTCAGAGGTAGAGTTCAGTGACTCATCAGTTGCACATAACACCAATGCCTGTCTCATCATGCGCCCTTCCTAATGCCCGTCATCCAGTTACTCCCCCCACCCACAAGCAACCGTCAGTGTGTGTCCCAGAGGTAAGAGCCTCTTATGGTTTGTCTGTTTTCATCTTCTTTTATTTTTCCTTCCCTTCCCCTATGATCATCTGTTTTCTTAAATTTCATACGATATGAGTGAAATCACATAACTGTCTTTCTCTGACTGACTTGTTTCTCTTGGCATTATTATTTAGTTCCATCCACATTGTTGCAAATGTCAAGATTTAATTCTTTTTGATGGCTGAGTAATATTCTGGTGTGTGTGTGTGTGTGTGTGTGTGTGTGTGTGTGTATGGTACATCTTCTTTATCCATTCATCTGTTGATGGACAGCTGGGCTCTTTCCATAGTTTGGCTTTTGTGCTTTTTAAACTCTCAGCTTCCTTGTCTGTGAAAAGGGACAATGATAATACGTTTGTCATAGAGCTGTTGGGAAAGATTAAATGAGATGCTGTTGGACTCTCAGCTCTTGGCACATAGTAGGGTTCCTGCGTGTTTCCCAGTGCTGCCGCCTGGCTTCCGTGGCTGAGGTGTGGACAGGAGGACTTGAGCTGGTGTGATGCATTCCAGGGTTGTTTCAGGTAATCTCTGATCCTCTGCCCTCCTGGGGTTGGAAGTAAATCAAAAGTTTGGGTCAATTCCCAACATTTTCAGCAGCTGTGAAATGGCACAGAAAGATCAGAAAGTCAGAAGCACCACAGTCCTGCTAAATGGTTGGCTTATCTGCCTGGCATACAAATGAGGCATGGTGCGGTGCTCACGCCTATATTCTGTTTTATTGCCGCTTTGCAGAATGGCACATTTCAAGATGAAAGCCATTTGGACTTTGAGCTGGAGCCTCTGAAGTATTTTCTTTTCTGATTATAAAAACACGTACTAATTGTAGAAAAAACCAGAAAGTTGAAGGATGTGCAAAAGAGAAATTTATCTAAGGCCTCATACCCAAATCCAACTGCAGTTAACATTTCAGGAGACTTTTTCCCAATATTTTTTTGAACTCTTTTAAAACATAATTGAGATTGTTATACTGCTTATATGTATGAAACGTATTTGAAATTGTATACTGTTACACAGCTTTGTTTCTCAGGTTTTCCCCCTCAATATTGTATTTTAAGCACTAAATTCTCATGCATGTTTTTAATGGCTGGTACAGTCATCATTCCTAGTTTACAGTAAAGCCTTTAAGGCTGAGTTAAAGCCCTTCAATGAATGTAAGGACCAAAGGATGAAAGAACTGGTAACAAAATAGCCAGTGTTGGCTGGGTTTGCCATGCAGCTACCTACTTTTTGAAACACCTGTAGTGTTGGGAGTGGAGGGGGTGACATGCCGCCTACTTCAACTTTGCAGGGGCAAAATCCCAGCAATTTGAGTAACTCATGTAAAAATCAGAAGTCTCTCCCCATCTCTTCCCTTACAATCTCTTAGTAGTTGTGGTCTTCTATTTATTTCTTTCTCTTGATTTTTATCCTACATTCTCCTCTACCACTGCTTCTTAGTTGCAACTTCCATCAGAATTCCTGAGGACAGGAATCTTCATGTTCAAGGATGGAACCCTAGAGCAGTGATGTCCCAACATTTGTCCTTGACATCCAGAAATACATT
Source organism: Mellivora capensis (assembly GCA_004024625.1). NCBI lineage: Eukaryota > Metazoa > Chordata > Mammalia > Carnivora > Mustelidae > Mellivora > Mellivora capensis. The sequence goes on along the minus strand of PISX010001687.1, from coordinate 21,776 downwards.
TCATGTCATGATCCAGAACATCTGAACAGAAGTTTCAAGAAACAATGCTACCTATGGCGTACTCTGATATTTTCCATTCCATTCCACTCTACTTCACCCCACCCCATTCCATTCCATTCCAAAGAAATAAAGAAATTCCACCCTAGATTGATTTAAGGACTCACCAATGGGTTAATTTATGACATGCAGTAGGAAATTGCTGCCCTGGTTGATTCAGGACCACGGACAGCAGCCCCTCACTGTCCTCTGCACTGCATGCTGGTTTCTTTTCTTTCTTTCTTTCTTTTTTTAATTTCTTTTCAGCGTAACAGTATTCATTGTTTTTGCACCACACCCAGTGCTCCATGCAATACGTGCCCTCCTTAATACCCACGACCTGGCTCCCCTAACCTCCCACCCCCTGCCCCTTCAAAACCCCTCAGGTTGTTTTTCAGAGTCCGTAGTCTGGTTTCTTATTCCAACTCCACCAGCTTCTGTCGACTTGGCCTGGACTTCCTGGACTTCCCGTGGCCCACTTTGGATCTCAGTGGTCTTAGAGCCTCATACCATTTTCTAGTTTAGGTGCTTAGTCTTCCAAGATCAAAAGCTTTTTGAAGAGAGAGCCTAGGTCTTCTCCATGGTTTCTATCCCCCGTAATGACTGACCCAGATTTCCAAGGAATTAATGGAGCTGAACAAGTGAAGATAAGGATATTGCATCAACGCTGCTCCTTGGGGGGTGCAGCTAGCTGCAGACTCACTGGGAATGCTTTGTAGACTGTTGTCACATTGGACAGTGAAGGCCTCCCTTCACTGGAATCCTTTTCTTTTTTATATGACCAGAAAAAAAAGGCCAGTTCTGTCCTCCTCCTATTGATATTGCCATATTGTGACCCTTTGAGAAGCAAGCTTCCTTTTAATAAAAGTTTTGACGTTATATGCATTATCACATCACAACCTTCCCAGGAAGATATATTTGATTGACTGTGTTTTCTGCCCTGCGGCCTATGCTGCTCTTCAAATGACACACTATGATGCTTGTGGGCTCCTTATCGTTCATCTTACTCCTTGATATTATCAAGAAACAAGAGAAGAGGAAGATCTCTTTTTTCTTTAAAGTAATCTGAGATTCTGAGGGTAGGACCTACCTTGTCAAAGGAAGACTGATACAGACTCCCAATCGTCAGGTTTTGGATGCATCTCCCATTCTTAGTTTTAATTAAGGCCTCTACAGACCTATGTTTGTGTCTTTGGGAATAGGACATCTGCGCGATTGATCAGCCTATATCATCTGCAGGTTGGAGCCTGGTCCTGTTCTGCTCTCCCAAAGGGCATCCTGCTGAAGCAGCATAGCAGTGGGCCTTTGAGTTGTGTGTCAGCTAGGAAGGCTGTGTTTATGCATATGTTAAGGTCTTCTGAGACCAAACTCAACTGCTTTTCAAAGTAGACTGGAACAATTACCTCTAGAAAATCCATGAATTATTCTCCTGTTTACTCTTTAATTCCAAAAGCTCAATGCTGGGGTGCTACCTGCCATGTGGGATTCATGATCACAGGTGTTAGCAAATGGAGGTGGTGACTAAGCTTAACTTCTTTTATGAAGGCGGGTTATGAAATCCAAACACTATTGAAATCCAAACACCTTTCATCTATTAATGGCCACCAGTGGCCTATAATCAAGTCACACTCTGTTAGCTACACAATTAACTTGTTTGTTTGAAGTGTGAATTAAGGATTTGAGGCATTCGCTAATTAATCTTACTTGCTCCCTACTTTAGCAGAAATCCCTGTATTTTCCAAATTCAGGTGGTTCTGGAATTTAAGGACAGATATTTGTTGACTCAATTTTCTTCCTACATGAAATGAGCTTGTTTTGTTTTTGCACAGATGGAAAGAAGTAGGCTTTCAAGGCTTTCCTCCCCACTGGACTCTTCCTTAATTTCATTCAAAGTAAGTTCCATAACTTACGGCAAATGCCTCTGCCTTGCTGCTGTTCTCATGTCTCTCTCAGCTTGAGTGTTGTACCCCTCCTATGGGAGCAGAGGCAAGCGCTGGAGTCTCCCCTTTTGCCTGCCTCCTTTGATTCTCTCTTTGTCTGTGGCTCTCTTCTGGAACGAGTTTCCTTTGTAGATAATGGGATTCCATTATGGGGTGTTAAGGCTGCTCTGGAACTCTCGGCTGTGAGGGAAGATAGGAGGTTTTGATCAATGGTTTCTGCTTGTATCATGGATGTGTTAATTCTAAGATGGCTTGCTTCTGTTTTCATTCGTTTTATTGGATCTGGGGTGGGGGAGGCGTTAGGATGAGTGTTAGTGTTCGCTCTGCACAGAAGTTTAGTTGTTCGGAGTTAAGTGGCTCTGCTTTGCTTGGAGGCAGGAGGGCCAAGAGCAAGTCAAAATACCGACCTCTACTCTGTCCCTCAGGACCAGAACCATCACTGTTACCTTCAGATCCTTTTCTGACCTCTTTGAATGATTTAAGAACCATTTCTCAAAGGGCTCTGTTGGTTAATGTTAGAGTTAGACCGGAGGTAGATTTTAGCATTGTGGTTAGGGTTATCTGTTGGTAGGACAAGAACACACACACACCCTGATGTAAATTCCTGATTTTCATAGCTGGGGATTCAGAATTTATCTTACAGGGAGGTGGGTATACAAAGACCAGCAGATGCAGGATATTTTTACATGGCTTGTCCCTTGTCCCTAGTTCTTAATGGGAGTTGGCAGTGTGTGGCTGTCAGTGACACTTTCTGTGCAGATAGAATCCTGCCAAGGTTGAAAAAGAAGCCAAATTCTTGCAACACTGCTTCTGTTTCATATTCAGGTTTATATCACTATTCTGGAAGGACTTATAACAACAATATGTGCTCTTTTAGGCTCTTCTGATTCTTGAACTGAATATGTCAGATCAGCAAGTTTACATCTTCATCCAAGGGTAGAAGTGAAGGGTGGGTGTTGTTAAAGCAGAATCAGTTTCCGTTGTATCAGGCATTATCTCTTCCTCCCACTTTTTGTTATTAGAGAGAGCCTGGGTCCACATAGACTTCAGGATAACTTCTCTCTGAGGCAACAACGGTGCCCTCAAAGTTTTAACCCTGGCTATGTCCTTTACTCACCAGGTTGCTGATCTCTCAATGAACAAAACAAAAACCTAAAAATCTAAAAATTCATGGCAAGACTTTTGCTGCTGTCTATGATGCAGTAACTGGGACCAGATTTGTCCTCTTACATAAATAGTATAAAACTGGACAAAACATGTTGAATAATGTTTTTGGATGTTATGCAATAGTCAAGGTAGGACTTTGGTTCCCAGGAGGATATTATGAGTCCTACAACCACTTGGTTTTTCTGCTTGGAGGCATTTCAAGTTTGTTTTCAGGGAGGTTACCCCAAGCAGAGTACAGTCATCTCGTTGAGATGAAGAGACAGATATCAGAGTTTAGGGAGATTGAGATGGCTGGATACCAGAAGGCAGAATGTCAGAGAGTAGAAAATCTTGTGGAAAAAGTGCTCCAGAAATCTGCATGGGTACTCTGGAAGTATCCGTTGGATATTGAACTGTTGAAATATGCCAAGGTTGGGCTAAAAGCAGCTAGGGCTGTTAAGATGTAAAATTTCCAGAACTCATACAGGACTGGGAGGCATTCAAATTCTGACCAGCAGTTTGGACAAATGGGACATGTAGTACAGAAGGAAAAAAATAATAGTAGGGCTAAAACATTCCTAGAGTAAGAGATACTGTAGACTCACCTTTACAAAGATTAAGTCTTAAGAGGATCAAGTTGATTTACAAGTAACTTAAATGCCTTCCAGAGCAAAGCCCAACACTCTTTATTTAAAGGTATAATGGCTGACAGTTCTCCAAATTTGATGAAAATTATAAACTTAGTGATCCAAGAAACTCAACGCACTTCAAGCAAGATAAATACAAAGAAAACCACAGCAAGGCACACCATAATCAAATTGCTTCAAACTGATGATAAAGAGGAAATCTTAAAGTCAACCAGAGGCGGGGTTGGCAGGGGATGGTTGGGAGGAGACGCATTACAAGAGACAAAGATAAGAATTTATGCAGATTTCACATTAGAAACCATGCAAGCCAGAAGACCACGGAGTAAAATCTCTATGTGCTGAAGAGGAAAAAACCTATCAGCCTAGAATTCCGTATTCAGTGAAATTATTCTTTAAAAAAAATGAAAGTGAAGCAAAGATGTTTTCCAGTAGGCACGCACCAACACGCACACACACACAGACACGTGCACATCAGAGAAGTCGTTGCTTGGGGACCTGCACCATGAGAAATGTTAAAGGAAGTTCGTGTGAAGGATGACACCGGATGAAAACCTGGAGCTATCCAGAACAATGAGGAGTGCTAAAGATGGTAAATGTGAGGGTAAATGTAAGATACTTTCCTTCACTTTTAATTTCTTTAAAAGATAATCAGTTGTTTAAATCACTGCATTGGGGCTCTAGAGCACACTTAGGAGTAAAGTATTTGACAACAGACAATACCGGGAATGAAAGAAGGGGCAAGGTGGAAGTACACTGTTTAAGTCTAGTATTATTTGAAGGTAGATTCTGTTAAGTTAAAGATGCATAATGTAAATCCTAGAGCAACCACAAATGAAACAGAGGCAAAACTAATAAGCCAATAGTGGAGATAAATGGATTACTATAAGTAAAAAAAAAAAAAATTAGTTAATCCAACAGAAGGTCAAGGGGAAAAAAAAAGAGGAAAGAGGAACAAAGAACAAATGGAACAGTGAGAACACAAAGAGTGTGACTGTAAATTTAAACTCAGCTACATTGATAATTACATTAAACACAGTCTAAACCTTTCCAAAAGAAAGCAGAGAACTTGGAGTAGACACAGATTTCTTAAATTACGCAAGAAAAGAAAGATAAATTGAACTTAACCTAAAATTAAAAACTTCTGCTCTTTGGGGCACCTGGGTGGCTCAGTTGGCTGAGTGTCAGACTCTTGATTTTGGCTCAGGTCGTGATCTCAGTGTTGTGAGATCAAGCCCCACCTTGAGTTCCATGCTGGGTATGGAGCCTGCTTAAGATTCTCTCCCTCCCCCTCCCTCTTCCCACCCTCTTGCACTCTCTCTTTCACAACAACAACAACAAAACTTCTGCTCTTTGAAATAGATCTTTAAGAAAATTAAAAACTAGACCAGAAGTGGGAAGAAAACCACTCATAATCTCATAATGTATAAATGTTATGAAGGACTCATATCCAAAATACAAAATGAACTATTACAATTCAGCAATAAAAAGACGGACAACTCTCTTAAAAACTGGGCAAAAATTAAAACAGACTTTATAAAAGAAAATATATAAATAGTCAATAAGCATAAGAAAAAATGTTACATATTGTTATTTATTAGGGAAAAGCAAATTGAAACTGCAATGAGGTAGTTATATACCCACTACAATGGCTGAAATAGAGAAGCTTGATAGTGCCAAGTGTTGACAAAGATGTGGAGCAACTTTAATTCATATACATTCTTGATGGAAATAAAGTAGTGTGACCACTTTGGAAAACAGTTTGATAGTTTCATATAAAGTTAAACACATGCTTACCTTATGACCAAGCAATTCCATGCCCTAGATTTTACTAAAGAGAACTGAAAACACATGCCCACACAAAGACTTGTGAATGAATGTTAATTCCTTATGAATTTTTATTCATAACAGCTCACAACTGGACAACAGAAATGTCTGTCAACAGTTGAATGAATAGATAAATTGTGACAAATCTTTATAATGGAATAATACTTTGTAATAAAAGGGAATAGATTACTACACAATGACATGGATCAACCTCAGGAACATTATCTCAAATGGAAGGAGCCAGACCTGAAAAGAATACAGTTTGGTTTCATTTATTTAAAATTCTAGAGCAGACAAAACTAATCTATAAGGTCAGAAAGCAGGTCAATGGGTGCTTGGGGCTGAATGTATGATAGAGATTGATTGAAAAGTGATATGAGGAAATTTTCATGGTGCTGGAAACATTTTATATCTTTTTAAAAAAACTTATAAGGTATTATTAGCCCCAGGGGTATAGGTTACATTTTATATCTTAAATGTGGTGATAGATACATAATATATTTGTTGACATTCATTGAACTGTACATTTAAAATGAATTGGAACAGTCTAATCATGAAACGGACAAAGGACCTGAATAGACTTTTTCAAAGACAACACACCCATGGCCAACAGTCAAATGAAAAGATGCTCAATATCACTAGTCATCAGGGAAATGCAAATCAAAACTGCAATGAGATATTACCTCATACCAGTCAGAATGGCTAGCATCAAAAAGAAAAGAAATAAGAAATGTTGGCGAGGATGTGGAGAGAAGAGAATCTTCCTGCACTTTTGGTTGGAATGAAAATTGGTGCAGCCACTGTGGAAAGTGGCACAGATTTTCCTTAAAAAGTTAAAAATAGAGGTACGATCCAGCAATTCCACTTCTGGTTATTTACCTGAGGGAAACAAAAGGACTGATTAGAAAAGATTTATGCACCCCCGTGTTTACTGAAGCACCGTTTATAAAGCCAAGATACAGAAACAGTCTAAGTGTCCATCAGTAGGTGAATGAAGAGGCAATATAATATACACACAATGGAATATTACTCAGCCTAGAAAAGATTGAGATCTTACCATTTACAGGAACATAGATAGACCTAGAGTTTACTATGCTAAGTGAAAGAAGTCAGACAAAGACAAATACTATGTGATTACACTTATATGTGGAATCTAAAAAGCAAAACCAATGAACAAACAAACAAAAAACCCAGAAACATACTCAAATACAGAGAACATACTGACAGTTGCCAGAGGGGAGAAGTGTGGAGGGGATGGACAAAATAGGTGAAGGGGACGAAGAGGTACAGACTTCCAGTTATGAAATAAATAAGTCACAGTACAGTATAGGAAATGCAGTCAATAATACTGTAATAACTTTACAGATGATGGGTGGTAACTATACTTACCATGGCGAGCACTGCATAATGTATATAAATGTTGAACTGCTGTGTTGTACACCTGAAACTAATAGAACGTTGTATTCAATTAAAAAAATAAAGTCCATTGGGGTCCCTGGGTGGCTCAGGAGGTTAAGCATCCGACTCATGATTTTGGCTCGTGGTTGAGGTTGTGATCTCGGGGGGCTCTGTGCTCAGCACAGGGTCTGCTTGAGATTCCCTCTGCCACCCCCCACTGGTGTGCACATGTGCACTCTTTCTCTCTCAAATAAATAAATAAAATCTTAAAAATTAAAAAATAAAGTACATTGCCACAGGAAAACATCAGAAGGCATTTCTACCAAAATGAATGAATGAAGGAATGAGTTGGATTTTACTGCATGTAAATTATACCTCGACAGAGCTCATTGAAAATGTTGTACCCCAGCAATCTACTGTGTGCCTAGAATCTGCTCATATTACCCTATGTAATACAGTGTGTTATCCCATAGCGCAGGTAAGGAAATGTCAAGTCACTTGACCCAATTCACGAAGCCAGAGGGAGATGGAGTGACATTTTTCTACTCTACAAGAAATGCTTTTTCTCTCCCCAAAAAGGCAGATTAGATCTCACAAATTAAGGGTACACATTGTTCCAATGCCTTTCAAATTGCCTACTGTGTGACTGGCATCTGGGAAAGTTGATACAGAGTCCTCACTGGGGTAACTTGGACACGTTCCCTAAAACATGCTTCTTTTCCTTTAGGTGTCTTCTCATTACCCTCTGCTCTTGAGCATGTTTCCTAGGATGACACAGCAGTGAGGTCATCAATAACCTCAGGACGGTGGTTGAGTCTTATCAGTCAGGGTCCAGTCAGGACACAGAAACCATACTGGTTATTTGAACAGAGAAAATTTAGTGAAAAGAATTGTAACTAGGAAAGGGTGGTTGACTACCAGTAAGGATAAAGAGAATTCTGAGGGTTCTGAAAGTACCAGATACCACTGGAAGAGCAGCTACTGCCTGTAGGTTGAGGAAGAGTAGACCATAAATAATGTATGGACCAGAAGAGTTCCTTCCACCCTTTGGGCTGAAATTCAGACCTCTTCAGAGCACACGGCCAACACAGGGACATGCTGGCTGCTGAAGTGTGTGGGCTGCCGTTGGTCTCAGAGGTGACTCGTTGTTGCTTGAGGGTCTTGAGAGGACCAGAGCTGCAGCCTGCCAGTGAGGGAGTGTGCTGTGGGGTGCTGCTGGAGCTCATGTGCATGGCCACTGGGCTCCCGCTCTGAATAATAGTGATAATGATAATAATATCAATAGAGAGCAGAAACCAGAAAGGAGACATCTTCCTGCCACTGTCATCTTGCAGGATGATTTCATTGTTCTCTGTTGATGAAGCTTAGGATTTTGCTAGGCTGGCCCAGGAGAGATGTTTACAGGACCCGTCATCAGTGTCACAAAGCAGGACAAAGAAGGGTGAAATTGGAGCTAAAAGATAATCATTGACAACTGGCACAATATTGAAACAGCAGGTGGGGTAATCTTAGGTCCAGCTTAAATGACAACTATTGTATTAAGGGGCAGTGACTGTTCTGGCTAACAGATATAAATTCCTCCTCCTTCCCCCTCCCACTTCCCCCTCCCCCACTTCTTCTCCTCCTCCTCCTTCTCCTTCTCCTCTTCCTCCTCCTTCTTCTTCAAGATTTATTTGAGAAAGAGAGAGAGAAGGAGAGCACGAGCATGAGGGGCAGAGGGAGAGCAAGAGAGAATCTCATGCAGACTCTACACTGAGAACAGAGGCTGACGTGGGGTCTCAAATCCACAACATGAAGATCATGACCTGAGCTGTAACTCAGAGTTGGCTGCTACATCAACTGAGCCACCCAGTGCCCCTACCATATCTCTGTTCTGGAATCTATTGCTCTAAATGTATTTTCTTTCTAGATAGCCTCTATGGTTTATTTCTTATAATCCACTTAGGTTTCAATGCCAGAAACATCAGAGTGGGAGCCCCAAAGTCATGCGCTTACAAGGTCCATGTAGGTGTTGTGAGTGAAGAAAGCCAGCCAGGTGGGGAAGTGGCCATCTGAGAGCTCCTGCCCTCCCAAAGGGACAGCTGCTCCTCATCTTCATCCAGTGGAAGCTCCGCAGGAATGTGGGTCTGGACCTGCTAGATCTTAGTTTTCAAGAAAAGAGGAAATGCCTATCTCCCAACCCTGAAATGTTCACTTCTGAAAAAATTCAACTTTGCTCCCCTTTCCCACCCCTGCATCATAGTTCAGGATCCCAGTCCCATCCTCTCCTTCCCGGGCTGTTGTCCCTCTCCACCATCACACCATCAGAGTGCTGTTTCTAAAGCACAGCTCTCCTTCTATTTCCCCTTCAAGCGAGAGCTCTCAGTGACTCCCCTGGTTCTTTTGGATAAAGCTCCATTCACTGGTCAATTTAATTCCTCCCCAGTCTGATGCCTCCCTACCCACCCAGCTTTGGGTTCTGTCATTCCCTGTGCCCTGCAGACTCTACCTACTTTCTACTGCTCAAAGTTCCCCCAAAGCATTTGCTTCTCCCACCCTCCTTTTGCACCTGCAATTTCCTTTTCCTCATGCCTTTACCATTTGTCAGCCTGGAAACCTCCTACTCATTCTTCAAGACCCAGTTTAAATATTAGCTGCCCCATGAGACCTTCACTTCTCTTCTCAGCATGAACACATGATCCGTGCTGCTAGTTTGGCGTCATCATCTGTTTTGTAGTTGACACAAGAGCCCCGGATCCTGCAGCCCCTTCTGTCTTCCCAGATGTATTTCCCAGGACCATTATGCACATGTCTGTATCATTAGGGCCTTACAAAGTGCCTGGTATATAGTAGGTGCTCAATAATTCATCAGAAGATTGAACCAATGAGTGGATAATGAAATGAATGAAAGACTGGGTGGATTGCTTCTTCACCCAGTCTCTCTCTGAACGCTTTTATAATGGTTCATTGTTTCTGCTTGGATTGGCACTTTGATGGGCAGGACAGTGCCTTACCACATCTAAATAAGATAGCCCACTGGGCCAGGCTTTAATGCAGAAGTCTGGGCTCTTAGGGATTTGTCCTGAATTGCTACTTTACCATTTTATGGAAAGTCCTCCAGATGCCCTTGGATCCCTGATATTAATCACAACCACTCTTATAAGTTGTCAGCATAGAGCTATGTTACCACTCCTATAAATAAAGAAATAGAAACCATCATTCTGTATTCTAGTTGTTGATAGCTGTATTCTGTATTCTAGTTATCTTGAAAGCATGATCTGGGGTGCTGTCTTTGATCTGTAGGAGAGGACCCAGAGCATCCTATAGATGGTGTTGGCTTGGCCTGCTGGGTACTTGGGAATGGGGACAGAAATATACAGAGAAGGACATTGCACTCTTGGACCCAGGGTTGGAATATTTATCATGGAGGAGAAGACCCACTAGCTTTATGCATGAGGTGTCCTGCAGGTGAGAGATGCCCCTGGGAGAGGGTTGTGGAATGGTTATTTATTTAAATTAAGGCCAATTATTTTTTGTAAAGTGCAGTGAGCAGTGGGTTCTGGGAAAATGTGCTTCCACTATAAACATGTTGGTTAGAAGTCATTAATATGACATTCACACATCCCTAATAAAGTACATAACACAGAGATCTGGCACCATTGAAATACCCAGAGGACATTAAGTATGAGTCTTAAAACCAAGAGTATTGGAAACAAGATATTTTTACTTCTCGTTTGGGAGCAATATAATTGCATTTTGTGGCTCCAGCAGATGCTGGGGCCAGCTGCTAGGAGAGTCCTGGCTTCCCCTCCCCCCCACCCCCAGCTCTGGTCCCTTACAGATAAAACCCTTGTGCAGAAGTCTCATAAAACACAAACTCTAAAAATTACCCCTTGGTTGAAGATTCATTTTTCCGGTATGCGAAACATCTAAGATTGTGTAGACCCCAGATATTTTTATTACTTGGCCTCAGGTGTATAAAAACAAAACATATCTCTATATAGTTTTTTTGTTTTTGTCTATTTAATTTGTCCCAATAAGCACTAATGACCCCTCGAGACTCACTCTACTCTCTCCTGACATTGGACCCACGCCTTGAAGCCAGATCGGAGATGGACTGTTCCGGGGAGACCTGAGAAGGACTCCTGCCCTTTTTCTGAGGGCTGCTCCAGGTGGAATTGTTGAAGGGGAAGCCAGTTTCTCTGGGCTGGATGCTCCGATGGGGTGTCTGCCGCCGAGGCTCCTTCTGGACGGGGAAAGGAAGCGCCGGCAGGCCTGGGCTCTGAGACTCCCGCACCCCCTCCCAAACAGGTGCAGCTTCCGCACACAGCAGAGGTGGGACGCGGCTCCTCACCTGGGTGGACCAGCTTCTGGGGGCGCGTTTGGCCGCACCTTCTCCGACTGGCGGGGCCCCCGGCGGCTCTGCGGCTGCAGAGGGCTTGGCTTTAGAAGCCGTCTTGATTTTTGCAGGTTCCTCTGATGTCTGTGTTTAGGGCTGCAGGTCTGCTCTGGCCGGTGCCCGTGGCGGTTGTTCCAGACTGAGACGGACTGTGCGGGAACACACGCTGGGCTTTGAGAACTTAGTACGAGAAAGGAGGCAGACTAGCGCACGACTGCTTTCTGTAGACTAGCGAAATCATAGTCATTTGGATCTACTGGGTTAAAATAGAAAATATATGGACAAACTATAGGGTTAAAATCAATCTTTCCTGTTTGTTTTTACTTTTGGGAAAACATAGCTTTTAGAAACTTGAAAACTACACCTGGGGCTCACTCGTGTTTGTGGCTCCCGTTGTGTTCCTGCTGGAAAGGGCTGCTTCGGGGCCCACGGGAGGGCTGGGTGCCGCCTCTCGGCCGTGGGGCGCTAGGCAGACTGTGACACGTCTGCGCACAGGTCGCGGAGCCCTGCTGGTAAACACGCCCTCGTCTGTTCACCTCCACAGCCCCCAACCTGCAGCAGGAGTCGGCTCAGACGTGGGCTCTTTCTGTCTGCGTCCTTGTTAAGAGAACTGGGCATTCCTTCATACTCCCTCACTAGGTTTGCTGTCACCTCCGGTTTGTGGCTCTACAGTGGTGAGACTCAGAGACTCAGACCCTCCCCAGATGCTGCAAAACTAGGAAGGGAGAACCAGCAGGCCCAGTGCCCTGGAGTGAGGTGGCAGGGAAGACCACCCTGGAGGAGGTGGGCTACGAACAGGACCAGGCAGGTGGCACGGGCAGAATCAGCTCACAGGGGCGGAGGTGGGAAGGGGCAAAAAGAGCCAATCTCAGGGCAGTCACTTTGGATGACCGCAGCCTGCTTGCCACCAAGGGGGGCTTTGCAGTCCCCATCAGACCCCATCAGCTGGGGGTCGGGGCAGGCAGACAGGCCCAGCCTTACCTGGCCATTAGGTGGTGACGCCTCTGGATGGTGCAGATTCACGACGACACAGCATGCAGCAAGGCAGCGATGCCAAACGTGGACCGTGATGCCCCTTGGTCCCGTCCCCTCTGCCCTCCTGGATGGGGCTGGGTCAGTGCTTTGGAGAGATGCCCACCCTCCTCCCTGCACTCCAGGGACCGGACCTGGTACCAAGCAGAAACAGGGGCCTGTGGGACTCTCCCCCTCTTCATCCCCAGGGCCCTGCCACACACAGACACTATACCTTGGCGGCAGTTTTTCTATTTGAATGTCCAAAGGACAAAGTGAACATTTAGAATCTGCAAGCTGGACAGTCTTTGCTTTGGAGCCTGCAGTGAATTCCTTCATCTTGACAGTCAGGTCATTCTTCTCAGCATTGCTGCAGTACTTGGGGTCCAAGAAGAAAGAGATCCCAAGAGCACCAGGGAGCGGGAGGAGGCCAGCGGGCCTGGGACGTAGCTCTTGGGGTCCAGGTCCAACTCTGTAGGCAGTGGGGCTGGCATTTTCTGCACCCCAGTGCCACACCTAGCTGGATGTCTACCCTCTCTTCTTGTTCTTTTTTATTACTAGTGGCGCTTAGTACATTTGCAATTTGGGGTAACTTCCACCACGATTTAGTTCCAGACAATTTTCTCCCCCAAAAAGGAAACCACATACCCATCAGCAGTCACTCCCCATTGTCCCTTCCCCCCAGCCCCTGGAAAACCACCAATCTACCTTCCATCTCTATGAATTTGCCTGTTCTAGACATTTCATATCCATGGAACCCTGCAATATGTGACCTTGTTTTCTGGCTTCTTTTCCTCGGCATGTTTTCAAGGTTCATCCATGTATCAGAACTACATTTCTTTTTGTGGCTGAACAGCCTTCTGCTGTGTGGGCTATAGCACATCTCGTGTATCTGTCGATATTGTCATGGTCATTGGAATGCTTCTACCTTTTGGTAATTTTGAATAATGCTGCTGTGAACATTCACGTACATGATTTTGTTTGAGTTCCTGTTTTCACTTCTTTGGGGGCAAGCTCTCTTCTTGTTTGAGCGTTCCATGAATTTCCTGGGCCAGACTTGAGTTTGAAAGCCAGTAAGATCATGCATGCACTGAGTCAGGAGCCCTGGTTTCCAGCTCAGGTCAGCCCACAAATACTGACCTTGCGTAAGTCTCTTCCCTTCTCTGTGCCTTAGTTTCCTGCTCTGTAAAAATGAGGTAGACCAGATCTCTCTCCATTTGCCTTCCTCGGAGCCCGGGTCAGTGAAGCTTTGGGGAGAGAGGGAAAAGCCAGACAGTCGGGCTTCAGAGCTTTTTCTTCCTTTTCTTTTCTTAAATCTCTTTCCTTCTTCAGCTTGACTGTCTCTCTTATTGTCTATTGTTTTTCTCTGCATTGTAAGATATTTTAAGTAAATGGTTTCTGAAAATAAGGGATTTTCCCTGTCCCTGAAGTGTAGATGGTCCCATTAATCATACAAGGGCTTCTGGGTGGAAATGAACTTGATCCTGCTGGAAAGAGAGAATCCCACTGATGGGTGCTCAGCCTGGCTTCCCTTGGTCCCCTGAAGGGTGGTGGGACAGTGAAGTGCCTTTGGGTCAGTGGGGAAGCAGGAGGCTGTTAAACTGTGTTGGAGAAAGCATGACTCTCCACATGCTGGTTTCCTTTTCTCCTTCTGAGCACATCATAAATTCAGAACTATAGTGGAGAGTGTAGGCTCTGGAACCATTCCACGTTGGTTTGGCTTCTGGTTCCACAGAGAATAGCCATGTGACCTTGGGCAAGCCACCTAACTGCTCGGTGTCTCAATTTTCCCTCCCGTGAAACAGGCATGGCTCCTGCTTCAAAGTTTGCTATGAGGATTAAGGGAGATTATCCCTCCTAAAGTCCTAGATCGGTACCTGGGCTTAGACGTCATTCTACTAACATTAGCTATTGTGATGATGGTAATGATGACGCAGATGATGAGGTCTCTGTTCCCCCCAAAGCCAACCCCTTCCTGGCCAGGCTGGCTCTCCTTCCTCTGGATTTTGGTGGCCCTCACTTTGCCCTACACTGTTTAGCATCTATTATTCTATGTGGTTCTTTGGCACGTGCGTATATCCATTTTCCCAACATGTTCCTTAGCTTTGGGAAGGGGGGTCTGGCCCATGGTCTGCCCAGCCGATGATGAGGTGGACCAAGACCTGCATCAGGGAAATAGGCTGTGCGGACTGGGTAGCATGGGCCTGGGAGTGGACAGGTGACTCAGACATGCCCAGTCCAGCTGGAAGCCAGGCAACCAACTAGAACACCACAAGGCAAGTGCCTAGGTCTGGGCATTCAGTTTCCTTTGCTCAGAAATGCTGCTCTTAAGGGGGGATGAGTGCCCCATCAACGGGCATTGTGTGGGAGGTATTGTTACCTTGGGGGTAGAGAAGCAGTGGCCAGTGCTCAAAGGTTAGTTCATAAATCAGTGTGACTTCCTGTGGCTTTTCTCACTTGTACAACAGCTCAGGAGACCCAGGATGTCCCGCTGGGTGTGTCTACGGACTCGACTGGGCAGGTAATCCTGAAATGGGGCTTACACTGCTTTACCATGTTGTCTCTATCACTTACCTGACCATGGGTTTCTTTAAGAGCAGGTGTCAGACTGGTCTTGTTCACTGACTAGCACACAATGAGCTCAACGTGGATTTGTAGAGTAAATATTGAAGGCAATAAGGTCCAGAGCTTTTGTTCTTTGAAGGACAGTAGTGTGGGGCGTCCTGCTGGGTTGGGGGTGAATGTTGGCTGAGGGATGTTCATGAAGGTCTTCTCTGGGTGTCCGGGTCTTCGGAACACAGTGATAAGTCTGGAGGTGGCTGGGATGGGATGTGTTGTGCCCCCGTCTTTCTGGGCCAGTAAGGGTCACTTAGCTCTCGGCATGATCCTGGGTAAGGACGTGGATCCGAGGGGTTCAGGTTGGCACAGACTATTTTTCTGGATGCCAGGTTTTCTGAAAATCAGGAAAATGGACTGATACACATAAGTGGCTCAATTTACCCACTCCCTGACTCCAGCCACTGCCAGCTGTCCGTGCTTTGTGAAGCAAAATGGTCATCAATAGATACATGGAAAGATCAACTCTAGCTAGCTTTCAGCGGTCACTGTGATGTCACCATTCACTGAGGGCATGGGGCGCGGGAATGGGGAGGGATGGAAGGTGAGGATGGGCGGAGGTTAGCCTGGCAGGGCTGGCAGCTTCGGGGCCGCGCCACTTCGGTACCTGCTCCCTCATCGGGGGCCTCCAGACGGCAGCTTACCCCATGAGGGCCCCATAGTGAGCACTGCACTAGCTGTGGTTGGCGGGGGATGGGGAGGCCATTGCTGTGTGCCGGTCGGGCCGGCCAGAGTATTAGCACTTGCTCCTTGTAAGAGCCCCACGAGGTGGTCCTATCTCCGTTTCATAGAAAACCGAGGTTTCTCCAGGGTAAGCAATGGGCTTAAGACCAGACAGCTAAGGAATGGCAGAGCCAGTGCCCCAAGCCAGGTCCGTCTGCTTCCGAAGCCTGTGGTCTGAACCGTGACGCCACCGTCGCCTGCTGCCGTGGCGTGGAGGTCAGGAAAGCCCTGGCAAGGGTTTATTTAGGAGCCGCTGCATTTTGCTGCTTTTGAGCCATGACTTCACCTAATAACAAACCTATACGAGCACACGGCAGCCGCAGAACACAGGCACACGGCTGCACGGGCTCACTTCTACCTGCCCATTTGTTACTCTCACACCTGCTCCTCCTCCCCTCCCCTGCACCCACCCACCCACCCGCTCATCCATCTGCCTAACCAACACCTGTCAGGGCACCCTTAGGTCCTGGGATACATCAGTGATGACATCTTCCTTGCCCTCGAGGAGCTCGTGATCCAATGGGCGTTGCTATCCAAGTAAGCAAGCAATTAGGACGCCAAGGGACAGATCACAGGGACTGGAAGGTGCGGTGCCAAGAGACCATGCAGGATGGGCAGCCGACCCTGCCGTGGATAGTCAGGAGGGCCGGCTGTCTGTCTACGGTGAGGCCTCAGGGCAGGCGTTTTCTAAGGAGAAGAAATAGAGTATGGAACAGAAAAGGCCCAGAGTTGAGAGAGAGCAGGGTACCCGTCGATCCATTTCTTTAGTGGCTGTCAGTGAGAAGAACCTGTCCATTTGGGCCCCGGGTTTCCGCTTGCCAGGCTCTTGGTGAAAGATGTGGGCTGCTGGAATGCGGCGGTATGGACTCTGGGTCACCTCACTGGCCACCTGGGAGTAGTGGCTGGTGTCTGTGATGATATGAGGCCCTGGTCTCTGCCTGAGCCTGTGGTCTTCAGGCCACACTGTGTGGGTGGCGTTTTCTGCTTTCATCTGCTCTGCTGACCTGGTTTTGCTGAGAGGCTCCTTTTTGCTTCAAGGGCAGGTTGAGCGTCTCTGGTCACAGGTCACAGGTCACAGTCCCATTATGTCCAGGCCCGGAGGAGGCTCACAGCAGAGGGGGGCTTAGAGCCTCTGGGTGGATGGGCTGCTGCAGCACCACGAGCCCTCTGGGCACCCCAGCTGCAGAGGAGGTTGAGACGGAGGCCCCTCTCTGCATGTTCTGCTTGTCAAGGGCAGCAGCTCGGTGTTGTATCACCACCAAGACCAAGGGAAATGTGTCCTAGTCCGGCCTTAATTTAACTCCCAACCCTGCCAGTTTCATGTTAGCAGATCCGTTTGGAGCTGGAAGTAGTGGGCCGTATCATGCCCCAGAGCCGGAGCAATGACTTATGTTGATGTCACCCACTGGCTTTTTATGGAAATGATTAATAAATCAGTAATTCTATCTGCAGCGATGTTGTTGTGTTTATAAATATTTAATTTACCTTCAGGTGCCCACATTTTCTCCATCTTTGCCTTAAACTCTGCTGACATGGCTCTTCTTTCAGAAGCACGACTCAATAGATTAAGTTCTCAGTGGGGGAAAGGTTAACCTCTCTCTCGCTCTGGAACATGGCTTTATCTTTCCTTTTTAATCTTTGCCGATTTGGCGCAGGGGCGTGGGAATCAGGTGGCGGGAACATGACGTCTCCCGTGACAATGGTGAAAGATGAGTCTGGCTTCAGAAGAAGACAGACGACACATCCCAATGACGACCTTGCATGAGTGCGGACCGGTTGTTGGCACGTGTTTGTCCCTCCTTCAAAGTAATGACATTTAGTACCTGAAATGGTGTCTGATGTTTTCCTCCCACAGAGAAATAGCTTTGTCCTCGCTGCCGACTCATCTTCTGAAATCCAGTGCGTTGATTATTATTGTACGGCGGGCCGAACGGAAAGGGCTTACCACATTCAAAATAGAAGCGCCCTCCAAGTCAGGCATTTTCCAGCAGAGATGGGGGTCCAGCCCTGCCAGGGAGGCGAGAGCTGGGAAGGAATAAGAACTTTCTTACCCCTCGGGAGCCGACGTGAGCTAATTGTTGTTATTATTGTTTTATTCTTCTGTTTCAGGAAATTGCAGCTTATTTAATAACATTTGAGAAGCACGAAGAATGGCTAACCACCTCCCCTAAGACAAGGTAATGTCCCAGATCTCGCAGCTTTTCAGCGATGTACGGTAAATGGATTGATTTTCGTTGACTACCTGGTTTGGCAAGCCAATTCATGGGCAAGTTGAGTGTGCCATGATGCCTTTGATAGTGTGCGACACTGAGGTCTCATTAGCAGACCTATGGCCATGGCCGTGAGCACAATCAGACAGCTTAAAACAGTGCGGCTGCCGTCACATGAGTTGGGACTTTTAATGGGATGGCTTAACACTGGGCCCCCCAACCGGTGGCTTTGAAAGCCTTGGCAGGTGGGAGCATCAGGGGAGGTTTATTTTGGGAATGTACCCACCTAGAAGCCCACTCTTTATAAGGGAAACTACCTTAACTGTGCACGTTCATCCCAACGTGCTTTACCACTGAAAGTCGAGTTAATTTTGGTGGTGGTGAGAAGATCTTCCGAGTCAGAAGCCGGGGCTCCAATTACGGTTTATTGTACAGTGAATGAGCTTGAACCTCCGACTGCCACTGCTCAGGGCCGTGGGGGATCAGTGACGACGAGGCTGGCTTGTGTCCTGCCAGGGGGTTGACACCACTGTGTGAACAAAGGTGAGGTTGGGGCCTAGGGTGTGTTTGAAAGGCAGCCTCTTCCTTCCTCCCTGCCCTCCAGTATCCTTGTTGGTATGTGACTCTTCTTTCCTCCCCTGCCCTCCAGTATCCTTGTTGGTATGTGACTCTTCAGAGCCTTGGAAATCCATGGCCAGCAATTGCCACTCCCTGTCCATTAGTGGTGACAGGGCCAGGCACTCACTGGTGTAACACATGTCAGTGGGAGCGCGGCTCCCACGGTGATGGGGCGGTGGGCGTGCCTTCAGAGGCAGAAGCCTGGTCTCAGTCGGGGCACAAGCACCCAGTTCTCCAGGTGGGTTAATGGAGACCGGGGGTAGGGGCGGGGGTGCGTGTCCTCTGCCCCCTTGGCCAGGTCCTCTACCGCTACCCTTTCTGAGCCATGGAGAAAAGAGGGTCTTAGCCTCTAGACTGTTTACTCATTCTGGACAGTACTTTGAACAACTTTATTAGGCTTCAGTTTTTATTGGTTAGCATCATTTTGATGAGGACAGAAAGGTCCATTTTGGAAGAGGTCAGAGGATATTGAGGAGGAAGTTAATTCTGAGATTCCCATCTCCACAGGTGGGGCTAGGGGTTGGCACTGATCCTTTTTCCCCTTCAGCCCGTGTCCCTCTGCAGGATGTTCTCAACACCTCAGCCTTCTGGGGCCATGATTTCCTTTGCTCTAAAACCAGGCGGTTCGCATTAGCCAGCTCTGCTGTAGTCATGCTTTCTAAGAAACAAGCTCCAAATGCAGTGACTCGAACAACAGACTTCTTCCCCCCTTGCTCACGATCTGTGGGTTTGCTGTGGCTTTGGTTGGGTTTAGGACTGCTCCATGGGTCTTTTTGTTCTGGGACCCGGGGTGAGGAAGCATCCATAGCCTGAGACGTATGGTCATGGAGCATGGCAGGGGCTTAAAAGCCTAAGGCAACCCACGTAGGCATAATGAGGGTCCTGCGGGATGTGGCATCCTAGGTCGCGCCCGCTCACAAATCCATTAGCCGAAGCCATTCCTGTGGCCAAGCCCAGTAAGAGCAGGGCCCGGAATGACTTTCTTCCGTGGAGCGCAGCTGGGGACGGAGTGATTGAATGAATGGTGATGCGGTCAGCTATTTGGGGAACACAGCCGTGTCCCCAGCTGTGGAAAGCCTGACACACTCGGCTCTTCTTTCTTCTGGGGACATCTTCTTCCAGGGCAGACATTCCCAGACTTGAGCAGGCACCAGGATCCGCGGAGGGCTTGCTGAAATGCACACACCCGGGCCCACCCCCAGAGTCTTCGATTCACTGGTCCTGGTGTGGGGCCTGGGCACCTGTTATTCCCAACAAGTTCCCAGGAGCCAGCACACAGCCAGTCTGGGGCCTCACTTTGAGAACTGCTGCCCTGGTTTCTGAGTGGGGTGGGGGAAGGGAGTCTGTCCGATTTCTGTCTCTGCACTACTTCCTGACTCCAAGCAGTGCCTTCATCTCAAGCAGCCTGCAGCTATCTGCGCGGCCCTCACTCCTCAGCGGAACCCTCCTTGAATCTAAGTGGAAGGAAAGCGCTTCCTTTAGCTAGAGAGTGAGATTCTCCAGAACGCGTCCCGGGCCAGACATCCGATTTCAGATACGCAGACACATGCTGTGTTTTAGAACACCCCCCGGCTGCAGATCAGTAAAACATTTCAAGTAGGGGTTTTGCCTCATGTTTCAGCCTTCAGAGTTTGGGTTTCACTTGAGAAGTGAATGTCACTCATGGTCATGTCTGACTCACTTGACTTTTTGGAGTATAAATAGAGCCAGGAGACATCGTATCCCGAGGCACAAGGGGCATGCGTGCAGCTGAGTGAGAATGGGGGTAGTTGGATATTGACAAACCCGGGTTTGAGGCCTGTCCCTGTCCTTTGATCACTCTGGGACTTGTAGAAAGTCATTTTAGTGCCTCATTAAAAGTCCCTCGTTCTTCTCCATGTATGAGATGGACTCGATGCCCCTGTCCTCATTGGGCCATCACGAGGATCGAGGGAGACTGTATTCGTGATCCGGCTTTTTCTGCGTGCGCTGGGAGGCTCAACGTGGTTGCCCGCGGACGTCTCCATTCCTCTTGTCTGCAAGGGGTAGTCCCTGGGCCCGCCGGAGGCTGCAACTTCAGAGACATCTGCCAGAGTCTCTCCAGGCTTTGGGAAGATGAATTTCTTTCCTCAAGGCAGAGGGTAAAGACAGAACATTTCCTATTAGTATTATAATACCCACTCCGTGTTTACACTTGAAGGCTTCTCGTCCCAGGAGGAGGGAAAAGTTGCTGTGGTTGTTCAAGGACCTTCCTAAATTAGTTGTTGAGTTGAGTTTGGGTGCCCCCCTCCCGTCCCTAGTATTGAAATTAATTGGTGCAGTTAACTGCTGAGTTCATACAAACCGGCCTCCTGGTACTAAGGAATTAATGACACCAATACTCCGCTGAATGAGAAGGCAATGCGACTTCTGTGTGCCACCGCCACTGCTAATTTCATTTTGGGAAATTAATAAAAATGAATTGCACCACTGACATTTATAGAGTTTCCTAATAAAATGATACATTGTTTGTGTGGAGGAATCCCTATTAAATTAATTGTGGTAATCAGTTCACATATAGATGTCGGTGTAGGGAGCTGCACAGGGACCCACGCCTTGTCTCGGTGGCTTGCTGATGGCTGGGGGTTATAAATATAGCCCTTGCCCAGATACTGTCCTAATGACAGAGAAGGTCCCGGGAGCCCAGCTCACCTGTTTCATAATGAGGTGTGCTACAAGGGGGCTCCCAGGGTGGGGGGCCTTGGGGGCAGTGGCGGCCCCGTGGCAGGGTTGAGTGTTGAATGTTTAAACAGCCCATGGTGTACTATCAGCAGCTGGGACCTTCTGGAAATGGCAGTTTGAAAAATCACCCTTCAGGACGTCTCTATTTGGCCCTTGCTGTGTGCTCAGCACTGTAATAATACCATCCGGAGGCCCTGGGGAACTCCACACTCCCCACCCCACCAGGTGAATTCAGAGTCGTGGAATGTGGAGCCTCCCCCCTCGGTCTAGAATGTTCTTCCAGCTCCTCCTTCTGGCCTTGATTTGGTGTCACTTTCTCGGCAAGGTCTTCCCTGAACACGCTATTTAAAACCACACCCCTCCCGTTCCGCCAGACCTCCTTTCTTCTTTTTTCTTATGGTTCTCCGGAGCACTTGCCGCCATTTGACACACGATGTATTCCATCTTTTTATTTGTCTGATTCATTTATTTTTGATCTGACCTCCTCTCCCCAAAAGTGACAGTACCGCCGGCGCTGGCGTGCTCGTGG
>PISX010001686.1:0-185791 GCA_004024625.1 Mellivora capensis | reverse complement strand
TAGCAGCAATGTCTACAATAGCCAAACTATGGAAAGAGCCTAGATGTCCATCAACAGATGAATGGATAAAGAAGAAGTGGTATATATACACGATGGAATACTATGCAGCCATCAAAAGAAATGAAATCTTGCCATTCGCAACGACGTGGATGGAACTAGAGGGTATCATGCTTAGTGAAATAAGTCAATCAGAGAAAGATAACTATCATATGATATCCCTGATATGAGGAAGTGGAGATGCAACATGGGGGACTAGGGGGGCAGAAAAAAAAGAAAAGAAACAAGATGGGATTGGGAAGGAGACAAACCATAAGTGACTCTTAATCTCACAAAACAAACTGAGGGTTGTTGGGGGGAGGGGGTCGGGAAAGGTGGGTGGGGTAATGGACATTGCGGAGGGTATGTGCTATGGTTAGTGCTGTGAAGTGTGTAAACCTGGCGATTCACAGACATGTACCCCTGGGGATAAAAAATTGTTTATAAAAAAATAAAAATTAAAAAAAAAAAAAAAGAAGAGAGCTTAATGCGGGGTTTGATCCCAGGACCCTGGCATCATGACCTGAGCCGAAGGCAGAGGCTTTAACCCACTGAGCCACCCAGGCGCCCCCTAAGATTTATTTATTTTAGAGGGAAAGTGAGAGAGCCGAGTGGGGAGCAGAGGGAGAAGAGAGAGAATCCCAAGCAGACTCCTTGCTGAGCATGGAGCCCGACTCTGGACTTGATCCCATGACTCTGAGATCACAACCCGAGTCGAAACCAGGAGTCAGACGCTTAACCAACTGAGCTACCCAGGCACCCCCTGAATGCCTTTTACTACTTTTTCTTGCCTACTTTCCCTGGCTAGGACCTCTAATAAAAAGTTGAATAGAAATGGTGAGAATAGACATTTCAATTTTGTTCCTGATGTAAGGGGGAAACATTCTGTCTTTCATCATTAATTATGATGTTAGTTGAGGGGTTTTTGCAGATGTTAACAAGTTGAGGAAATTCTCTATTTCTTGTTTGTTTTCATCATGAAAGGCTGTTGGATTTTGTTAAATCATTTTTCTGCATCTGTTGAGATGATCGTATACTTTTTTGTGCTTTATTAGTTTTTTTTAAGATGTTATTAGAGTGGAGGGGGATGGGTGGTGAGGGGCAGAGGGAGAGGCAGACTCCCCGATGAGCAGGGAACCCCATACTCAGGGCTCCATTCCAGGGCCCTAAGATTGTGACCTAAGCCAAAGGCAGAGGCTTAACTGACTGAGCCATCCAGGCACCCTATGCTTTATTCATTTTTTAAGTAAAGTTTCTATTTTCAGTCTTTTTTCTCTCCACAATTTACTTTCAGTAGTGTTCATTGTGATTTCTTCTAGTTCATCTTTTCTTTTGCACTCACTTTTGTTAATCCCATCCCACATATCTGTCATCTCAGATGCTGTATCATTGCATTACTGTGACTGACCTGGTATTTGTTTTCTACTGCTATCAGAATGAATTACTACAAATTTGGTGCCTTAAAACAACACTTATTATCTCATAGTTCTGTAGGTCAGAAGCCTGGACGCTGTGTGACTCAGCTGATTCTAAGCTTTGTGTTTTAAAGGGTTGAACTCCAGGTGTTGGCAGGGCTACATTCCTTTCTCGAGACTCTGGGGATGAATACACTTCCAAGCTCATTCAGGGCATTGACAGAATTTACTTCCATGCTGCTATAGGTCAGAGCTCCTGTTTCCCTGCTCGTTGTTGGCCAGGGTCATTCTCAGCTTCTAGAGGCCACCTGTATTTCCAGTCCCAGCTCTTCTTTCTTTAACGCAGACACCTCTTTGTTTTTGTTCTTGTCACACTTTGTTCTTGTCACACTTTCAGTCTTACTCTAACAACCTCCTCTGACTTGTCTCTTTTTTGCCTTCAGCCTGAGGAAATTCTTTCAGGTGTTTTGTTGTTGTTTTGTTTCTTTTTCCTGGCTTTAGGTATTTTCCTTACAGGCTTCTGTTGATCATTACCCAGCTGAAGGGCTTCTGTTGATCATTACCCAGGTGAAGACTGGAGGGGACCCTACACACATCACAGAGATTTCTCTATCTCCCTCTCTCTCTCTCTTTCTGCAGCTTTCCTCTCTCTCTGGTTCTCTTCCCACAGAACCGTAACTACCATTGGCCTCCCCGGACTCCTAGCAACATCTCCTTAACTTAGACAAGGTGGTAGTATTGTTTCAAGTAAGGGAAATTAACCAGCACTGCCTTAAGTAATTTATTTATATGGAATTGGAAATATCAAAAAGTTAAACTCTTATATTCATGGACACCAAAGATTATATCCTTGAGCATCAGTTTGAGAAATACTAATCTGTATAAAGAAACCCAAAATCATTTCAGGACTGTTAGGGATTGAATTGTGTCCTTCCAACAAAAGATATGTTGGTACCCTACCCCCCAGTACCTCATAATGTGGACTTACTTAGAGATGGGGTTGTTACAGAGATAATCAAGTTTAAATGGGATCATTATGGGGCAGGCAAGAGGGAGAAGTGCTAATCCAGTATGACAGGTGTCCTTATAAAGAAGGTAAATACAACCCGGATGCAGATCCAGGGTGAATGGCATGTGAAGGTTAGAGTTGCATTGACATACTAAAGTTACTTCAAAGATCACTAGCAAACACCGCAAGCATGATGTTTGCTGGGGCAGAGGCATGGGGCAAGTACGGGGCAGACTCAAGGGGAAGTGGTTTCAGAATGAACTGAGACAATACATTTCTGTTTAAGCCACACAGATTGAAGAGATACAAACTGAACATTGAACATGTTTCTAGTTTGACAACTAGAAGGATGTGGGTTTTCTACAAATGAGTCAATAATTGTAGCAATTAAAGCTCTAGTAGGAATTTTTTGGAACTTGTGAAAATGATTTAGGTATTACCTGAAAAGAACTGAAGCATTAGAAAAATCAAGAGCTTGGGGAGGAATAATAAATGAGGATGGAGGGAGGGCTTGCTTTATTATATATTAAAACATTTTGAAGTTTTAGTGATTAAAATAGGCCCTAATGTAGGGTTTGTTCGACGCTTCTTGTTGCAAGTAACAAAATTAGTTCAAACCAGCTTAAGCAGTAATGAAAATGTTAGTATTTTATATAAATGAAAGGGTGTATGGCAGTCTTCTGGTGATGCTGTACACTAGATGTTCATGATGACATTAGGAACATAGCTCTATTTCTCTGTGCTTTCTCTTCTGCCTTCCCCTTCTGCCAGCATCATTCTTGGACTGCATTCGCTCACAGTAGCAAAATGTCTGTCTCAACTGTCAGAGCTCAATGCTTGTCATTCAGATCCAGCGTGATAGATTCGTAGTCAAGGGGATATGTCAAGTCCCCTATCAAATAAAAGTCCCAAGCTTATTTCTGATGGACCATCTTAAGTCAACTACCTGCTGTTATAACAATCACAAGGTCAAGGACATGGTTTCTTCATTCCTGACCATCTTTTGAACAATATGCAAGAATGATTGTAACTAGAAGGAAAGGACACTTGAAATAGTAGGGAAGACACACTTGGATGGAATTCACCACTAAAACCACCTTTTAAGGAACTTTTTTTTTTTAAGATTTTATTTGTTTATTTGACAGAGATCACAAGTAGGCAGAGAGGCAGGCAGAGAAAGAGAAGGAAGCAGGCTCCCTGCTGAGCAGAGAGCCCGATGCGGGGCTCAATCCCAGGACGCTGGGATCACAGCCTGAGCAGAAGGCAGAGGCTTTAACCCACTAAGCCACCCAGGCGCCCTGGACCATATCTTCTTTATCCATTCATCTGTTGAAGGGCATCTTGGTTCTTTCAACAGTTTGGCAACTGTGGCCATTGCAGCTGTGAACATTGGGGTACAGATGGCCTTTCTTTTCACTACATCTGTATCTTTGGAGGTAAATACTCAGTAGTGCAATTGCAGGGTCATAGGGTAGCTCTGTTTTTTAATTTCTTAAAGAATCTCCACACTGTTTTCCAAACTGGAACACACTTGTTTACTGGCGTAAGGTGGTATCTCAGTGTGGTTTAGATTTGAATCTCCCTGATGGCTAATGAGTGATGAACATTTTTTCATGTGTCTGTTACCATTTGTATGTCTTCTTTGGAGAAGTGTCTGTTCATATCTTCTGCCCATTTTTTGATGTGATTATCTGTTTTTTGAGTGTTGAGTTTGAGGAGTTCTTTATAGATCTTGGATATCAGCCCTTTGTCTGTAATGTCATTTGTGAATATCTTCTCCCATTCCATGGGTTGCCGCTTTCTTTTGTTGACCATTTCCTTTGCTGTGCAGAAGATTTTGATCTTGAGAAGTCCCAAAGTTCATTTTTGCTTTTGTTTCCTTTGCCTTGGAAAACATGTCTTGAAAGAAGTTGCTGTGGCCGATGTCAAAGAGGTTACTGCCGATGTTCTCCTCTAGGATTTTGATAGATTCCTGCCTCAAGTTTAGGTCTTTCATTCTTCTATAGATGTCCAATTTTCCCTGCACTATTTATTGAAGAGACTGTCTTTTTCCACTGTATATTTTTTCCTGATTTGTCAAAGATGATTTGACCATAGAGTTGTAGGTCTATATCTGGGCTCTCTACTCTGTTCTACTGGTCTGTGTGTCTGTTTTTGTGTCAGTACCATGCTGTCTTGGTGATCACAGCTTTGTAGTAAAACTTGAATTCAGGCATTGTGATGCCCCCAGTTTTATTTTACTTTTTCAACATTTCCTTAGCAATTCGGGGTCTCTTCTGCTTCCATACAAATTTTAGGATTGTTTGTTCCAGCTCTTTGAAAATGCCGGTGGAATTTTGATCAGGGCGGCATTGAAAGTATAGATTGCTCTAGGCAGTATAGACATTTAACAATGTTTATTCCTCCGATCCATGAGCATGGAATGGTCTTCCATCTTTTTGTGTTTTCTTCAATTTCATTCATGAGTGTTCTGTAGTTCCTTGAGTACAGATCCTTTACCTCTTTGCGTAGGCTTATTCCCAGGTATTTATGGTTCTTGGTGCTATAGTAAATGGAATAGATTCTCTAATTTCCCTTTCCATATTTTCATTGTTAGTGTACAAGAAAGCAACTGATTTCTGTACATTGATTTTGGATCCTGCCACATTCCTGAATTGTATGAGTTCTAGTAGTTTGGGGGTGGAATCTTTTGGGTTTTCCATATAAAGTATCATGTCATCTGCGAAGAGAGTATTTAACTTCTTCTTTGCCAATTTGAATACTTTTTATTTCTTTTTGTTGTCTGACTGATATTACAAGGACTTCTAGTACTTTGTTGAACAATAGTGGCGAGAGTGGACATCCTTGTCACATTCCTGATCTCAAAGGGAAGGCTATCAGCTTTTTCCCATTGAGGATGATATTCGCTGTGGGTTTTTCATAGATAGGTTTTATAAAGTTGAGGAATGTTCCCTCTATCCCTATACCCGAATTGTTTTAATCAGGAATGGATGCTATATCTTGTCAGATGCTTTTTATGCATCAATTGAGAGGACCATGTGTTTTTTCTCTCTTCTCTTATTGATTTGTTCTATCACATTGATTGATTTACAAATCAATCCTTTCATCCCAGGGATGAATTTGTTCTATATTTATTCAAATATTGGTTTGTTCTATCACATTGATTGATTTACGAATCCCTTGCATCCCAGGGACAAATCCCACCTCATCATGGTGGATAATCTTTTTAATGTACTGTTAGATCCTATTAGCTAGGATCTTGTTGAGAATCTTGGCATCCATATTCATCAGAGATATTGGTCTGAAAATCTCCTTTTTCATAGAGTCTTTGCCTGGTTTGGGGATCAGGGTAATGCTGGCTTCATAAAAAGAGTCTGGAAGTTTTCCTTCTGTTTCTATTTTTTGAAACATCTTCAGGATAATAGATATTATTTCTTCTTTGAATGTTTGGTGGAATTCCCCAAGGAACCATGAGGTCCTGGGCTCTTGTTTTTTGGGAGGTTTTTGATCACTGCTTTAATCTCCTTACTAGGTATTGGTCTATTCAGGTTGTCAATTTCTTGCTGATTCAGTCTTGGAAGTTTATAGGCTTCCAGGAATGCATCCATTTCTTCTAGGTTGCTTAACTTATTGGCATATAACTGTTGATAATAATTTCTGATGATTGTTTCTACTTCCTTGGTGTTAGAAATGATCTCTCCCCTTTCATTCATAATTTTATTAATTTGGGTCCTCTCTTTTCTTTTGGATTAGTTTTGCCAATGGTTTATTGATCTTACTGATTGTTTCACAGAACCAGCTTCTAGTTTCGTTGTTGTGTTCCACTGTATCTCTAGTTTCTATCTCATTGATCTTTAATATTGATTTTTTTCATTCTTGTGCATGGGGTTGGCTTAATTTGTTGATTCTCCAGTTCTTTAAGGTGTAAAGGAAGCCAGTGTATTCTGGATTTTTCAATTATTTTGAGGGAGGCTTGGATGCATATGTATTTCTCCCTTAGGACCACCTCTGCTGTATCCCATAGGTTTTGGACAATGTGTCTTCATTCTCATCGGTTTCCATGAATTGTTTAAGTTCTTTTTTGATTTCCTGGTTGATCCAAACATTCTTAAGCAGGGTGGTCTTTAGCTTCCAAGTGTTTGAATTCCTTCTAAACTTTTTCTTGTGGTTGAGTTCCAGTTTCACAGCATTGTGGTCTGAGAATATGCAGGGAATAATCTCAATCTTTTGGTATCAGTTGAGTCCTGATTTGTGACCCAGTATGTGATCTATTCTGGAGAAGGTTTCATGTGCACTCAAGAAGAATGCATATTCTATTGTTTTAGGGTGGAATGTTCTGTATAAATCTGTGAGGTCCATTTGGTCCAATGTGTCATTCAAAGCTCTTGTTTCTTTATTGATTTTCTGCTTGGATGATCTCTCAAGTGGCATGTTAAGATCCCTACTATTAATGTATGCATATCAATATGACTCTTTATTTTTATTAACAGTTGGCTTATGTCGTTGGCTGCTCCCATATTGGGGGCATAAATATTTACAGTTGTTAGATCTTCTTGGTGGATCTTCTTGGTGGATAGACCCTTTAAGAATGATGTAGTGTCTTTATCTCTGACTACAGTCTTTAGTTTAAAATCTATTTTTATCTGATATGAGAATTGCTACCCCAGCTTTCTTTTGAGGCCCATTGGCATGAGAGCTGCTTCTCCATCCCTTCACTTTCAGTCTGGATGTATCTTTAGGTTCCAAGTGTTTCTCTTGTAGCATATGGATGAGTCCTATGATTTTATCTAGTCTGCAACCCTATGCCATTTTATGGGAGCATTTGGGCCGTTCACGTTGAGAGTGATAATTGAAAGATACGTTTTTATTGACATCATATTGCCTGTGAAGCCCTTGTTTGTATAGATTGTCTCTGTAAATTTGTGTTCTATGTCACTCTTGGGTTCTTTCTCTTCTAGAACCCCCCTTAGTATTTCTTGTAGTGCCGGCTTGGTGGTCACACACTCTTTTAAACCTTGCAGGTCTTGGAAGCTCTTTACCTTTCCATCCATTTTAAATGTCATCCTTGCTGGATAAAGTATTCTTGGCTGCTTGTTTGTCTTATTTAGTGCCCTGAATATGTCTTGCCAGCCCTTTCTGGCTTGCCGGGTTTCTGTGGAGAGGTCTGACGTTATTCTGATGGACCTTCCTCTGTATGTAAGGAATCTCTTCCCCCTACCTGCCCTCAGGAGCTCTTGTCTAGAATTATGATTTGTCAGTCTCATGATCAAGTGCCTTGAGGTCTTTCTAGATTTGTTGATCCTGGAGGTGTTTTTTCTGCCTCTAGGACAGGAACACTGGTTCCATTCCTCAGATTGGGAAAATGTTCATCCAGAATTTGTTCAGCTATGTGTTCTAGTCTTCTCTCTTTCTCCACCCCCCCAGAGATCCCAATAATTCTGACGGTGGAAA
Source organism: Mellivora capensis (assembly GCA_004024625.1). Lineage (NCBI taxonomy): Eukaryota > Metazoa > Chordata > Mammalia > Carnivora > Mustelidae > Mellivora > Mellivora capensis. The sequence goes on along the minus strand of PISX010001686.1, from coordinate 177,880 downwards.
GTTTCATGGTATCATTTGTTCATGGTATCATTTATTTCCCTAATTCTGTTTTCATGGCTTCTAAGATGTTTGTTCCATGCCTCCTCCTGATCCTTTTTCTCTCTCAGTCCTCTAGACCTCTCTTTGTCCTCCAGATCACTAATTCTGTCTTCTGCCTCAGTTACCCTAGCTGTTAGAGTATTTAGATTAGATTGGATCTCATTGATAGCATTTTTTAACTTCTTCCCAGGGAGGCTTTCACTTCTGCCCTTAGAGATTCTATGTTTTCACTAATGGTTTTCTGCAACCTAGCCATTGCCTAGATAATTGTTACCTTGAATTCCCTTTCCAACACACTGTTTATGTCCATATCCAATAGTTCTGATAGAGAGGGCACAGTCTCTGAATTTTTCCTCTGTTGGGTGTTCCTCCTCTTGGTCATTTTGGTGAGAGGTGGTTGAGGGGATGTGTAGCTGAACATATCAGCCGTGAACCAGTTGCACCCTGGCTCAGATGAACCAGAGCACCCTGGAATGCTTCTCTTCACTGGAGTCTTCTGCCCCTATAGAGATCCAGAAGTGTATAATCCTACATTTCAGGCTGATTTATGGGTGTTCAGAGTGTTCTGGTAGATAATTAGCTCACTTTAGGGGACCGGTTGAAACAGGATGTTCTACTTCTCCCCATCTACACTGTGAAAGTAAATGTCAAGTCCCTTGCTTTAATTGTTTTTCAATTCTTAACATTTGCATAAACTTTGATCCTCAAAATTCTGCCATTAAGCATCAGATAAAGCAGTCCAGTCTTTGCCAGGCTAAATGAATTCATCAATGCAGGTTAAATAAATTTACCAAATGTATATAGCTGCTGAGAGCAAGAGCTGGGGCTGAAAACCAGGTCACCTGACTCCTAGGTCAGTGCTCTAACATGTCACAGTGGAGGCCAGTGGCTCCTTTCCTCTACAGATAATCATAGGATCTTAGGGACTTCAAGATTATTAATGCAACTTTCCCTTTAGTTGTAGTCATTGAACCACTTGAACAAAATATTGTGCAGTAGGGGAGACTGAGTACTGATTTGAGATGCAGATTCCCTGGCCTTATCAGGATTTCCAAATCAATATTTTGGAGTATGGCTGTGGCATATGAATTGCTTATGAATTCCCAGGGGATTTATGCTCCTTGACTGAGAATCTCTCCTAGGAATGCTGAAAAATTGTCCTATACTCTCTACTTAATTACTTCTCAAGGGATTATCATCTCCCAAATTCACCTACCTCCCTGTTGGGCAGAAGTATTAAAAGACCATTGGAAAGTTGAGAAAAAAAAATCTATATATTACTTCTGACAAGTAGTTACACCTTTTTGGAGCAAAATTATTTTTATTTTTCCTATGACATCTTCAGAAACTTGAATTTTTCCGATTTGATGAGCAGTCCATCTATGCTCTCATTCAAGTGATTAATTGAACCATTGTCCTTGTTGGAGAAAATGAAAGTTAATTAAGTTAAAACTTTGTTCTTTTTATGTGACCTATTAGCGTGAGGCCATATTCCCCTAAGCTTTGAAGCTACTTTTTTCTTGTCTTCATTTTTGATTATTAAATATTTCAAATATGTAAAAAGAAAATGAAAACTCATATGATGGACACTTGTAGCAGACCCAGATCTCATGGGCTTCTTCAGATTATCTCCATGCCTCCTGCTTCTGGGGCCTCCAGCCTTTCACCCTGCCTCAGCCTCCTGCACCAGGCAACTTTTTTTAAACCCTCATGGTTCTACTGCCTGGGGCCAACCAATCTCTTGCCCTTGACACTTGGCCTTCTCTAGGCCCTTTGTGTGCATTCAGGCTGAGTGTCTCCTCTTCCTACTTCCTGACTCGGATTCACCTGCCCACTGGAGTATATGGATCTGACATTCAGAGTGGGCTCCTAGAGTCCAGATAATTCAGTCCAGTAGTGGATGGGAGGGGGGTGGGTTGATAAGCCTCAGGGTGAACTTTGACCAATGGGAAACAGGAGATGGAGGAGAAATGATAGACACACTCCCTGCCCTATCTCCTTCCCATGGACCATTCCAAGGTAGAATTTCTTTTTACAGAATGTCGTGTGAGTTCCTAGCATGCCAGTTGGACAGACCTGCCAAGCAGCCTTTTCTCTTCTGGACTCAGGGTATAGTTCGGCCATTGCATGCATGCATTAGCTTGCATTGCTACACATCCTTCCTTGACTCACCCTTGCTGCTTGCTTGGCTGTCCTAATAAAGCATAATCACTTCCATCCTTGCCTCAGGTTGCATTCTGGAGAACCCAGGCTAATATAAAATCATGTAGGCACTAGCTGACATAAATAGGAAATAGTTCCTTTCATGCTGTTAAGCCTAGTGTGGGGTATAAATTCTTTTTACAATTTATAAAATGTGTAGCATTTTGCCTCAGCTCATTCTAAACTTGGCCTTCATGACATTTTTATATGCAGGCAGTCCCCTCATGATTTATACTCTTCAAAACAAAATGGTAAGAGTTTCTGGCAGTTTACCTCACTGGTGGAAAAAAATGCTTAAATGTTTTTCTTCTGTATGTATAGAAATAAAGAATGACAATTGTCTGGCTATGAATTTTTATTAATTCATAATATATCTTGCTAAGACTTCTGCTCTATTCATCTTTATTTTATGTAGGATGGAAGTCATTAGTTTGGTCATAATATTCAAAGATTAAATAGATATCTCCAGTTTCTCTTTCTGCTGATAAAGAATGTAACATCTCCAGATCATCGATTACTTTTCTTTTCGATATTGTATCTTCCTATATTGCTGAATTTACACATAAAGTATTAGGTCTACCTAAATGTTAAAACAATTTTGAAAATTAGGATGAAAACTGCAGGTAATTAAAATTACAGTGAGCAATAACTTCCAGGTTTGGTGGTCCTTTAAAAAACTCATTAACTCTAGTGTTTCTACTTATATGTTAATATAGTATTGTTCACGTTAGGAACATCACATTTTATAATACTTAATAGTGTTAACCAGGTCTATAAAAAGTAAATGTTTTTCTTTACAAAAAAAAATTCAAAGGCCTATTTAGCTTAGCTGTGCTTAATGCAAAGGGAGAGTACGTATATCAGGTTTACAGATTTCTTGGAGGAGAATAAGGTTTATGATGTATGGAAGGAATCAGAACATACTGTGGGTGTGTGGGAGTTGGTGGACAAGAAAGGCAAATCAGATGCTCCTTTGCCATTAAAACACCTTTGATGGGTTCCCTGGGTGGCTCAGTCAGTTAAGCATCTGCCTTCAGCTCAGGTCATGATTCTAGAGTCCTGGGATGGAGCCCTGCATTGTGCTCCCTGCTCAGTGGGGAGTCTGCTTCTCCCTCTGCCCCTCACCCTCCTCTCATGCTCTCTCTCTATCTCTCTTCCACCCTCAAATAAATAAAATCTTAAAAAAAAACACCTTTGACATGCTAACATGTAGGATTCTTTGATCCCCTCAAACTTTTTGTCAATTGGTGATACCCAAAATGTTCAAGAAGGAAGTAAGAACCCAAATAACTATTTTCTTTTGGGGGGAGGGGGTGCACATGCATGTCCCTGCAAGCAGGGTAGAGGGAGGAGCAGAGGGAGAGAGAGAGAGTATATCTTAGGCAGACTCCATGGCCCAGTGTGGAGCTTGATGCAGGGCTCAATCTCATGACCCTGAGATCATGACCTGAGCTGAAATCAACAGTCAGATTCTTAACCTTCTGAGTCACTCAGGTACCCCGAATCTGAATTATTTTAATCATGGTGAATATTACAATGGGAATTGAATCTGTTAGCCACAATGAAGTACTTATGACTGTTCAGAAAACCAGTGAAATATCCCACAGAATTCTATCAAGAAGTAAGGTAGATATGATACTGAAACAATCCTGAGGTGAGAGTTTCCTACTGTCTTGGAATTAAAATTTTGTTTTTATTATGTTCAGTTAGCCACCATATAGTACCTCATTAGTTTTTGAGGCAGTCTTCAGTGATTGAGTAGTTGTGTGTAACACTCAGTGCTCATCACAATACATGACTTCCTTAATCCCATCATCCGGCTACCCCATCCACCACCCCCCTCCCCTCTGAAACTTTCTGTTTGTTTCCTGGAGTGCACAGTCTCTCATGGTTTGTCTCCCACTCTGATTTCACCCCCTTCAGGTGAAATGGTCTTCCATGTTATCCCTTATGTTCCACATATGAGTAAAATCATATGATAATTGTCTTCCTCTGCCTCACTTATTTCACTTAGCATAACCCCCTCCAGTTCCATCCATGTCGATGCAAATGGTGAGTATTCATCCTTTCTGATGGTTGAGTTATATTCCATTGTATATATATATATCACATATTCTTTATCCATTCATCTGTTGAAAGGCATCTCGGCTCCTTCCATAGTTTGGCTATTGTGGACATTGCTGCTGTAAACATTGGGGTACATGAGCCCCTTATTTCCACTACATTTGTATCTTTGGGGTAAATACCTGTTAATGGAATTGCTGGGTGGTAGGGTAGATCTATTTTTGACTTTTTGAGGAACCTCTATACTGTTTGACATAGTGGCTGTACCAGCTTGCATTCCCATCAACAGTGTAAGAGGCTTCCCCTTTCTCCACATCCTTGCCAACATTTGTCATTTCCTGCCTTGTTAATTTTTGCCATTCTAACTTGTGTAAAGTGGTATCTCATTGTGGTTTTGATTTGAATTTTCCTGATGGCTAGTGATGTTGAACAATTTTTCATGTGTTTGTTAGCCATTTGTATGTCTTCTTTGGAGAAGTGTCTGTTCATGTCTTCTGCCCATTTTTGACTGGATTTGTTTTGTGTGTGTTGAGTTTGAGAAGTTCTTTATAGATGGATACCAGCGCTTTATCTGTACTGTCATTTGCAAATACCTTCTCCCATTCCCTGGGTTATCTCTTAGTTTTGTTGACTGTTTCCTTTGGTGTGCATAAGATTTTTATCTTGATGAAGTCCTAAAAGTTCATTTTTTGCTTTTGTTTCCCTTGCCTTTGGAGACATGTCTTGAAAGAAGTTGCTGTGCCTGCTAGGATTTTGATGGATTCCTGTCTCACATTGAGGTCTCTCATCCATTTTTGAGTTTATCTTTGTGTATGGTGTAAGAAAATGATCCAGTTTCACTCTCCTATGTGTAGCTGTCCAATATTTCCAGCACCATTTATTGAAGAGGCTGTCTTTTTTCCATTGGATATTTTTTTCCTGATTTGTCAAAGATTAGTTGACCACAGAGTTGAGGGTCCATTTCTAGAGTCTCTGATCTGTTCCATTGGTCTATGTGTCTGTAAATGTGGCAGTACAATGCTGTCTTGGTAATCACGGCTTTGTTATATAGCATGAAGTCAGGCAACATGATGCTCCAGCTTTGTTTTTCTTTTTCAACATTCCATTGGCGATTCGCAGTTTTTCTAGTTCCATACAAATTTTAGGATTGTTTGTTCTAGCTCTTTGAAAAAGGCCAATGGTATTTTAATAGGGATGGCATTGAAAGTATAGATTGCTCTAGGCAGCATAGACATTTTAACAATGTTTATTCTTCCAGTCCATGAGCATGGAACATTTTTCCATCTTTTTGTGTCTTCCTCTATTTCTTAAGTGTTCTGTAGTTTCTAGAATATAGATCCTTTACCTTTTTGGTTAGGTTTATTCCTAGGTATCTTATGATTTTTGGTGCTGTTGTAAATGGAATCAGTTCCCTAATTTCTCTTGCTACAGTTACATTGTTAGTGTGTAGAAAAGCAACTGATTTCTGTGCATTGATTTTGTATCCTGCCACATTAGTGAATTGCTGTATGAGTTGTAGTAATTGGGGGTTGAATCTTTTGGGTTTTCCACATAAAGTATCATGTCATCTGTGAAGAGAGAGAGTTTGACTTCTTTGCCAATTTGAATACCTTTTATTTCTTTTTGTTGTCTGGTTGCTAATGCTAGGACTTCTAGTACTACGTTGAACAATAGTGGCAAGGGTGAGCATCCCTATCATGTTCTTGCTCTTAAGGGAAAAGCTCTCAGCTTTTTCCCATTGAGAATGATATTCGCTGTGGGCTTTTCATAGATGGTTTTTATGAAATTGAGGAGTGTTCCATCTATCCCTACACTCTGAAGAGTTTTAATCAGGAAAGGATGCTGTATTTTGTCAAATGCTTTTCTGCATCAATTGAGAGGCTGATAGGGTACTTGTCTTTTCTTTTAATAATGTGTTCTGTACATTGATTGGTGAATGTTGAACCACCCAGGAATAAATCCCACCTGGTTGTGATGTATAATCCTTTTAATGTACTGTCAGATCCTTTCAGCTAGGATCCTGTTGAGTATTTTGGCATCCATGTTCATTAGGGATGTTGGTCTGTAATTCTCCTTTTTGATGGGGTCTTTGCCTTATTTCGGGATTAGGGTAATGCTGGCCTCATAGAACAAATTTGGAGGTTCTCCTTTTGTTTCTATTTTTTGAAACAGCTTCAGTAGAATAGGTATTATTTCTTCTTTAAATGGTAGAATTCCCCTGGGAATCTATATGGTCCTGGGCTCTTGTTTCTTGGGAGGTTTTTGATTATTGATTCAGTTTCTTTACTGGTTATTGGCCTATTCAGATTGTATATTTTTTCCTGTTCCAGTCTTGGTAATTTATAAGTTTCCAGGAGGGCATCCGTTTCTTCCAGGTTGCTTATTTGTTGGCATATAGTTGCTGGTAATAATTTCTAATGATTGTTTCTAATTCCTTGGTGTTAGTCATAATCTCTTCTCTTTCATTCATGATTTATTTGGGTCCTTTCTCTTTTCTTTCGGATAAATCTGGCCAGAGGTTTATCAATCTTATTAATTCTTTCAAAGAACCAGCTTCTGGTTTTGTTGATCTGTTTTTCTGGTTTCTATTTCATCTCTCCTCTAATCTTTATTATTTCTCTTCTTGTGGTTGTTTTAGGTTTTATTTGCTGTTAGTTCTCCAGCTCCTTTAGGTTTAAGTTTAGCTTGTGCATTTGGGATTTTCCTAGTTTTTTGAGAGAGGCTTCGATGACCACATATTTCCCCCTTAGGATCACCTTTGCAGTATCCCATAGGTTTTGGACTGATATGTTTTCTTTCTCATTGGTTTCCATGAATTGCTTAAGTTCTAATTTGATTTCCTGGTTGACCCAATCATTCTTTAGCAGGAGGCTCTTTAACTTCCAAGGGTTTGAATTGCTTCCAAATTTTTTCTTGTGATTGAGTTCCAGTTTCAAAGCACTGTGGTCTGATAACATTCTGGGAATAATCTCAATCTTTTGCTATCAGTTGAGACCTGAATTGTGACCTAGTATGTGGTCTGTTTTGGAGAAAGTTTCATGTGCACTTGAGAAGAGTGAGTCTTCTGTTGTTTTAGTGTGGAATGTTCTGTAAATATGTACAAAGTCCATCTGGTCCAATGTGTCATTCAAAGCTCTTATTCTTTTTGTTTTTATTTTTATTTGTTTTTGTTTAATTTCTTTTCAGTGTTCCAGAATTCATTGTTTATGCACCACACCTAGTGCTCCATGCAATTTGTGCCCTCCACAATACCCACCACCAGGCTCGCCCAACCTTCCACCCATCCCCCAAAAACCCTCAGTTAGTTTCTCAGAGTCCACAGTCTCTCATGGTTCATCTCCCCCTCCAATTTCCCCCAACTCCCTTCTCTTCTCCATTTCCCCATGTCCTCCATGTTATTCCTTATGCTCCACAAATAAGTGAAACCATATGATAATTGACTCTCTCTGCTTGACTTATTTCACTCAGCATAATCTCCTCCAGTCCCGTCCATGTTGATAGAAGAGTTGGGTATTCATTCTTTCTGATAGAAGCATAGTACTCCGTAGTATATATGGACCACATCTTCTTTAGCCATTCATCCATTGAAGGTCATCTTGGTTCTTTCCACAGTTTGGTGACTGTGGCCATTGCTGCTATGAACATTGGGGTACAGATGGCCCTTCTTTTCACTACATCTGTATCTTTGGGGTAAATACCCAGTGGTGCAATTGCAGGATCATAGGGTAGCTCTATTTTTTTTTTAAGATTTTATTTATTTATTTGACAGACAGAGATCACAAGTAGGCAGAGAGGCAGGCAGAGAGGAGGAAGCAGGCTCCCTGCTGAGCAGAGAGCCCGATGTGGGGCTCGATCCCAGGACCTGGGGATCATGACCTGAGCCGAAGGCAGAGGCTTTAACCCACTGAGCCACCCAGGCACCCCAGGGTAGCTCTATTTTTAATTTCTTAAAGAATCTCCACACTGTTTTCCAAAGTGGCTGCACCAACTTGCATTCCCACCAACATTGTGAGAGGGTTCCCCTTTCTACACATCCTCTCCAACACTTGTGGTTTACTGTCTTGTTAATTTTGGCCATTCTAACTGGTGTAAGGTGTTATCTCAGTGTGGTTTTGATTTGAATCTCCCTGATGGCTAGTGATGATGAACATTTTTTCATGTGTCTGATAGCCATTTGTATGTCTTCATTGGAGAAGTGTCTGTTCATGTCTTCTGCCCAGTTTTTGACATGATTATCTGTTTTGTGTGTGTTGAGTTTGAGGAGTTCTTTATAGATCTTGGATATCAGCCCTTTTTACTGTCATTTGTGAATATCTTCTCCCATTCCATGGATTGCCTCTTTGTTTTGTTGACTCTTTCCTTTGCTGTGCAGAATCAAAGCTCTTATTTCTTTATTGATCTTCTCCTTAGACCGTCCATTGCTGGGAGTGGTGTGTTGAGGTTTCCTACTATTAACGTATTATCATCAGTATGATTCTTAATTTTGGTTAGCAGTTGGCTTATATAGTTGGCTGCTCCCATGTTGGGGGAATAGATATTTACAATCGTTAGATTTTCTTGTTGGAAGACCCTTTAAGTATGATATATAGTGTCCCTCTGCATCTCTTACTACAGTATTTGGTTTAAAATTTGATTTGTGTGATATAAGATTGTGTGATATAATTGCTACCCCTGCTTTCTTTTGAGGTCCATTGGCATGATACATGGGTCTCCATCCTCTCACTTTCAATCTGAAGATGTCTTTAGTTTCAAAATGAGTCTCTTGTAGACTGCATATGGTTGGGTCCTGTCTTTTTATCCAATCTGCAACCTTGTGCCATTTCATGGGACCATTTAGGCCATTCACACTGAGGCTAACTATTGAAAGAGATTAATTTAGTACCATGATATTGCCTGTAAAGTCCCTGTTTCTATAGATTGTCTGTAAATTTCTGGTTTATGTTACTCTTAGCGTCTTCTTTTATAGAGTCCCCCTTAAAATTTCTTGCAGAGCTGGCTTGCTAATCACATATTCTTTCAGTTAGGGCTAGAAGTTCTTTGTCTCTCTGTCTATTCTGAATGACAGATAGCCTTGCTGGATAAATATTCTTGGCTGCATATTCTTCTTATTTAGTACCCTGAATATGTCTTGCCAGCCTTTTCTGGCTTTCTAGGTCTCTGTGGATAGGTCTGACTTTATTCTGATGTCCCCCTGCCATATGTAAGACATCTCTTCCCCCTAGCTGCTCTCAGGATAACTTCCTTGGTTCTGAGATTTGTAAGTTTTACTATTATATGCTGGGATGCTGGTCTATTTTTTATTGATCTTGGTAGGGATCCTCTCTGCCTCTTGGACACAAATGCTTGTTTCCATACTCAGATTAGGGAAGTTCTTGGCTATAATTTGCTCAAATATACCTTCTGGGCCTTTCTCTCACTCTCTAGCCACCTCCTCAGAGATCCCAATAATTCTGACACTGGAAAGTTTCATGGCATCATTATCTCTCTAAGTCTGATCTCATGGGCTTCTGGCTATTTATCCCTGTCCTCCTTGGCTTCCTTCGTTTCTGTCAATTTATCTTCTAGATCACGAATTTTTCTTCTGTCTCATTTACCCTGGCTGTTAAAATGTCCAGTTTAAACTGCGTCTCATTCATGCTTTTTCTTTTTTTTCATTCATGCTTTTTTAAGTTTGTTCTGATTAGGTCTCATTTCTACATGCAGAGATTCTATATTGTCACCAGTAGTTTCTCAAGCCTAGCTGTTGACTTCATAATTGCTATCCTGAAGTCTATCTCTGATATCTTGCTTATATCCATATCCATTAGGTCTGTGGCAGAAGCCATCGTCTCGAGTTCTTTTCTTTGTTGGGAGGTCTTCCTCCACGTCATCCTGTTGAGGGATGGTTGAAGGATGTACAGAGTCCAAAATATCAACCATGACTCAAGCAAGATGCACCCTAGGAAAATCCAGAGTGGTTGGAAACCACTGCCAAAAAGACAAAGCACAAGAAACAGCACAAGAATAAAATTTATAAAATTTTAAAAAATTTAGAAAGAAATTAAAAATTTAAAGAAGGGGGTTTAGGGGAAAGAGGGGCTATAATCTCTCAGTGAGGACAAAGTAGGGTGTTTAAGTTGTTCCTGGGTGTAATTTGTTCTCTTTGTTAGAGGTCACTACTTGCCAAATTTACAGGTAAAGTAAAACTTGTGTATCTATATATAAAAGAGAAATAAATAGGGAATAGGGGAAAAAAGTATAATGAAGTATATACCTATAAAAAATAGGTGTGAAAAAATACAAATTAAAAGCTACTATGAAGGATGATAAATTAAACATCTAGTTGAAATGACAAAAAGGTAAAAAGAAAAAACATAGAACCAGCATAGGAGAAAGAATAAAAAGAAAACAGTTGTATCTGAAAAATAAGCCGTGAGGTAAAGACTAGGCCTCAATATACTATTTTTACCTGGTGTTGGTAGTTTACACCTTTATGGGAACCATAGGGTTGTCATTCTCTTGTTCTTCCAGCCTGTCTTCTGGGGAAAGGGCCTGCCGCACTGTTTCTCAGTAACCCTGCTTGGGCAGAGTTGCCCTGCCCGCTGTGTGTTTGGTGGGGGCAGGCTGGGCTCCATGGAAACCGATTTTTTGAGCTTTTATTCCCTGTGGTTTTCCACACCTCCTCCCAGGGTCTGAGCAAAAAATGGCTGCACCCAAACCTCTGTCCAGAGCAGAGAAATCGCAGTCTGTTCTCGTTACTAAACCCTCCAAAACAGTCTCTGTTTCTGTATGTGTCCCTGAAAACCGCTACCTCCCGCAGTGCATACCCACAGCGACTCTGTCAGAGGTCATCCCAGGGACCTGGGCATGTCCTGGCCCTTTGTGTTTCTAAAACCGTGAGCGGCCCCAGGTTCACATGCACATCTGCTGCGAGTTTTCACCCAGTCCCAGTGTGTAGGCCATTTTTGTGCTCCTGTGTTGTATTGCTTTACTGGTGCCAGCTTATGGCAGCTCCCTCCTCGTTCTGTTTATCTTCAGATATGTCCACAGAATCAGGACTCCACCCTTCCTACCTTGGGACAGGTGGTGTTTTTCTGCTTGTAGAGATCCAGATATGTATTCTTACATCTCAGGCTGATCTCGTGGTTGTTCAGAATGGTTTGGTAGATATCCAGCTAAAGTTAGGGGACCAGTTGAAACATGGTACTCCTCTGCTGTCTTACCTCCCTGTCTTGGATTAAAATTGAAGCTAAGCTTCTTTTTCTCAGAAATAGCTGCATTCAGTGGTGCATTCTGAAACCAGCTATTCATTTGATAATCACTTCCAGAATTCTCCTTATCACAGACACAGGATGTCAGTGAGCACTGGTGACATTTCATCAAAGATTTTGTAACTAACTGCTTTCCAGTTTCATTTTTGCTGGGTCATAAGGAACCTGTTATTTTTCAGACCATTCTGGCCACAATAGGAGAAAGATTAAACGGAAACCTGACCCAGCTCTGCCACTAACCAGAGCTGTGACATTTAACCTACCTAGATTGCTCAGCTGAAACATAATTGCTCAAATCCTTTCCAGCTCTAACATTCTAGAAAGCCTCAAATGTTATACATGCAAGGAAAGTGGTGCTTCCACTGCTCACTGTTTCTGTACTGAGTTTGTGACATTATAAATTCTCTGTGATTTGGGGAACATGGAACTTGAAGGACCTACTCAGCTACCTGTTTAATACTTGCATTAGCACACAATCGAATGTTATGGTTCTAGATGATATGATAAGCTCAGACCTTGTCCTATTAAGAAATATGTTATTATTATTTATGGCCATTAACAAACCCGGGTGCCATGCATGCACTTGGCCCAACATGGGCGCACTCCTTTTCTAGCTTCTGTCTTAGGTATTGCAGACTGCTGGACAGAAATGTCACCAGTAAGAGAACAGGGAGGTCTTCCTTTTCACCACACAATAGATGCTATAAAATAATTTGGAGAATGTCTGTCCAGAGCTTTCCATGTCAAGTTACACCAGGCTTAGGTAAATATATTAAACACATTTTTTTAAAGTTCTCCTTTACTGTGTCCAGAGTAAATGAGGCACTCGCCACACTGACAGCCACCCAAAGCCCTTTCCAGCAATGGGCGGGGAGCATGTTGGTATATTCACCCAGAAAATTGGAATTTAAGAAATATGAGCACTTACCCCAGTTAAGCAAGATAACAAACAAAAAAAAAAGTTTCATTTTTATAGATACACTTTTACAGTCAGGAAGAAAGAATTTTCATTACAATGTCTTTTACATGAGGTTTTGAGGGGCTAAGAACTGCTGCCTGAATGTAAGAAATTATGAGCATCAGTCCGACAACTAAGTACCATTTAGTGCATTTGGAAAACTTAAACTGTGATTCCAAATTTGTTTGATGGAGACATGTTTCCACAGAATCAAGACATGTTTCTGCAGGTGGTGGGTGGGAGAGAGGAGAAAAATAAGAAAGGCAGAAAAAGGTCTGTGAGTGTTCAAATGTAAATATGCAGACATTATAACATCTCTAAAGGGATTCTGGAGGTTGAGTTAGGCAGCCCGAGTTTAATCAGAGAAGTGGAGAGCCTCATTGATTTTTATGACATTTCCTGGGAGAATTAATAATGCTGATACAGAAAAGCCTCCTCTTCCCTTGAGGCCTTGAGAAAGGAATGGAGAGGTGACTACCTCTCAGTATTAGCCATGATGATGCTGGGCAGTGGGTGGCTTTCTAAAGTGGCTGGCTTTGCTCTCTTACTCTTTAACACTGATGCCCAGAGTCCATGGGTGGAGGGAAGCTTCCTTTCCAGAGTTTGGCCTTTTCCTTGCTTCTCTGTGAGCACCATCACCTTCCCAGGCACTAAAGCCAGGAGCAATTAATTAAGAGAGTGAACAGTTCTGCAAAATCCAGGCCAGGTGATAACTAGGGATTTGTTCACTCATCTCTCACCCGTGCTGTTGTTTCATATCAAATCTGCCTTTGCCTTATAAATAGAAGACCTGAATCTATCAGCAGATTTTATGTCCTGGAGAAATGATTATTCCTCCTTGCTGTATGCTTCCTCTGCTGTGTTTCGTGTCAAAGGGGAACGTGCTTCCTGATGTTTTATGGAACTGATCTATTTTATTCAGACTCCTCGGAACCTAAGAGAACCTCCTCAGGCAGGCTCAGGGGTTCCCATGGTGTGGCCAAATTGGTTCCATTCTTTCTCCCAAATAAAAGTGATACCAAAAGACAAATGCAAATTCTAGGTACCACAGCCCTAATGTTGTGTCAGTAAGATGACAAATGACCAATGATACCCACCAGTGCTTGGCACACAGCGAGTGTTCGTTTAGTGTTTGAGTGTTTAATACACCACTTCCTAGTATACCAGTCCTCTTTCATATGAAGGCAGGAAGTAAACTACTACTACAGGGAAACAAATTTGCCCTGAGCAAGGAAGAACCTTCTAGAATGAGAGCTGTATAAAATTTAAAATGATTTGGGAAAGTGATTTTTCTGTCGGTGGTGTTTAAGGAACTCAGGATGGCCCCAAGTCAGGGAAATGACAGGGGTGGAGCGAGGTGATTCAAACTGCCTGCTGACTTTGAGGTGTAATCCTAAAGTCAATCCTAAAGTGTAATCCTAAAGCAGGGGACTTGTCAGCCACCTGGAAATCTGCAGGTGTTAAAGGCTGTAGGGCAGGGTTTGCATTGCCCTTAGACTAAACTCCCCTCAGGTTATTATAAAGCCTCTCCACTGTAAGTGAAATGGGAAAAGAAGAGAGTGAGAATGTTAGTTAAATAGTTTAATCAGAGCAGTTTTACAATTCTAAAATTAACAAGCAGACTTGTAATAAAAGAGCTCCAGTGTTTGCAAAATGATCTTGCTTCCATTCTGAATCTCTTTTTTATTTGTAAAGATAAGCATTACATTTAAAAGGACTCAAAATGGAGTAATTGATTATTATCATCCGTGTTTTTTGATGCAACTGATGAAATCCCTGAATGGATATTGCTTCAGCTTTGATATTAAAAAAAAATGGCCTGACAAGAAGTCCTTAATCAGCAACTGATCACAGGTGGCCAAAAGAAAGAGAAAAACCCAAAACTACTGTCAAATTCATAATGTATCACATTGTTGGTGGATGACACTGGCTCCAAATATACAAGTAAGCCCACGACACTTTATTACTATGAATATAATTATCATGAAAGTTCTCTCACGTTGATCAACTTGCTTCTGGAGGTTTTCTTTGTTCTTTTAAACTTGCATAATAAACATGCAATGAATTATTTCTTTTGAAAGTATATTTTTTTTGCAGTCTTTTTGTTTTCATACAAAGATTTCATAAAGTTGCAGTGTTGCATCAGAGCATTACCAAAATAAGAGCAGGAGCACATGGGGAGGGTAAATGTGAATTTAGCGAATGAGAAGAGCCTCCTCTAGTCCTGAGACAGGCCACCGTCTTTTTTTTTTTTTAAAGGTGCACACAAACTGCTTTTCTTACCCTCCCCCACCAGAGAAAAGAATAAAGAAAAAAACCCCACAAAATCAATCTAACTAAAGAAAGAAAAAAAATAGACATAAAGAAAATAAAGATGTTTTTTCATGCACATATCTTCTGCATAGCTCAACCCACATATAGTAAGGCACTATTTCCCTTCGTAACTGGTGTCCACAGCAATCTCTTAAGTGCTACAGTGCTCTGTGACCATCAGAGAGTTCCTTTCAGGATGGTGAAATAAAGAGGCCGGATGAGTGTGGCTGTTATGCTTCTCTGTGACTGTCCCAAAGCTCAAGGGGACTTCCAGGAGTCTTAGAAGGAAATTGGTCTATTGGCATTATGATCGAGAGTGTCCGAAATGGTGTTCTTTCCACAGTTCCTAGTTTGTGTAAGAGTTTAGGTTATTCTTCAGGCTTTATTCTCAAAGAAAATACAGAAGGTGGGGGGAAAAGCATGGTCAGGTCTTCAGAAAGAGTTCACTGCTCCCAGAAAGAAGAGAATGCTGGCAATTCACAAATTCAGCAGGATGTTTCCAAGAGAGCAGAGACAGAGGGAGAGAGACCGAGACAGAGTGAATGTGTATGTTTTGGTTTTCAGAGGTGATCTGAGTCTGAGTTTAATTTAGCTGGTCCTCATACTGTTTCCGGAAACAGTCCCCTGCTGGGAAAAATTCCCAGCACCTTTCTTGATACATCTTCCAGACATAAGATTCCTGAAAAAGTAAAGGAAATGTATTACCATCAGGTCTTTCCCCCAAATCTGGACATCACCACAAAACAGAAGACAAACGCAAATTTGTTGCATGTACATATCTAGGTAACTGTGTAGTTATGCATAATTTACATGATTGGAAAAGCCCATATTCATTTAGAGAGTTCTTAACCATTTCAGACCTCACTTCTATTAATAATCAGTCTTCATCTGTACCATAATCTAATTATGATTAAAAGAACTCTTAAGGGGTGCCTGGGTGGCTCAGTGGGTTAAAGCCTCTGCCTTCAGCTCAGGTCATGATCCCAGGTTCCTGGGATCGAGCCCCGCATCGGGCTCTCTGCTCAGCTGGGAGCCTGCTTCCCTTCCTCTCTCTCTGCCTACTTGTGATCTCTGTCAAATAAATAATAAATAAAATATTTAAAAAAAACTCTTAAAATCATATACCACAAATAAGTTTTTTTTTAAAGACATTACTATTATTAATTGTATCCTTCAAATTCAAACTATTAACAACTGGAGGCAAATATCTGCAGAGGGATAATTTCAAATTACTTAAGGAGAACCTTAGACATTTCATACAAAATTATTTTTAACTGACCCTAATAATGTGGGTTGAAGTTCATCTGAAATCATCTGCTGATTAAGCAATCAAAGACATTATACTTCGCAAACCCCAAACTCAGCATGTTGAGCTAATAAAAGCTTAAAATTTTTATGTGAACTTACAGTTTTACCCTTTCTACAAAGGCGATTTTTGCACACTTGTCCAGGATAACAGGGATTTCTTTAGTAAAATACTATGACTAATATCTGAAAGTAATTCCAACTCTTCATATTTCATGCACACATATGCCCCGTGTATGGATTTTCTGTCACTTCTTTCAGAAGATGGTGTGTGGTCACTGTTTACCTACCTGTCCTGTGTGTTCTGTTTCATCTTTGTTTATGAGATACATCAGAAAAAACCTACAGATACAGAGAGACTAATCAGAAATGGATGGAATGGAAATGTCAGCATACACAGATACTTCTGATTGGGCTACAAGCTAACTCTTCACAGTGTCGGGAGGCCGAAGAAATGGAACAAATGGCAAGGCAAAAAAAAACAAAAAACAAAAAAAAAAACAACATGCCACGGGAACCAAAAACTTAATCTTTTTTAAAAGCATTTTTTCAGAGGAGCTAAAATGTGTGCACAGATCATGTTATTCCTCTTGGGAGCTGCTATCTGCCACGCTTAGTGCCAGATCCCACCTTCAAGGGTATCCATATTTATTCACTCAGAGGCCAGGAATCCCAATCCCCACTTAGAAAACCAGGGATCAGAAAGTTTAATTAACTTGCCAAATGCCTCATGGCTGTGAATTCCAAAGCCTGCTTTTTTTCCCCCCCTTTTGCTACAATGCTACTCTGCATCTCTTCTGTTTGATACTAAAACTGGGTTAGAAAGTAAGAATTCTATTTAACCAAACTGCAGTTTGGACTAGTTGTAAGTAAGTAAGAATTCTATTTAACCAAACTGCAGTTTGGACTAGTTGTAAGCAATAGATTTCTATGTGTTTTTTTTTTTTTTAAATGCAGCTTTTGACTCTGTTAAAATATAGTGCCTAAAGAGATAATAGTGCCTCGGGAGATCTGTAGGTTCTCAGAAAAGAAAAATGGAGATTTATAGATCTCTAGGAAGCAGCTGGAGTCTTCCTACGAGAAATGGGAAACATGGCCAATGCTCTCTGAGAGGCTAAGCATGTATTCCACTTATTCGAATTTTTCCATCTTTCCATTTCACGTTCTAGAAGGTATCGTTCACATGAATGGCTGCAAGTTCTTTTCTTAGGTGAACCTCCTCTTGGGGACAAGAGAACCACTAGTTGTGGGTCTTTCTCTCAAAGCCTGAGCCCAGTCATATAAAGAAAAGAAAGCCATAGCTCTCTTCCATTTCTGACAGACAGGGAGAGGCTGAAGAGTCCGAGACAGGCACACTCACAGGTAATTGGCCAGATTGTGTTCCTGTAAAGTGTGAGTTTCAAAGCCATGTGGTACTGTGTCGAAGTAATCGTTGCCTATCCCACAGATAAAGCATTTGGTCTAGAAGACAAAGGGAAATATTAAAATGTCAGATATCAAAAAGCAAAACAAAGGAACACACATCTCACCAATGGGGCAGCTGTTTGGTTTACTCAGTATTGTATAAGGTCATGAGGGAAGACTGTGCCAAGCACATGACTATTAATGTAACTGTGGCCTCAACTGTATCTTGCTGGAGGCTTAAAGGATACAGGTACCAGCAACAAATAACAGAAGAGAAAGAAGGGTCCATAATGATGGCAGTAAAGCTCTGTCTTTTCCTTATTTTCTCTCCCCTAAGTGAGAATGCCCAAGACTTAGTGATCACTCTTGTTCATGACATTGACTGAAATTAGGTAGGCAGTACTCAGTGTGTCTTCGACTGAGACCACAAACTTGGTACCTACCTGAACAAAGTCTGATGACCCAGGGGAGAAAGGTACAGATGACTCATATTTGGGGAGGGCCAAATCAAATACCAGGCTGTGGGGTGTTCAGTCCATGCCTGAGAGGGTCTGCCGTGTGCTAGGCACCGTGCTAGATATAGAATTAACCAGTGACAGGTACTGGGGTAACTTTCTACTCTAGGAATGGGATGCTGCTCCTTCTGCTCCCTGCTCATTCACACCGCATCTCTTAGAGCGGCACCTGCTTAGGTCTGCTGTCCACGGGACCGGCATGCAAGACCCCCCGAGAAGCAGGCTGTTTTATTATTAGAATTTTTTATGTATCAACTCGAGTGAATTTAATCATTGTGGCCTTCCTGTGGCTCCAGATGCTCCTCTTCCTTGCAAATTAGAAACTGTTTAATACCACTGAAGGCATGTTTACGATGCCTTAGATTTTAGGGCCTCGACTAGAGATGATTTAAGATAATTTATTGACTTCTCTCTGCCTTATTGATCAACGACTGTGGACAGCAAGAGGCCACATTCAGCAGTAGGTCTTTATGGCACTCGATGTTTTAACTACGTGGGCTCACACATAACAGCTCACCCTTGGACCTGCCCTTTCTCTTTGTTACCTCTCGTAGTTACTCTGGGTGTAACTGAGCCACCATCTGTCTGGTAGCTCATGCTGGAAATCCGGGTATCGTTTCTGCTTGCCCCAAACCCCTTGTCCTCTGTATCTCGCCAATCACCCACTTGTCACGCCAACTCCAAAGTACTGCTTGAATCTGTCTGGCCCCTACATCTTTGATTTCTTCAGCAGGAGCCTCATAATCTCCTGCCCCAAAAAAAATGCTCACAGCCCGCTTCTCTGCCCCTGATCTTCCCAGTTGCTAATGTACTCCCTATGTTTTAAACCATAGTAATCTTTGCAAAATGTAAACCCCTGTAACCTGCTTAAAACCCATTTCTGGTTTTCCACAGCCTCTAAGTTCTATAAAGTTCTCCTATGAGTTATTAGAAAGGGCTCAACATAGGGCTCTGCAGTTGCCTGTTTACTTGTCAATGAATCCATCATTTTGAATGGGTGGTTCTCCCGCTCCTTGAGGGGTTGATGGTGCCTTATTACTTTGCATACACCTGGAGCCCCACAGTTCCCGCCTAGCAGACTGGTTGGTGGTATGCACTGCCTGGATCGGAAGCAGGCTAAGGCAGTCCCCTGTTGCTTATGTGTCCTCCACCTATTTTCTCCCACATTCATGATTCTTGGATAAAGACAGTAGGGGAGACAAGTGCCCACAGCAACAAAGCCGAGCCAGCCACAGAAAGACTCACCTCCATGTCTTCTTTGACTTGCTCCTGTTGGTCTCTTAGTTCTCCAAAAGCATCAATAATTAAACCTAGTGTTCAATAAAAACACACACTAATCTTTATCAACCAGAGAAGAATAATTAAGTTCACACCCCTGGCTAATCCTTCCAAGGACAGGAAAATGTACAGCCGTGCCGGAAGAGGCTCAGAGTGTGGCACAAGTTGTGAGCACACACCTAACACTCCTCCCAGGGCAGCAGCCTTCTCTCTGGGGGCGGGAAAGGGGTTTCAAAATGAAGGAACAGAGCAGGAAAAACCCTTTGTTACCTTGGCACATACAGAGGATATGTTTCCTGCTCCCTCATTGTGAGAAAGAGCACTTGTGATTTCTGGTTGGAAAGCGCCAAAAACTCCACTAATGAGATTTTCAAGTACCAATTTGGAAATCAAACATTACCATATTAACTGAGGAATGTGCCTCAAATCTTTCTTTTCACAGATTCCTGAGAGATAAACTCAACAGCACATTATTAACTGTGTCAGCCAGAAATTTACTGCCCTGAGCTGTTTTCCCTCAGATCCTTTTTCTTCTCGGACTCACGGGCTGCACCTCTTCCAAGGGATTTATGAGTTTGCTCTCTTATAAAACACATCATTGTTATACTCAATGAAGACAGAAAGGATGGATTATGAATCCTTTAAACTTATTCATGTACTTTACTGGAAAAAAATTACAGTACCGTTTTGTGCCTGTACATCCTGGGGGACAATATGTTCACAGACATTTAATTCAAGCCAGATCAGGGATGAACAGAAAGAGCTAAGTAAGAGTGATTTTTCTGAGGGAGGAAAACTCCACATTGCAAGTATCCCTGGAGTGAAGGGAAGAACTGGGGGTCAGTATGGCATTCTGATTTTAAGTGAGGGCTCTGGGTCCAGACACCCTGCCTGGGTTTGGATTCCAGCCCTGACACTTCTTAACTGTGTCCTTTGGCCATGTTACTTACACTTGTTATGGCTCAGTTTCTGGAAATGTAAAAACCATCATTCTCACTGGGTGCATGAGGGTAGAGTTAATACCTGTGGCAGGCATGTAGCAGATACCCAACAATGGTAGCCTTAAGATTATTTAGGAAGCACAATTTGCATTAGGTACTATCTGGATACTTGTGTGTAAATATCACTTCTTTTAAAAGAAAAAAAAAACTTTCCAATAATCTACTGTAGCTTAGAGATTTATATACTTTGCATTTGAAATATCCAAAGGAGTTACACTGCTCACCCACCCAACAGTGTGTCAGTAAGTGGCAGGGCAGAGAGTCAAACTGAGGGAAGTGCTTCTTTTATCAGATTATGGGAAAAGAGCCCCATACCCATCTTCCCCTACACCCAGGGTCCCATGTTTCTTTGATTTTCCTTCTTCAGACTTTGAAGGAAGAAATCCTGAAAGGAAAAATTCTATTTGGCTTTTGCAGAGAGCACCTGACGTTCCTACCCTACCTTAATGTTACTTAAACAACAGGTGGCTCAAATTCTAGATCCTCTGGTGCTTCAGTGAAGACAATGCTTACCTTGTATTATGGCCAAGAGAATGACAATCACGAAGAAGAAGAAGGTGATGTCAAAGATGATTCGATAGATCTCATATTCATCGCCTGCTGGATCTTCGATTTCATCACCGATCCCTCCTCCAGCACGTACCCCGACATACATGTGGAACATATAGCACTGGAAAGGAGAGAAGCGGTCACTGCTTGAGGAACACTGCAAAGCTAAGATTCTCCCTCTAGTTCCTAATCCTCACTCTGGAAACGGTGAGAATCTTTGCATTCTATATTGCCTCTTTTTGTTTCAGTATCTGTGATTGTGACGCAAATACTTGGCTCCTACACTCTGCTGCCTTTTAAACAAAACTGCACTGCACACTCTGCTTAGCACCTTCTGTCACACTTTGTGGAGAATGAAAAATACCCCACTAACATCTGGCATAAGGTGATCCTATTAAGATCACATTAAGGTCCACAAATCTATGTTTAATCACTCTGTTCATGTTTTTAGCATAATAGACATAGGAAGGAGGAAGTAAAAGTAAATGTATAATCGGATGGAATCTCAGAAATTTAAACTAGAAAAAACCAAACTCCATAACCCTCACCATCCCCTCATCTGTCATGTATGGAATGTGATGCTGAAATTTTTCTACTCAAATGTGAATAATAATGAAGAGAGGAGAGGCAGGGAGGAAATAACAGCTCATTGTTTAAAGTGTGAAACAAAGCAACCAGTAATAAGTACAGCTTCAAGTGCCTGCTACAGAACAGGGAGGGGTTTCTCAGCATTAGCCCCGTTGACATTCTGGGCCAGATCACTCTCTGTGTGGGGTCTGTCCTATACATCATAGGATTTTTTTTTTTTTTCATCATGGGATATTTTAGAAGGATCTCACCCTCCACCCACTCAATGCCAGTCGCACCCCATCCCACAGATGACCAAAAGTGTCTACAGACATTGCCAGGTGTCCCCTGGGGGACAAAATCAGAACAGTTGAGAATCAGTGGCTGTAAGCATCCATGGTTGATCTTTATTCAGGATAAGTTCATACTCTCCATGTTGGGGCCTCAGATACAGTGAACCTTAACCCCTCTCTGGTGATCAGTCATGGCTCCCAAACACCACCCTCCACCCTAACCATACCCCTCAGATAAACTATCCCAGATTCTAGATCTTGGTTTGCACATGCTCCTTACCTTGAAAAATCATTCCACATTCTTTTTTTTTTTTCAAAGATTTTCAAAGATTTTATTTATTTATTTGACAGATCACAAGTAGGCAGAGAGAGAGGAAGGGAAGCAGGCTCCCTGCTGAGCAGTGAACCCGATGTGGGGCTCCATCCCAGGACCCTGGGATCTGACCTTCAGATCAGGTCATTCATGACCTGAGCTGAAGGCAGAGGCTTTAACCCACTGAGCCACCCAGGTGCCCCTCATTCTACATTCTTATGCATTCCTTTCATCTCTTCGACCCTCAGTGAATAACCCTTCCTCCATGAGACCTTCTTAAACTGTTCCAGACACTCTGATTTACCCAACTGATGTCATCCACCAGTGCAAATTACATTTACCCACTGTCTGCCATAATGAAGGGGGCAAAGGCCTTGAAAGTATTCTCTTGGGGAGATATCACAATCCCCTGATTTTCTTCTACATTTCTAGCCATTCCTTCTCAGCCTCCTTGGCCACTTCTTCATCTCCCTGTCTTTTCATGAACCAGTGCCCTACCACTGGGTTCTCTGACCTCTATTCTTTTAGGACACTTCCTAGGGGAATGTGCCCAGGTTCATACTTAAGTTGTTGTCTCTGCTAATCACTTAAATACATTTCTGTTTACATCATGGGTCTCCTTCCTGAATTCCATCCAGATTTGTATCCCCAATTCACCTAGTTTTGATGCTTTATGATCTCTTTCACTCAACTAGGATTGGCTTCATTACAAGAACTATTTTGGTTACTGCTCTATTATCAGTTCCTAGAAGAAGGTCCAGCACATTGATAGGAACTTCTAAATCACTTGGGATGAACAAGGAGTGAAAAACCATGACTGATCAGTGTTCTCATGGAGACTTCACTGCCTCAACCTATAAATCTCAAATTCTCAGATCACCTTAAAAAGCACAAAGTGCAGTCATAGAACCGGCAGCAAGGGACACCACAATGCTCAATAGTTCAATAGCTAATAGTGGTAGATATAGCTAAAAATTTTCCTGGGTCAGATGCCTGGAATTTAATGAACAAAATTTAAAAAAAACTGGGTCACTCAGAAAGGAACTTTGTCAGTCTGGCACACAATGAACAGAGTGTATCACAAGGCAGCTCTATACCCACCCCTGGCCAACCAAGAACTATTCTGGAGCTCAGGTATGGGGCCACTCTTACAGAGAGGCCTGGAAAGTCAATCTTTAGACCCCAATGAGACTAGTGGTGCCTAAACTAAACTACGCATCTGGATCACCTAGAGGTATAAACACTGGGGATTTCTGGTACCCCCTACTGAAAAACTCTGGAAGTAAAATTTTGAAGACCATCTCTTAAAAAAATATCCCTTGGGACATTGCATTCATTTCCAAAAACTGTCTAAAACAGTGCTTGAAACTCAGAACAGTGGATCTATAGGAAGAGGAAATTTTATTTTCACTATATACTCTTGCATACTGTTAGGATTATTTTTGCCATAAGCATTTTTATTAAGAAAAAAGATCAGGCTGTATATTTTTCTCTAAATCTGTCTTCATATGTGCTTAGTTGTGGGCATGGGAAGTAATTATTGCAGCTGCCTACTCTTTACTTAGTGAACTAACATAAGCCATCCTTTCCTGGCTTCACCATACTTAGCCAGGTATGTAACTCCTCTGTGGGCTGGAGATTCAGTTCTGACACTCGGCCTGGCTCTGGTCTAGCACTTCTCCATATCCAGTTCTGGCCCTTTGGCTCCCACACTCCTGCTATACCCATATTGGGCCAACAGTGTAACACTGCAATGCCCCATCCAGGTTCTGGAATGTCCTAGCTCTCCAAGTCCTGCCTCTTTGACAAGTAGGGGATGAAGATCATCTAGCTCCTTCCTTTTGCTAAATCTTGCTAACCAAGACTTTGGATTATAATTTGGCTTCCAACATAGAGTTTGTATTGACTTGTGGCACAGACTCTTAACAAGTAGGATATTGGTATTCTGACTCATACTTCTGACTCTTAGGAGCCTGGTTAATTTGAGTCTGTCCTCAAATGAATGATTCATTTTTATTTTCTAGACATGCACAGCTGTAGACAAGATCATGGAATGATGTTAAATTACCAAGTAAGTGTCTACTATTTACTATTCTCAGATCTTCAGATCTCATTCATCTAGCCTCTCCCAGCAATAGCCCTGTCTCTCTGCTCACCTTCATTCTGTGACAACTCTGATGCCAGAAAAGGCATTCACCAGCAATAAAGACTTACAGCCATGCTGAAAAGATAAGTAGTCTTAGGGATTTAATTATTTAGGCTTAATAAGATAGTACATTTTAAAAGAATAAAATGCATGGTTCACTTGTGGGATTTTTGATATTGATTTTACCAATCTTAACCTTCACTACCTGCTGAAATAGCAGGTAGATGGCTGCTAGGGTGGACTGTGAGATAGTGGGGTAAACACCCGGAAATAGGGGGCGATCGGGCTTTTAGTTCTCAGGTTTTCATTCTGCTTCTGAAAACAGGAAACCTCTTATTCAGCTTCCTTTTCATAAAATCAGTTCAAACCTGATCATCAGAGCTGGAGAATGGGAAGTAATTCCAGGAGACAAACAGATATACTTTGTTCAGAGAATCTGAGTCACAAGGAAGGAGGGTGCCTAGCACTACAAACACTAGACACAGTTGTTAATTCTCAAGATTTACTATTCTGTGGCTTCTGTCACCAGTCACTCATCTCAGTGTCTTCATTCCAGGGCTAAGCACTGTTTGCAATAGCTGTAAGAAACACAGGAGAAACAGTTCCTGGTAGATTGGTGAAGATCTTTATAAGATCTTTATTCTGATCCAAAAAATGGGGGTGGGGGGGAGGCCATGGGAAGAAATAGAGATAGAGACGGAGATTACTTGTTGGGAGAGTAAAATAAGTGATTCAGAATAGTGGCACCCATATGGCTCAATCGGTTAAGCACCCAACTCTGGATTTTGGCTCAGGTCATGATCTTAGGGTCCTGGGATTGAGCCCCATGTAGGACTCCTCATTCGAGGTGGGAGGTCTTTGTCTCCCTCTGCCCCTCCCCTGGCTCCCTCTGCTTGCTAGCATGCTCTCATCCTCTAAAATGAATAAATAAATCTTAAAAAACAAAAAAACCCAAAAAAACCTAAGCTGGTTACTTACCTAGGAGCGACTCCTTATCTCAATCACCTGGAAAGTTTTTTGCTTTTTTGTTTGGTTGGTTGATTTTTTCCCCCAAATACACAGGTTTTGACAACTCCCTTGCAGTATCTGATTCAAGGGATCTGGGGTCTTCCCACAGACCTATGGATTCATAAAGAGCTGCCCTGGTGAATCCTGTGTGCCTTGGAAGTTGAGAACCACCCCTTTGGAGATGAATGTCTTTATATATGTTAAGCCAGTCTCCCTGGCTATCTAGCTAAAATCATTTCTCTGCCCAGGACTCTGGAACTTTGGATCATTTTTCACTTTTTCCTCTTACATTCTTGGAGAGGAGGTTCAAATTCTCTCAGGATACTGCTGGCTTAATTAGATTTTCACGCTCAAAACACCAGGCACGGCCATGCCTTTTTCCCCTGGTGATTTGTGGGTACTTACTGCAGGATATGGGAAATATAGAGAGCACAAACGAATATCGCCCTGACATATGTTTGTTGAGGCAGTTCCTAAAAGTGGGAGGAGCAAAAGTCAGCAAGGGTAAACTTTTGGAGCTTTTAAAAGTAATTAAAGAACATTACTCCTGTTCTATATATTAGGGATTTTAGGCCTACAGACATGGGAGAAAGTAGGTCATGAATTAAAACTTTTGCATGCTAAAGGAAGACCAATTCCCATTACTTTATGGTCTACTTGGACTCTTATTTGGTCCGTTCTGGACCTTTTGCAAACCCTAGTGTCTCAGGTAAAAATTGAAAATGGGGTGGGCCCAGGTGGAACATAAATCAGATAAACATAAGTTATCTGCACTAAATGTAAAACTTACTCTGTCAAGGTTTGCTGAAGGTCAAATAAGCTCATATTATCTCTGTTGGAATTTGTTAACAAAAAGAAGACTAAACTGATAGTTAATTGTCTTTCTCAAAGTTTTCATGGGTAATTGTTAAGATAGCTTTTGAAGTCTTTGGTAACCTGAAACTTTAGTTTTGCTTGGATGACAAATTAAATTTGTTGGACATCTAGGTCTTTTCGAAATGGGATAAAATGCTAAAGCATTGATAACTGGACATAGTTTTGTGCTTTTGACTTATTGCAAAGAACTAAGGGTATTTAAATCTGTTGGTAAACATGTTTTGTGCTTAACTGATTCACAAATTTGATAGCTAAAGAATTCTAGTGTAACAGTTCACAATTGGTTACTCCTTAGTCTTCACTGGAGATTAAGGTTTCTAAAGAGTGCAAAATTCTGCTAACTGTAACTAAGACTGATGGAAATAAGGGAATCAACTCTGTATGTGGAAAAGTAGGAGATATGTAAGAAAGATAAGGAATGGGAATACATTTTTGTTGAACGTAAAAAGTAATTTTGTCCTAAATGAGATGGTTGTTTGGAAAGAAATGGCTTGGGACAAAATCTGAATGCAAAGGAAAGTTGTAGAAGGTTTGTGAAGGGAAATCTTTGGAAATGAATTTTAGGTGTGTTCAGGATGGACTAAGATTGAAATGAATGAATTTTAAAAACACTGGTATAAGATTGAAAGTCGGCTTTTGCTCTTTTCAAAAAGACAAAGTATTCTCAATTGTTGTTCTGCTCTTGATAAGAAAATTCTGCAAATAGTTGTTTTCTCTCCTTCCTGCCTAGAAAAACCAGTTTGTGTGTCTTGCCTTTATCAGGTTTTAAGGTCCCTGAACTATTTAGGCATGTGTTTTAAAACCTCCTAAGGTTTTAACAAAGTTCCCCAAGATTTAAATCATGAACAAAGTCTTAATAACTAATTAGGCTTGCTTGTTTGGTATGTAATGTTCTGGTTCTGGCTATTAAAGTGTTATGTGTCACAGAATTAGAGTTTCCTTGTCTAATTATATCACAGTAAACTCTCCTATCAGATCATTAACAATGTCCATTTCTGAGGGGTTTTTTTGTTGTTTATAATTGTTCTTACTCTCTGGTAAAATGAGTTTCATTTCAAGGAGAGTCCCATAAAGGACTTTTAGGACAATACAGGTATTCAGTATCTCTAAGATCAGAACTGAAATATTTCCAGAGCTAACTAAAGCTGCATTCAAGCTAAACCAGAATTAGTAACATGGAACTAAATAAAAAGTGTATAGTGTTATGACTCTTGTTTGAAACATTGCTGGTTCTCTAATGTTTGCTCTTCCAGACTAAGGAATCTTTTTCTTAAGATATCTGTGACTTGTAAAAGTGTAAAAATACTCATTTGTAAACAAATCAAAGCATTCAACCTTTCTCTCTACCCATACCCTCAAATTCAAAGGTCTCAGTAAGTATTCTTTCTTCCATGATAATCCTGGTCATTTGCATAAATTCAGTAAGAATCTGTTCTTGTAACAGGACACCATTGGAAACATGGGTGATTTTACCAAGGCTTTGACTAGAATGTCATATTTGAGAAAGACACGCATAGACTCAGATATGACCCGACAGCTTTAAGGAATTAAGGTTGGCTTTATGAAACCTGGAGCCACAAAGCTCCTTGGAACTGTTCCCAGTAGCCTCACCAAGTTAGTAAAGAATGTTACTTCCTCGAAGGTGCAGGAACCTCAGGATACTCTGGGGACCTCAGGAAGAGGTCACCCAAATTTGGGTGGATTCCACCCAAATCCACAGGTACTTCAGGCATGTCTAATGGCAAATATTTGACTTGGCTTCTGGCCTAGAGCTACTAGAAGTTCAAACTAGAGATTCCTTATAAAGTTCTAGCAAAGCAGATTCTAAAAGATCTGTATGATCACTCACTGTTCTTGCTGAGTTTATGTAAATAATTAGGCCAAGGTTGTTAAAACTGGACTTGTTTTTTCAAATAAACTAGTCCTGATTTGGCTATCTTTGGGAATGAGGGCTATTTAAGAGAAAAAAAATTGTTTAAAAAACACCCAACTTTGTGGATGTTAAATTCTAGATTTGATTGTCTTTAAATGTTTGTAGTTTACCTAAGCTAGACAACTTGAGGTAAGCTTCACAGAAATTACCACAGTAACTCCTGTATAAATACGACGATCTTTTACTTATTATTCTGTGGGGATAATAACAGAACCCCATGGACACATAATTATTTAAACAGCTGGAAAATGGGATTAATTCCCCAACAACTGTATAACTCAACTAGCACCCTGACCAGTTCTGTGTGGCGTGGATAATGAAATTATGCCCTAAAAGCCAGAGCATATCCCACTCCACAGGATTAACTATGGACTTGTGGAGATAATGGATGGCCCCACTTCCTTTATGATTGGATTGGATGATGCACTTGGGGATAGCCTTGTCTCCTGAGACAAGTTTTCTCCCACTTGCCGCTGATCCTTTGTAATTAGAATATTAACATTTTACCTCAAACAAAGAGGTCTTGATGGTATTATTCCTTAGTCATATTTATCCTAGAAGCCACCTCTATTGAGGTACAGTTGCAAAGAAAGGCTTTAGCTAAGCATAAAACAGCCCTCCGGGTAAAAGGAGCCTCAAAGCTCACTATGGGACAGTCCTTGACTGTAATGACTTCATGTGGGCAGGTGATCCTGACCACACACAGAGATACTTTTTTTTTTTCTCCGCAGAGACACTTCTTTACTGTCGGTGTTGGATTCAGCTGCCTCCATCTTTTGTAACTCCCCTATACACTCCCAACTGACCAAAGTTGACCCGAGTAGGTAGGGACAACTCTACGCCCTATTCAGCAGGAAGAAGTTACAGAAGATGAGACCTTCCACCTTCAAGAACTTTAAAGATTTAAGGTAAAAAAATTGTTCAGGGGGAATGATAAGGGAACAAAAGGCCGTTATTATGGTTCTACGTCAAAAAAATCATCTATTACCGGTCTCTCAGCACAGAAATCAGAACTAAGGACAATGATTACACCTTAATAAAAAAGTAAATAGAGAAAGAAAAAAAGAGAAAGGAGAGGAGGGAGGAAGGAATGGGGGAGCCAGCCAAATCTGAAGCATCACCTAGTCTGAAAAAACTGCAGCTATAGCGCCACCTGCTGTTAGGTTTGAAACACTGGCAGGTGATCAAGGACCCTGAGAAAACCTGAAATGTTCCTACAATACCCTAGGAAACAACCAGAAATAACAAAGGCAGTGGAAGCTTAGCATGATGCCCAGAAAGTAGGGCATGAGTGAAGAAAACCTATCTCAAGCCAACAATACTAGTTCTCCCCTGTGAAGACTAAATGCTAGAGGTGGATGGAAAGGAAGGATTCTCTTCTGAGAACCACATGAAAGAAATCAAACCTGACCACCTCCTACTCCATCCTTCAGCCTTGCTGCCTGCTTGGTTGTGCTAAGCCGTGACTTCTGATGAGCACTACCATAAGTGATCAGTTACATCTTACATGTTGTTGGCTTGTTCATGCCTCACAGCAGGAGTATCAGTAAGAGACCTAACACTATAAGGGAAATCTAGGTCATGTGGCCTCTGGTGCGACAGTTCTTAAGCACCATCAGCTAGATGGGAGCATGTGCAAAGCAACACAGCCTCATCTGGATGGTTCACTCAACAGCCGCACACAGTTATGACTGAGCTGTTTGTATCATGGCATTGAGTCGTCTTTTGCAAGAACAAACATCTAAGAGGTATCCTTGTGGGGCCCCCAACCTCACCCCAGCCAAAGGCAAGACAGAAAGCTTTAGAGATATAAACACGCACAACAGAGCTGGTTGTAGGTAGTCTCACTTGTACAGGCAGAAACCCCTTCAACCGAGCAAAATCCAGGCTCAGTCCTGAGCCCATAGTTGAAAACATCAAGAAGCCTTATTTCTCTACCTTCTCTATACTTGCCCCATGCAATTGGTAAAGGCAGTTAGTTGTCTTCCTAACCCACCTCTGTTCAAAGCACGCCTGGGTTCTTCTCATAATAAGTACATTGGCAAAATTCACAAAAGCAGTAGAAACACATACTGAGAGTGATATTCAAAATGTAGTCATCCAAGGCTACCATTAGGATAACTGAACAGGTCAAATCTGACTCATGACATTAGAAGGAGAGACCAGGATATTGCAGGGGACCCATTGTGGTAGGAGGTTGGGGGATGAAGGCCACACTGTTACTACTCCCTAAGACAGGTCACTCGATACTACTCCCTAAAGTCTTCCCGCCTTTCCAGCATTCTTCAGCAATCCATGAGGACCATACCCTCTGAGAATGAATGACCTTAGTAAACCTTCTGACGTAAGGAGCATGGACTTTGAGATTTAACCACTGGGGACAGGGTGGGAGAGGATTCTCCTGGCAGAGAAATGAATCCCCCTGGAGTCCATGGAGACACAGTGGCCTGCTGTTAGTCCTTACTCAGTTTCTCCTGTGCCTTGTCGCCTCCTCCAGCCTTAGGGTCCCCTCCCTGCCTCTAGCCAGCTTCTATCCCTAGTCTTCAGGGTCATCAGGTAGAGAAGCAAAGTGGATATTAAAAGCAGCTCCCAGAAGAGGAGGTAAAGGATTTCTAAAGTACTTCCTTAATGATTGTAAAGTGTTGCACGTTAGTGACTCGTGGGTGTTATGCTACCAGTGACCAGTCTCTTACTATATAAGTTTATTTGCTCCCTAATCTAGTCCTGCTCCCTGTAGGAACCCTTGTTAACAGTTCCGTATGTATCCTTCCTGTTTCCATATTGTAGCATATCTAATATGTACATTCTAGCGTGTGTGTGTGTGTGTTTGTGTACAAATTAGGATTTTATAATACTATTGAAGATCCGCTCCCCCTCCACTTAAAAGCAATTTGTATGCCTTTGTAAATCAACACGTAGAGATCTATCTTACTTTTATTTTTTTCCATCTTATTTTTAAATAGCTACCTACTTTCCTGTTGTATGGATTTTCCATAGATGACTTAATCAGGACTCTATTGATAATTGTGGTAGCAGCAAGTATCCTTGGACATACAGGAGCATATTCGTAAATAAACATTTATATCAGTACTAGTAGTGGAACTGACAAGGAAAAGGGTGAGTACAATTAAAAATGTGAGAGCAAGATTGCAAAATTTCTCTAAAATCATTGTGTTGTTTTAAATTCCCAACAAGTGTTTATGAAAGTGCCAGTTTTCCCATCAATATCACAACTGTGGGTATTAACAGACTTTAATATTTTGCAAACCTGATAGGTAAAAAGGGGTGGCCAGTTGTTCTGATTCACATTTCTTTAATTACAATAGAGGGTAAGCATTTTCCCAATTTATAAGCTGATTGAATTTTACCATGAGTTGTCTAGACATACTTTCTCTTGGCTTGTTTATTTCCTAGTGATGTAATAAGGACTCAGTAAATTAAGGACACTGGCCCTTTGTTATAGTGTTGAGTATATTTTTCTCAGTTTCTCATTTGTCTTTAATATTTTGCTTATAGTTGATCCTTTTTAAAGTTTTTAGGCTTCCATGCATCTCAGGTTTTATGTCATACTCAGAAATACCATTTCCCACTTAAAAATTGTTATTATTTCAAAAGTCAAATTCTAACTTTTTTGCATTATAATATTTGTTCTGTTCAGAATTTTTTTTTATTTGAAGAACTAGGCCCATACCAATTTTTAATCAAAATTTCCTCAAAAGCACATCCATAGTACCAACACCATTTATTGAATTCTTCAGTCATGATTTCAAAAGCCACTTTTATAATATTTTTAATTTCCCAGTTGTATCTGAATATATTTCTAGACTCTACCCCGCCCCATAGATTTATCATAGTTTTTGTAATATTAGTTCTCTCTCACTATTCTTTTGGAATGTTTATTT
Source organism: Mellivora capensis (assembly GCA_004024625.1). Taxonomy (NCBI): domain Eukaryota; kingdom Metazoa; phylum Chordata; class Mammalia; order Carnivora; family Mustelidae; genus Mellivora; species Mellivora capensis. The sequence continues at coordinate 145,964 of PISX010001686.1, read as the reverse complement.
TTTCTAGAGTAATTTTACTATCAGTTTGTTAGTCTCTTACCCATTAACCCCATTTATGTAGCTATTTTGATTTGATGTCATTGAAGAATTCACCTCCTTTCAGCTAGTGGTATGTATTTCCAATCTAAGATCTCATGTTGGATAGCTTCTGATTTGCTATTTTCAGAGGGGTGGGTTACGGAACAGTGATAGACCAATATGAAAACTTTCACATCCACTGATTTTAAAATCAAGACTAAAAAGATAATCAAAGCCAGGATATTGAATATAAAAGCAAAAACCAACAGTTCTATTGAGAGATGTATTTTTGGACTTCAGTGATGTCAGTTAATACCATTAAAGTGAACAAGTCACTAAGGCTTCAAAATAGTCTCCAAGGAAATAATATTACCTGCTGTCCTAGACTCTGTGAACCAGTAAGCTAAAGTGCTGATAGTGAGCCTCCCAGTTCTAAGTTCTTTATGCAGGAAATCTCCTCATTATCAGGTTGCTGCAGCTGATGTGCAAAAATGGTAGAAATGGTCCTTTATGTTCCATAAAAAATTGAAAATAGTTGTTGGTTTGCCACACACTTTTTACTGTGCATGCTGTTTTCTCTTCCACATGGCTGAAGAATAACTACACTGACCACTCAGACTGAAGAAGGAGGAGAATTTTTTCATTCATATGAGATCAAGTGTATGAACTTACTGTTAGCATATCATCACATTTCATATCTGGAGTATCACCGTCTTCACTTTTATTGTAGAATTTTCGGAAAAAATTGAATGCCACAACAGTATATAGGTATACAACAACAGCTAATAAGCCAACGGTTAATACAAGCTGGAAAGCAAGATGACAGTGAACATGCATTAGAAAAGTAAGACATATATGCCTGGCATATTTGACATCAGTGTGGGAGGAAAGCATTCTATGAACACATAGTTGGATCTATGGACTGGAAAGTAATGGCATCCATACCTTACTCCATACCTTTCTTACCCCCCTGGGGCGGGTATTTCCATATTCTCTTTATTTTATCAAGTTTTCAGACTATTTCATGCAAAAACTGCCTACTTAATTGGCTGGTAAATGCATACAACAGCTGGAATAGGAATAAACTCTTGATTTACTTTCATGTCCAAGTTGATCAGAGTATGTATATGTTGAAAACATGACTTTCACCAGGTTGGCAAAAATATGTTTCTGGTTTTATCACAGAAATTCTAAACACACCAAAATGCATTCTTTTTTCTGTCTACTTCCTCTGACTACAGCGAATCCCTATGTTGTTCCCTGTGGCAACACATCTTAAGTCGTTCAAAAATCACTTTATAATTATCTGGAGAAAACGTGTTATCTGAATAGAGGGCTTAATTCACTTCTACAAATTAAGTACAATGCCACTGTAAATTTCTGCATGTTTTACCTATAAGGACTACGAAGCTCTCTAGATTGCTACAAATGAAAAACTGATAGCTCAAAAAGAAAAGGAATAATCACAGCAGAATTTTAGAAGTTAATTGAAACTAGTGCCAGAACTTGTGTGAAAATATACAATAGATTCAGCATCTCCACTTTTTAAATATATGAGGAACTCAATACTGTAAGTGAATAAGCATAATATACTTTTTTGCTAAAGTCATACATTCAGAAACTAAAGTGACATGTAAGAACAATGTGTTGAAATGAATTGTTACACTGAAAAGAAATTTTAAAAAAAGAAAAATGTGTTGAAATTTGGGAAACTAAAGATCATGAAAATTTAACTGTGAATCATGTGAAATTAACAGTGGACATAGTTCAAGTTTTTTGCAGGGGCATGGATTTAAAAATATGCTGGATTATAAAATTCGGGGAGAAGACTCTGTTAAGCCAAATAACTGACATAGAATGTGTTAGCTCCCAGTGGATACTTGATAGAGAATGAATCAATTAATACATACTTCTACAGTAAAATGACATTACAGCTGGACTCCATTAAAACATAAATTGATTATCTGGAACTAAACCATTATTAGGTAAGTACTTTAAGTATGACCTTGTCAAGTATGAAACATTCTTTTCTTCCACCCAATTTAAAAGTGGAGAAAAGAATATCTAGATACCCCCTTTTGAAATATTACATTAAAATAAGAACGTGGCATCTTGTATTTTATTACTGTTACAACTAGTGGCTCAGGATGCTATGACATATTTTGGTTCTCTCTGGTATCAAATGGAGTAAATATTGTATTGGGGAAAAATGAACTATTTCCTGGGGATGTTTTTGTATGTGTCATGGCCTGTGCTAATACCCCCACATTTATGTTTTTATTTAATTTCCCCCCAAACCCTAAAAGGCAGGTACTTTTATTGTATTCATTTTACAAAATGAGTAGTTTTAAAAATGTTAAGTAAGTTAGTTATCCAAGGTCACTCAGCGACTCAGTCAAGCCCAGACTTGAATGTGGGTTTAGGGGGACTCTTAATAACTCTCATGGTTTATAAAAGAAAAGTACAGGTCCTCCGTTCACATAAATCTGTACATTGCCATTAGGGGTTGGGTTTATTTAGGTTAGTATATTTGTTGGTTTTTTTTGGTTTTTGCAGGAGGGAAAAAAGATCAACTTTTACCTGCTTGCCATTGTGAGTTACCGATGACAAGATGGTTCTTAGCGTCTTAAATCCCATAGCAATGTCAAGAAGATGAGCAGCAAAAAAAAAGTTATTATAGTGTCCAAGAACAGACATAGTCATATACCAGGCCAGGTAGAGGAAGGACTGAGAAGACAAAACAGGAGGGAAGCATATTAGAAGATAGGATGAGGGACTATTATCAAAAGCTACTCTGATTTCATTCTACTGTAATCACTTCATTTACTCCTTTCTTAGTCTATACATTTATATTATTCTAATTAGTTATATCAGTTTGTGTATTTTATTATCCTTTAGTTTGTTCTGGGAGGTTCAATGTCCCTTCTCTCCTTTATAGCAGAGATCATGTTCTTGAGAATTTTCCCACAGAGAAAGTTTTATTGACTTAATATTTGATAGCAAGGGATCTCCACCTATGCACTACTGATAGTTTACACTGGGTAATTCTTTGTTGTGGGGACTGTCCAGGGCATTGTAGGATGGTTAGTTACAACCCTGGTCTCTACCCATCAGATGCCAGTAGCTCCTTCTCCATAGCTATGGCCACTAAAGATGTCCCCAGACATTGCTAAATGTCACTTTGGGAGACAAAACTGCCCCTGCTGGGACCCCCTGCTCTAAAGTCAACCAAAGAACCAACCAACTTACCTTCCCTATTTTTCATTTACTTAACTAAATCAGTGTTTGTTGAGACCTACTAGTTAGATCATATGTGATGTCTTTTTAATTAACATATAATGTATTTGCCCCAGGGGTACAGGTCTGTGAATCATTAGGCTTACACACTTCACAGCACCCACCATATCACATACTCTCCCCAGTGTCCATCACTAAGCCACCCTATCCCTAGCCCCTCACCCACCCAGCATCCCTCAATTTGTTTTGTGAGATTAAGAGTCTCTTACGGTTTGTCTCCCTCCTGATCCCATCTTGTTTCATTTTTTCCCCTCCCTACCCCCCAGGACACCCCACCTTCTCTCTCAAATTCCTCAGAGAGATCATATGATAATTGTCTTTCTCTGATTGACTTATTTCACTTAGCATAATACCCTCTAGTTTCATCCACGTCATTGCAAATGGCAAGATTTTGTTTCTTTTGATGGCTGCATAGTATCCCATTATATATATATATATATACACCACATCTTCTTTATCCATTCATCCGTTGATGGACATCTAGGTTCTTTCCATAGTTTGGATATTGTGGACATTCCTGCTGTAAACACTCAGGTGCATGTGCCCCTTTGAATCACTACATTTGTATCTTTAGGGTAAATACCCAGTAGAGTGATTGCTGGGTCATAGAATAGCTCTATTTTCAATTTTTTGAGGAACCTCCATACTGTTTTCCAGAGTGGTTGCACCAGCTTACATTCCCACCAACAGTGTAGGAGGTTCCCCTTTCTAGGCAGCCTCGCCAACATCTGCCATTTCTTGACTTCTTAATTTTAGCCATTCTGACTGGTTGTGAGGTGGTATCTCACTGTGGTTTTGATTTATTTCCCTGATGCCCAGTGATGTTGAACACTTTTTCATGTGTCTGTTGACAATTTGGATGTTGTCTTTGGAGAAATGTTCGTGTATTCAGGCCCTTTTCTTGGTTGGATGATTTGTTCTTTGGGTGTTGAGTTTGATAAGTTCTTAATAGATTTTGGATACTAGTCTTTTATCTGATAGGTCATTTGCACACATCTTCTCCCATTCTGTCAGTTGTCTTTTGGTTTTGTTGACTGTTTCCTTTGCTGTGTAAAAGCTTTTGATCTTGATGAAGTCCCAATAGTTCATTTTTGCCCTCACTTCCCTTGCCTTTGGCTGTGTTTCTAGGAAGAAGTTGCTGCGGCTGAGGTTGAAGAGGTTGCTGCCTGTGTTCTCAAGGATTTTGATGGATTCCTGCCTCACACTAAGGTCTTTCAGCCATTTTGAGTCTACTTTTGTGTGTGCTGTAAGGAAATGGTCCATTCATTCTTCTGCATGTGGCTGTCCAATTTTCCCAACACCATTTGTTGAAGAGACTGTGTTTTTTCCATTGGACATTCATTCCTGCTTTGTCAAAGATTAGTTGACCATAGAGTTGAGGGTCCATTTCTGGGTTCTCTATTCTGTTCCATTGATCTATGTGTCTGTTTTTGTGCCAGTACCATACTGTCTTGATGATGACAGCTTTGTCATCATCAATAGAGCTTGAAGTCTGGAATTGCAATGCCACAAACTTTGGCTTTTTCAACATTCCTCTGGCTATTCGGGGTCTTTTCTGGTTCCATATAAATTTTAGGATTATTTGTTCCATTTCTTTGGAAAAAATTGATGGTATTTTGATAGGGATTGTGTTAAATGTATAGATTGCAGTAGGTAGCATAGACATTTTCACAATATTTGTTCTTCCAGTCCATAAGCATGGAACATTTTTCCATTTCTTTGTGTTTTCCTTAATTTCTTTCATGAATACTTTATAGTTTTCTGAGTACAGATTCTTTTCCTTTTTGGTTAGATTTATTTCTAGGAATCTTATGGTTTTGGGTGCAATTATAAATGGCATTGACTCCTTAATTTCTCTTTCTTCTGTCTTGCTGTTGGGTATAGAAATGCAACTGGTTTCTGTGCATTGATTTTATATCCTAACACTTTACTGAATTCCTGTATGAAGTCTAGCGGTTTTAGAGTGGAGTCTTGGGTTTTCCACATAAAGTATCATAATATCTGCAAAGAGTGAGAGTTTGACTTCTTCTTTGCTGACTTGGTTGCCTTTTATTTCTTTTTGTTGTCTGATTACCAACGCTAGGATTTCTAGTAGTATGTTGAATAGCAGTGGTGATAGTGGACATCCTTGCTGTGTTCCTGACCTTATGGGAAAAGCTCTCAGTCCCCTTGAGAATGATATTCACTGTAGGTTTTTCATAGAAGGCTTTTTGATGATATTGAGGTATATATCCTCTATCCCTGTACTGTAAAGAGTTTTGATCAAGAAAGGATGCTGTAGTTTGTCCAATGCTTTCTCAGCATCTATTGAGAATATCATAGCATGGCATATTCTTAACCAAGCATCTCACTTTATGTGAGCCAAAACAAGTCGAGCAGAAAACGCAGATCTCATGATACAATTGGTACTGTCTGTAGAAATTCTGATTATAATCAATGTAAGGGATTAACTTTTCAGAGGCTAGAAAATGTATATGCTTTTTGAGGGGAGGGGAATGAATAAAGTAGAGAAAAAGATATTGTGATCATGCTTACTTTTTGGATTAGAGTCTCTTGGGAAAAACTTATGTTTTTGCCAGTAGGGTTGGGAGCTACCTATTTTGGGAAGGGGTGGACACCTCCATTTTGACCAGAGTATATCTTAAACTTTAGAACTAAACAAACAGGGGGCTGAGATGGTACAGAATTTTTATGGGCAACTTGGGGCTTACGTTAGAAATCAGGCTAAAAAAAAAAAAAAAAGAAAATAGTATTTGAAAACAGACGCTGAGATAAGACTATGCAGAATGTGCTCAGTTTGGTTTGGCAGAGTTTCAGAAGATGAGTCTGGAAATGTACAGCAGGGTTGGAAGGCCTTAAGCTCATGTGAGGGATATGGGCACATCTTTTGGTCCATGGGAGCCCCTGGAGCATTGTACAGAATAATGGTGTATGAAAAGCAGCATCTTATGAACATGTCTTGAGCACCTACCAAGCACATACAGTCTCTCATTTTCTTCTAGCAAGATCCCTGGTAAGGAGGCAGTTTTAGCTCCAAATTTACAAATGAGGAAAAGTGAGCTCACTCAGGTCAAGCTCCCTCCTAAAAGAAGGCGTAAGTGGCAGAGCCATCATGTTGGGACACCACTGGCTGACCCCACAGCTTGGTGAGGTTATGAGAGCCATGACTAGAAGCAGAACTGGCCAGGGCAAAAGGGAGAATCACTGAGGACAGAAAAACAATACCATTATTAACATAATTAAGTGTATATGTTGGAAGGAAAAAGAGGAGCCCACGCTGGTTATTTGAGTGTAGAAGAATAAGATACTGAGAGAAAGAGGAAATGGCAGATAGGGGACTGCATTTAGTGGAAGGTGGGGGGAGATACATTTGTCATGGGACATCTGGATGGACACATTTAGCAGGCTATTAAGAAATGCAAAGAGTGAGGAGCAAGGACAAATTTGTGTGCATAAGATGAGTGAGGTGCCTAATACAGGTGATAAACTGAGTCAAGGATACATGTGTAGACTACACTGGGGCCCTGCTTGGACAGCCAGATTTAGCAAATAAAAACATAGGCTGCCAAGTTACAGCAGAACATCAGATAAAGAAGAACTAACTTTTGTTATTACTGTTCTTTTAAGATTTTAGTCACTTATTTAAGAGAGAAGATTTTATTTTTAAGTACTCTCCACACCCTAGTGTGGGGCTCAGACAACCCCGAGATCAGGAGTCATGTGTTCCACTGACTAGGCCAGCCAGATGCCCCAAGAATAAATAATTTTTAGTTTAAGTATGTCCCATGCAGTATTTGGGATGTCTGCATTTAGTTATCTGAAATTTAAATTTAACTAGGAATCTTGTACTGCAACCAGGAACCTCAGCTATGTTTCAGAGAGAAACTGCACTGTGTCTTCACATGTTGAAAAAAGACATGTTGAAGGTGACTGGCCAAAGAGAAGCCTTGAATCTGCAGGAGGAGGAAGGATGTGTCATAGTAATATATCGGGAAGAAGTCTGTCCATGCCCCAATTCTCTGGATGAGAACTGCATGGCAAGAGGAGTATTATGCACGATGCAAGTACTGTGGCATATGAGGGGGTGAAGGAGGACAGACCTCCAGAGGCCAAGATGGCAGGGCTACTTGAATGGAAAACACCAGTGCTGGAGGTGAGTTGGTCTTTTTACTCAAGGGAGATGATTCCATTATTAGATGAGAAAACGGTCAATAGGCCATCTTATTAACAGTTGGCAGTTGCAAAGGATACCTACAAGACTTGTTTTTGGGTTCTTTGGAGAGTTCTCCAAGAGACCCAGAGTTCTAGGCCCATGGTTGGGTGGCGATAGAGGCAGGAGAATTTGGAGGGTGTTATGGGCCTTCAGGAGAATAGAACTAATGTTCACTATAAAAATCAATGCCAATTAGAGTGACATTTTGAGACTAAATGAGATGTCCAAGGGAGAAAGCACAGAAGCAAAAACAGTGGAAGGTCTAGGACTAAGCCTAGGATATGTTCGTACGTTCCGCTTCATAGGGGTGTGAGGATGGTAAGGATTATGAGCTAGCAGGAGGAGATGAGCTGAGACCCCATGGCAAAAGTGTAGTTGATCCATCCAGCAGAGTTTCAGGACCATCTCCAGCAACTTCCCATAGAATGCAAATGGGAGCATAAAAACAGGTGATGGTAACAATTTTCAAACTGAAAATTCTAGGGGCACCTAGGTGGCTTCAGTCAGTTGAGTGGCTGCCTTCGGGTCAGGTCACGATCCCAGAGTCCTGGGATCGAGCTCTGCATCGGGCTCCCTGCTCGGGAAGGAGCCTGCTTCTCCCTCTCCTTCTGCCTGCCACTTTGTCTAGTTGTGCTATCTCTCTGTCAAATAAATAAATAAAAATCTTAAACTGAAAATTCTAAAAGTCAAAAATGTCAGGCTGTGGAGCAAGCCAAGGTAATAAAATGTGACTGAGCTGACAGCTAGTGGCTCTTAGTACTAGGGGATTTTTTTCCCTTATATTTGGACATACACTTGGGCCCTATATTTTAGTTCATAGGCTCCTAGGCTCTTTGAGAAAAGGATCGATCAAGAATAAAAAATACAGGGGTGCCTGGGTGGCTCAGTGGGTTAAAGCCTCTGCCTTCACCTCAGGTCATGATCCCAGGGTCCTGGGATCAAGCCCCGCAGCTGCTTCCCCCTTTCTCTCTGCCTACTTGTGATCTCTGTCTGTCAAATAAATAAATAAAATCTTTTAAAAAAAATACAATAGTTTAACATACTTAATTGGAGGAAACTTAAATTTATCAGTGTTTTTAAATTTTATTTACTTAGAACTTTCATTTTAACATCTAGAAAACTTTGAAATATGCCATTGTCCAACTAAAACCTAAATGATAATACACATGAATTTGCCATCTCAGTTTCTTTTTCTTATGTAAATATATTTTCATGTTAATCTTTTGGCTATTGAAAGAAATGGGATGAAAGATCAGCTAATTAATCATGTATTTCCCTGGGTCATTGTCAAGTAATGATCTGTATAAATGAATTGATATTTGAGTAACTTTCTTAAGTAACTATCGATCCCTCTGCAGAAGTCCAGCAGACTCCTCTAATGTGAGTGCGGTGTACTTTATGGAAATGAAGGAGGGCTTACGTTGTCAGTGAAGACGACTCCGAGTTTCCACATCTGATACTTCACATCGATAGAGTTCAGTCTGGAAAGACAAAAAAGAATTTGTAGATACATACATGAAACGCTTTCTTGTCTTACATTAAATATAAGGTAAACTCACTTATGTGAGCATGATCTCTGGAAACTGCTAAATTAACCAATGTGTACATCAAGTGTCCTCACTAGCTTTCATTATACATTGGTAAATACATTCCAACAAGATAATTTTTACTTACACCAATAAACACTTGCATAAAGAGGCATATTCATTTTACAACTATACTTAGTTTAGCAATGAAGGGGCTTTTTCATCTTGTTTGTGTTTCCTTTTGTTTTCAAAAGCCTCTCTACCCGAGGAGGGATTCACCTCTTCCCCTTGGTTCCCAAAGCACCTTGTAGACTTGGACTTACTATGATTTCCCACATTGTTTTGTGGTTGTGGGTACGTATGTATCTATGTATGTACATTTATGCCTCTCTCCCTATTCTGTGAGCTCCCTCGCCAACCAAGCACATTATATCATACATGGAATATTTCTCAGTAAATACATGTTGAGAGAATAAATCTTAGCATGAGTATACATGGTCTTTGCAGATTAAATACACACATATTAAAGCACATTTTCTAATTTTCATTTTTTCAGAACTTGCCACTGATTTACGGGTTAAAAAGTGTAACTTTGTTCGCCTTTCCAATATGCCGAGTACTTAATATAACGCAATATAATATTAGCATTATTTTCAAAAAGGCTTCTCTAGACTTATTATCTTAATCTTTGATTACTTTTCTCACTGAAAAATGCCAATCTTTAATTATAAGTGGTACGATCAATCATGGCTAATGAAAGCTGACTTCTTAGGAGACTTCACCCTCAAAGGTTAAGTTTTGTTGACCTTAGCCCAGGACTTTTTAAGCAAACAAAGTTATCTTTGAGCTAGAATCAATTTTATTACTAAAGAATATTTTTTAATAAAGATTTTTATAATGTATTTTAGAGAGAGAGTGGAGGGAGGGGCAGAGGGAGACAGAATTTCCAGCAGACTCCCTGCTGTGCGTGGAGCCCAACAACGTGCTCCATCCCACAACCCTGAGATCATGACCTGAGCCAAAACCAAGAGTCTGATGCTCAACTGACTGAGCCACCCAGGCGCCTCTGTTAAAGAATATTTTTAAAAGTTCTGTGAATATTTACAATGGGTTTCAATATAAGACTATATTTTCTTAAACAATGCGGTAAAATGCTCAACAGCATGATTATTTTCCATGAAAGCAAAAAAAAAAATAGTATTACTATCAGGATGCCTGAATGTCCTATATCAGTTTCTTACTTATTTAAAACACCATTCTCATTTTTCATCCCTGTCAAACATTAGGATGACAAGATTGCTATCAATATCATGAAGCAGCATATCCTTTTCGTAGCGCGGGACACTCTTTTCTAACCAATCGGGGGCAGTCCTACTGTTTGGGTGGGCTGACCCACCCCCAGGAATGGGCCATACCTGATCTAGGCCAGCCAGGACATGTATTCACCTTACCACAGCGTGTGGTTCAGGGGAAACTTTAAGCCAGAAGCTGAGAAGTTTTGCTAGAGAATTTTGAGATACGGGTCCACATAAAGACACAAATGAAAAAGATGCAGGCTGCTAGCTGTCATTCTGTCCCCAGGAGGTAATGTGGCCACTGATTTGATTGACAAGCCCTATATTTTTGATTGGCAGATAAATATATGCACAGATACATGAATCAATGTAAAAGTATTAATGCCTAAGGAAAAGAAAACTAAGAAAAAAAATGTATTATGCCACATTAATTTCTTGGTCCTTTGCAAGGAGTCAAACTTGGAAACATTTCCTAGGTGGAACAATGGAGAATTCCCGTCATTTAAAACTATTTGTTCATAGTGGGGAAAAAAAAAAAACCAACAATAAAAAAACAGTCTGAACTTCCATTTTTTCAGACTTATGTTCTAGGGTCATAAAGATGCCCAGGGAAAGTGCATAACCCAGTGAAACTTGTTGATTCTACATTGTTTGTCAGAGATCTGAAAATATTAGTAGAAAGCTCAGCACCACTCTGACCCTTGTTTTATTTGAAATTCTAGCATAAGGGTCTTAGTTCTAAGCAGCATCAATGTGCTTCATTTTCTATACAGCAACAGTCTTTAAGTCCCACATGTGTTTTCTTAAAGCACCGAGGTGATATTTTGTATCTAAATTTGCAGTTTCTGTCATATGTTTGCTTGCCTGATTTTCAACTGAGTTCAAATTATTTTTAAAAACCATTAGCCCTAACAACTTTTCAGATAGATAAAAAATATATGACTGATAAGATAGGTCAGCCAAAGTGGGTTTTTTTAAATGCTAGCTAAAATATTTATCTGAGACAAAGTAATACTGCCCTACAGAGCCTCACATATCTACAGTTTCAAAGTCATCATCACATCCCTAGTTGGCTGATACCATAAGTATACAAATGGGAAAGGCTGACTTATTTTAAAGGAAAGGTAACTGTTACATTTCTTCTAAAATCATTTAAGTGGCTACAATAAGAAATTACTTTTTTTAAAAAAATTTATTTATTTGTCAGAGAGGGAGAGAGAGCGAGCGAGCACAGGCAGACAGAGTGGCAGGCAGAGGGAGAAGCAGGCTCCCTGCCGGGCAAGGAGCCGGATGTGGGACTCAATCCCAGGACGCTGGGATCATGACCTGAGCCGAAGGAAGCCGCTTAACCAACTGAGCCACCCAGGTGTCCCAGAAATTACATTTCTATAAGCATGTATGCTTAACATTTATTCCAGAATTACAGGTGATCCAATTTGCAAAATATATTTATATGTACACTCACACTACGTGTGTGTGTGTGTGTTTGTGAAATTCAGTCTCAGGCAAATGCAACTCAACTGGCCTTCTAGTTATATAATCAATTAGTCCATTAAAAGCATGGTATTAGCACCTCATTTTAAAATTAAATTTCCAAGTAACAGCATGACAGCATAGTATTTCTGGCATAGGAGTCTTTGCTATTTAAATGAAACACATTATAATAAAAGAATGTGAACTTTGAAAATTGCTAATGAAAGGACTACACAGATCCCTTTTCCAGAACATGAGAAAGATTAACCTCTTTTCAGGCAGTAAGCATCAGAAAAGAAAGTCAAATATCATGCTTTTGCATATGTTTGACTTTGACTTAAGTGGCATTTAGGGATTAGAAAAAGCAAATTAAGAACACAAATATTTATTTTTGCTTTATGTATATAACAAAAAGTCACCTTCCAAAATTAGTAGGAAAAAAATCCCAACATTCTATAACTAAAAACACCTGCAAGTTTAAAGCAGACCTTAGGTATATCTTCTGTTTCCCTCCTCTCTATGCCTCAGACATTGAGGGAAGGGAAATCCGTGCACTAGCAATTTCAGAAATGTCTGAATTTCTTCTCCTTTCAGTCTATAGCTATAGGAAAGGGCATAAGCCACACTCACACGGCCGACAGGGAGCTGTCTTTCTTCGGCTTCTTCTTCTCCCGGGCGTCGCTGAAGTCCAGAGCAGCCTTGTCCATGCCGAGGAGCTCGCTGATTCTATCCCGGCCATAGAACTCTCCGTATTTATCCATAACCTGGGGGACAGCAATAAAAGCACTTGACCCACCTCATGCATTAACTAACCCCTTGTATGCCTGTGTACACAAACATCTAATTATTTTTACACTTATTATATTTTTGCCTTATGTTCAAGTTCATTTGAAATTCTTGTTTATGGCCCTTGTCTGTGATCACACTGCTTAAGGTCAATGCAAGCTTACAGCATTTTAGATAATACCTCTCAGCGGAACAAGATTTCTTACTCAAGAGGGAGGCATGCAAAAGGAAGAGAATAGTCCAAATATGTGAGAGAAGAAGTAGAAGAAGTTGGAATGAAAGGAACTTCAACCAAATTCCTACTCTGTGCCAGGAATCACGGTAAGAACTTTGACTTGCTCTCCCTCATAGGATTGTCACAGTGTATAACTTTCCTGTTATTAGGATCCTACTCTGCAGATAAAGAAGTTGTGTCTTCGAAAACAGCACATGCTCAAGGTTGCTAAACTTGGCAAGAGATGGAGTGAGAAAGCTATCAGGCAGGAGCTGACTCGCCAAGGTCTGTACAGACCACTGTTGACCAAGGGCGGGCCACTAGTGAAGGCATTGGGATGCCATCATCCCCACCATTCAACACTCCCATCATTTCCTGACGGGAGCAGCCCTTCAGTAATCCCCAGAGCCTTGTCTCCCCCGCCCTCCTGTCTTCATTGCAGTCCTAGCATAGGTTCCTGGGCACCATTTGAATTCCTTCTGAGCAACCCCCATCATCGCTCTGGCCCCTCTCTCCCTTGGCCACATGCACCTGGCCTGTTTTCAGACCAGTGCACAGACATGAGCCCACAGCTCACCCCTGAGCCCAGGAGGTGCAACTCCGCAACACAGCCACTCTTGGCCCAATGCTGATAGACCATGAGAGTCCCCCACACAGTGGAAGTGGGGGCAACAAAAACAGTAAGGAGAGAAAAGCAGGAGAGAGGACCGGCTCTGAGGGGTAAAGGGGGTAGGAAAGGAGAGCAGAAGGAGAGGGGGAAAGGAGGCAAGGAATGCCAGAGTGGGTGAAGAAGCACACTAATGGAAAAGAAGAAGGGACTAGCAGAAATAAAATTCAGAGGCGCCTGGGTGGCTCAGTCAGTTAAGGGTCTGACTCCTGATTTCAGCTCAGGTTGTGGTCTCAGGGTGGTGGGCTCAAGCCCTGCATCCAGCTCTGCCCTCATCAGGGAGTCTGCTTGAGATGCTTTCTCTCCCTCTGCCCCTCCCCCACCTCATTCTCTTACTCTCTAAAATAATTCTTTTTAAAAAATCAGTTTTCTCTAAATGTGTATAATGAAAGTAAATGAAAACATGAAAGAAGTAAAGAGTCTGTGAACACTGATTACAAAGGTTCATGAAAACACTTGTTCTGTGTTATTCTCCTGGCACTACAGATGAGCTGGGGTAAGCTGAGTGGTGGTTCCCTCTGGACTGTGTTCTCACCTCATTCCCAGGAGAACAAACTGGGCAGCACACACACATACACACATATAGCAGGAGTGCCACGAACAGTCCTAGCTGCAATTACTATTCAAATGATCCTGAATATGCAGTTTCTTTCTGAGAAACTTGTGCTTTAACAATTTAAAGCTGCTGCTTTAAATAAGGAGACTAAAATGATCAAATTAATTATCTATTTAAAATTATTTAAAAATAAGTCTTTCCCAGTGTTTGGCCTAGTTGGGATGTGCTTCTAGGCAGTAGCTTGGTGCTACTCACAATTCCAGGTCACACAAAAAACTTGCACCAAAATAAACACACTACTCTCAACTAGAAAGTCTTGTTATTAAGGGGGGGGGGGGGAAGGTCAATGGTTTCATCATGTACCTGATTTAAACTCTTGGTGCAAGCCCTCCATCTGCCCTGAGACTGGTAATAGAGAATTTGCAGCTGCTCCTGGAGAACTGTCCTGAGTAACACTGAATTGGTGAAATCAAAGGGAACAAGACCACTTCGAGTGGCCAGTGCTTCTGCCTGTTCACTCCAGAGAGCATCTCCTGGGGCTAGAACCCACTAAGGAGCAGAGGGTGAGCTGGGTCAGTTTGGCAATTAGAAAGGTTCAAAGAATAGGAGCTAGAATGTAATCATTATAGTATTTTACAACATACAAGTAATGGTGCATATATTTCATTCAAAAATGTGATCTAACATTAAAATTCTGTGTGGGAAAAGCAGAGATGATCCTTGACTCAAAATCAGAGACTTAGCAGGTGCCACAGTGGACTACTGACTCTGTATCAGTGTTCTTTCCACTACACTCTGAGGCAGTGGGCATCAGAAGGATAAAACGTGATGAAAATAAAAAGATCTTTGAAGTTTATATAAAGTAAATAGAACTCAATCCTTTGTTGTCATGCAAGGACTTGACTTCTGTAAAGCAGGATTCCAGCCCTAGTGATTTATAGCTGTCTTATCAGAAAATGGCCATCAGCTAATTTACATTACCCAAACAATCTCAGAAAATTCTAAGTCCTGATACAGTGCAGACCGAGCACTGTTTATTTGCCGGAGTCAGAGGACAGACAGATAAAACAGTGCTTATTTATCTTATAGCTACAGCACATGTGTATTTTTTTACATGCAGTTTTTTGAAATTCATATTCAATTCCACTGCTGCTTTGAAATGACACTGACAGATAAAGCACACCTCAATATTTCATTCTACATATGAGCCGCATCAAATTCAAATCTGAAGTGTGCTCTAGGAAAGAAAGAGAATGCATTCCTTTTGAGAAGTATTACCTTTCTTTTAACAAATTTATCCCAGTAGTTGTTGGGAAATGACCTAAAAAATACAAAAGCATAAAAGTAAAATAATATCATTTGAAAAAACAATAAGCAACATTATATTTTTTGGACTATACAACATACTTCAAATAATATGTAAGATCTTTCCATTCACAAAAATCATAATTTATGTCCCATCTTATCCCATAATTTTTCTATATTTTAGGTAGATCAAATATTATTTGTTAATATATACATGCAAAATCACAAAAAGACTATGGGCTGCTATTTTAGTGGAGAAGAATATGAATGTATTAATAAGTAGTCTTGTTATATTTATTTACATGTCAGTATATGTCATTTGTAAT
Source organism: Mellivora capensis (assembly GCA_004024625.1). Taxonomy (NCBI): domain Eukaryota; kingdom Metazoa; phylum Chordata; class Mammalia; order Carnivora; family Mustelidae; genus Mellivora; species Mellivora capensis. The sequence continues at coordinate 130,288 of PISX010001686.1, read as the reverse complement.
GTCAAATACAGTTTTTCGTCAATTGTGTTTAAAAATTAAAGTACCTAGAAGTCTGTCATTGTTTTTCCCACGAAGTAAAAAATATCTCATTCCCCCTAGTTATCCTCAAGGAAACTAAGCAAGGTACCAAAACACCATTCTGGCACCTTGACTAACACTGAGTTCACTTAAAGGGAAAGACTTAATTGGCTTAGTATTAACAGCTAGAGTTGATAAATTAAACATTATAATGTACAAAGAAACCATCCTTATTTGAGAACTTGGAGTTTATAGAAATGTTAACTTTTTAAGTATAAGCAAAACTGATGAAAATAAAAAGTATTTCAGTCTTGAGTAGTACAAACTACTCAAAAAGTATTGCATCACTAATGCTTTTAGTGTTGGACAATTACACTTTTGTGATGAATTTATACCTGGAACAGCAGTTGGTATTTTGGGTCTTGATCTCACAAGGCTAAATATTTAGTGTACAGAAAAAGTATTTGTTTCTCTGCCCTAAGTTTTACAGGTCAGACTCCTTAACTCATTTGATACCGTGGTACTTGATGGTACCGACAACAAGCTTACAACATAGATCTGTCAAAAGTATGAAATTCAGTATTTTTGTTTTTAAGGCTACAACTCTTGCCCTAATTTCTGCCTCTGTGCTTTTGGAGGAGAGAACCCTGCACTGTAGTTATGTACCTCTAGCTGTGCTCTTCCCTGAACACTGAGTAATGGATGTCACGTTCCATCACTCCTGTGAAAATGGACCCAAAGCCATTTTTGATTAAGGAATTCAGAACACAGATGGGGAAAAAATGGGTGGCATCCATTAGGAAGCTGACAGCGCTTAGTCTTTTGATTTTCTTGGCTGGGAATATCACTATTATTCACCTCTGCTAAACTTCTGACAAATCTGTAAGAACTCCAGCAAAGTATTTTTTTTGTCTTAAAATTTTTGAGCATAGAAATGTCTCATATAATTCTTTACTCACTGTGTGTTGATTACAAGTCTATCCCACTGTCCTTTAATATCATCTTCTGAAGGCTGTTCTGTAATATAAAGCCCATCAAATTCCAGTTTTCGAGCTACTTCCTTTTCTCGCTTAAAAATAACCAATGGGACCTACGTTTGAAAAAATAAACAAGTTAAAATTAGTTTAGATTTACTGGTCACTATCTGTGGTCACTATCTGTACAAAACAGCTTTTTGGAAAAAGACCTATTTCCCATGTTACTTCCAGGAACCAAAACTGAGTGAAAATGAATTGGTTATATTTAGGCAGAAAGGAACATCTAGAGATTTAGGAAAAATAGAAATGGAACAGATAACCATATACAACCCTATGTTTCTAAACACACGGAATTTTACAGATATTTGCACTAAAGAAACCACTTTTAAATATTAAAGAAGATACATCTTTTATTACAATATATTTGTTATATATCTTTATATATATATGAGACACAAATAACTACAATAAAATATAGCAATGTTACCAAGGTTCCAAAATGTATGCTCCTAAAAAGTGCAGTTTTATTTGCGAAATCTCTTTAATGATTCTATGCTCAGATGTCCAAAATGCATTTTGAAATAAACTTTAACTTCTCCAAAAATCTTTGTCAATTTGCCCAAATATTTCCAGAACATATTCTTATTGTATTATCTGGACAGATTTTACACAGGGCACAGATATGAAGAGGAGGCAGACATTCTGGAAGTATTCAAGAATACTTCCTCCTGCCCCAACTCAAAACAAGAAAAGGAGAGGAATTGCTGAAGAAAATTTTACATTATAGTCTTTTACTCCAGGCTCTGGTTTTTCAAAAGTCTTCTGGAAGTTTCACAATCAGAGGCAGGGGACAGTGAAATAAAGTGTTACCATGAAAAGGGGTCTTGCTAGGAAAAAATAAAGAGGTTTGCAAAATTAATGGGCAGCCCTGAGCACTTGGAGACTCTTGAGTTCTATTTACCAAATTATATTATTCTCTTGGCAGGGATCTAGGGATAGAGCTCTATTATTTTCTGGGTGAAATGCAACAAACTATAAAAAGCATTTCTGCCATGAAGGCTTTAGATACGTTCCTAACAAAGGACAGTTCAAACAACTCAGGTTCCGCATGATGTATTCTGTAACTCTAATACGCCAGAGCATTGCTAAGACACAGGGTGGGTTATTTCCATGGGGTCAAGTTTTGGTGAAACTGGCCATTATAGGAATAATTACCAATATGGGACAGAAAGCTACAGCAAGAAGGCCCAAAGCCACCTGCCCTTGCAGGGACAGTCTGTAGCCAACGTGGAGCCCTGAAGACAAGCCTCCAATACCCCAACCTAAGACAACCATGTAGGGGTATCCCATCCTCATGGACTGAGGCCCATGCATGTGCCCTGTTGTGTCTGAATAGTAGCCCCACTTGTCCCTCTGTTGCACTCTGCTTCCTTCCCTTGCCCCATAGGTATTGACTCCTAGAACATTCCCTAATAATCTTCATGCAGGTAATTTTCCCATCTCAGAGTCTGCCTCCCCAGAAGTCCAGCCTGCAACAGACACGTACACACACAGGTACCTTGGTGCCTTACTATCTTACTTTCAAGCAGTAGTATCCGATGATGCAGAAGAAAGAAATGACCGTGTGGAGAACAGCTAGGATCCTCAGTGTGGGCTCCATATAGCCACTGCTCTCCTCCAGGACATAGTGAACCGCGATGATCCGGGGTGAGCCAGTGTCTAGGCTGCTGACTTTGGCGTTTTCACTCAAACTACGCATGGGGAGCTCCTTTCCTTCAACCACAGAAGAAGTGGAGACCTGATTCAAACCATTTAAAGTAGAGTCAGTTCGCTTCCTCTAATAAGATACCAGCGCAAACCAGAAACCCAATGGAAACCCAGCAAAGAGCCAGAGATGAAGCCCGTGTCCCGTGAAAAGACTAAAAGCAAGGGCTAAAAATAAAAGATAGCTTTTCAAAAACTGATGGGAAATAATGAGCACACTCTTTAAAATGCCTTCTATTCCAAGCAAGACTTAGGAGGATTCTAAGGCATGCTTGGGGGTGGGGGAGATGTACGCCTTCCCAATTATCCAAAGAATTTGGATATAATATAATGAAGTTATGCCACACCCCGAAGTGGTAACAAGTGAGAAATTCAGCCAAATGAGGCGAGGGACACTGGGGAGACCCTCCACTGAACCAATGCTCATCAGCTGAGGCATTTCCCACTTAGTTCAGAGGAAAAAATCTACTGCTTTACTAGACCATCAGTAACGTGCTTGACCTCTAGGTTCCTCTTTCATCAAAACATATTTTAGAATGAGTTTAGACATGCTCATTAGTGGATTTGTGAACTCTATACATGCAATTCAGTCCATCTGTAGTTTCGTACTGGTTATTGAAAGACGAAGACGTACGTACCTTATAAAAGAGCAAGATGAAATTGATCGCAAATGCGACAAATAAGGCTAACATTCTCATGTTGTAAAAGTTGCGAGCAAAATAGTTCTGAAGGTGAAAAAAATGATTAAAAGGTCACTGAATCGAGATTGACATGCGCAGACAATTTTAAATTAAGCATTCCTTCCTTTACCCAAAACTATTTGTCAAGAGTCTACTTTGTATCAAGTAGCGTTCTTGGTGCTTGTAGACGTAACAGCAAATAAGAAAATCTGGGCCACCAGTGGAGGATAGAAATGACAAGCACATCCACAGACTAAAGATAAAGTGAAACAAAACATAATCTCAAGGGATGCTAATGTTTTGAAAGAAATGCCATCAGGTTAAGGGCTTTTGGGATGGGGGTGCTATTTTAGATAAATGGGTCAGGGAAGGTTTATTTTAGGAAATAACATTTGAGCACAGTCCTGAATACCATGGGAAAGCAAGGCAAGTAAGCGACTGGGGAAAGAGTGTGTGAGAGAGAGAAAGAACGCATGGGCTGGAGGGGCACGAAGGTTCTGAGTTCAGAGTGACAGTGTTGTTGGGGACAGTGAGAGAGGAGAGGAGGGATTGGGAGCAAATGAGGTCAGAGAGGTGAGGCGGACATAGGCTTACAGGCTTCTGGTAAAGTTTGTTATGTTCCTTCCCATGCAGTGGGTTGGTGTATGACCTCGAGCCACACTGTGCACTCGCTGCAAATGCAGACAAGTACTTAAGCACTCCAATAGCATCCCTTCTATCATCTGTAAAGTGGGTGTAACAGAAGCTTCCTCAGAGGTTTGCTCTGAGGATAAGTTCATGGAGGGAAAGTTAGTTATTAATCTTATTATAACTGGAATTATTACTTTATTCTAGGTGGGACGGCAAGCTATCAGGGGTTCTGAAGAGGGCTTGATATGACCAGATTATAATTTGGAAAGATTATTCCAGTTGCTGTGTGGGAGACAGATAGGCAAGTGGAAGCAAGGGGACTAATCAGAGCTACCACAGGAGCGCCAGGAAGGGATGATGCTGGTGGGGTGGCCTGGCCTAGGGGGAGCTGTGCAGTTGGAAGAACCGAGCTGACTCTGGCTAATACCTGGGAAAAATTCCCACTGGATTGGATTTGAGGGAGCAAGAAAGAAAGGACTCAGATATAGTAACCTCTGGATTTGGGGTCAGAGCAACTCACTACATGGTTGGTGCCATTTAGCAACTGGAAAAAACACCCAGAGGAGAAGTAGGTTTAAGGAAAAAGGCGATGGGGAAATATCAAGTCTCTGTTTTACTATGAAGTGGGAGATGTCAACGAGGCATCCAAGAGGCTATGCCAGGGGCTTTCACATGACAGGTCCTATCAAGATGACAACGTACCCATTATCAGTCTCCATGTACACACCCCATTTGGGTGGCGTCATCTCCCACCCAGGACCCTACCTTTACTGCCATGGCTTACGGACTAAGGCAGCCTGCCACAGACTAGTCACATTGGTTCTCCTTGCAGAAGGCTGGAACTGGGTCACAGAGGCTGTATCCTTGGTTATCTGAGCTAGCAGGTCACAAAGACCTGAAGGACAGGGGGCCTCGGGTGGCCTGATGTGGCTGTGATTAGTCTTGTGTAGGCAAAATGATGGGGAGAGAAAGTCATATTGGAAAGGGAAGCAAGAAAACAGAGAACATGTGACCCTGAGGCAGATGACGTAAGAAGACCTCACTGACTTGCTCTGTGTGCCTGTAGTTAAATGCAGTCTTCAGGAACCCACTGGGGCTATGGAGGGTTATTGGTGAGCCCTTTCAACCTCCTGCCCTACCATTGATGCTGCCCCTGTTGCCATGGCAACTGTCACAACACTGAAAATCTGATTATCCAGGGGTATCTACAAAACGTTTACATTTGGGATACTTTGTACTAAATGATATAGGGAAAATACAAGATAATTTAAGAAGACATAGTTGAAACTATTCATTAAAATATGTTTGCATAAATAAGAATGTGTAATATTTATTTACATATAAGCAGGTAGAATATATAATTACTGAGGACAATCCATTTCTTTATAGGTGAAGGGCTAGAATATACTGTGTTCCCGTCCATTTTTGATTTTGCAAAGGCTGTAAAACATTAAATATGATTTTTACTTTCAAACGGTGTTTGCGAAGAATGTTGGCTTTGGTTTCTAGGTCTGACATTATTGGTTAGCCCCTCCTGTAGGTTAATTCTGCACATTCATCTCCCAACATTTTCCTGCCTTAAAAAACTGTATATATTATTATATTAAAAAACTGTATGTATTATTATAATAAAAGGCCTTTCAACCAAAATTTTTATGAATTCCATCTTGTATGAATATGAACAGAGAACTACACCTCCTTTCTTGGGTTTTCAAATATGAATATGCATTTTATTTGGGGAGCATTTCTGCAAAATATATAGGACACTGGATAAATGTCCTCTCTTTTTTCTTCCCTTCTTTCCTTGTTTCTATTTAAAGAGTAACTTTGAATAGGCCTTATTATTATCAGTCGGAAGCTGGCTCACTACTATAATGTTTTTGTAACTGGGCTTTTAATAAAAAGGTGATGATGAACTGATGAACCCAGTTCTGGAAGAGCAATATGAATCACTTGTACCCTTACAGTCATGTTTTGCTTTCATGCACCGCAGACCCTCACACAATGGTCCACAGAGTATATTTATTAATCTGCCCTAAAGTCTTTGTGGGAAGACACTGGTTGCCCTCTGTTGGCCGTCACTATATCAGACGGTCTCAGGTAATGTGCACATGTGTGCAGCTTATGGTTTGATGACAGGGAGCAGTGGACCGTAGGCATTTATTATACAATACGAACACACTCAGGTGAGCAAATAAAACATACTTGGAGGACTGACTCGGCCCCCTGATTGCCACCTAAGGAAAGTTCAACGAATATTTACTGAGCCTGAATTATTATGGTCTCACAACCTACCAATAACAATATTCACTCTAAAACATCTTACTAGAAGTTTCTGTTGATAGGCTATGATTTTCTTCCAGAACGCTGACTCAGGAACTTCTGGCTCTCCATATCTGTGTGTGTGGAGCTGCCTCAACTTCTGTTTACCCTTCTCTTCTTTGGCTTTTTCTTCTTTTTCTCCGTCTTCTCCCCTACAAACACGAATGAAATATAAGCCAACCAGAAACTAGAGAGGTAACAAGTTTGTGCCAAATTATACAAATGAATAAGTATTTAAATCAAAGTATCACTATTGAAAACTAGTTCTTCTTCCAGTCCACTATGATATTCAGAATTTTAGAATGAGGGCTAGGATTTCCTGCCTTTGCCTGTACCCCGTAGATTGGACAATCCTGTGAAGTTCAAATCTAAAGGACATTTTATAGGCTTGAAGTGTCTCTATAGTGTATGTAGTGCATAACCTTCCAGTTGTGCAATAAAAACACTTAAGTAAGAGTATCAATGAAGATATTTTTTTTCCTGTGACTTTCAAACAACCTTCTTTTTAAATTATGATTTTAATGTTCAATTTTAACACTGACCAGCCGTTAGGACTTAAAATCAGAGGCTTACGCATTTGGCTGTTCACATGTATAAAGCATGTCAAGATATTCATTTTGCAGACAATTATAGAGTTAGAAGCACTGAAATTTGACACCTACACCCCTTCTGGGTACAAAATACCACAATCCTTCATGAAAGTATATTTATGGGTAGTCGCATATACATAACTCATACTTAACCTGTATGAGGTCTAACATCCTTTATAACATGGAAGATTTATCCCTGAAATTACAGTCATCCTGTTTCATTTCATTAAAACAGTCATTAACGTGGCCAATTTTACAACCAAGAAGGATCTATAAATAGAGCCGACTATAGAGAATAGCCAAAGAAAATAACAATGAAGGGAACAATACAAGTGCTATAGGAGCACAGTGGCTCTTACAGGCACTTCAAATTTGACTTTGCTGATTTGTAAAAGTACGCACATGAAACTAAACTGGGGGAAAGATGTAGGTTTCAATGGTTAACGGAAAGCCAGGATTATGAGGAAGTGATGCATTTTTATTGCTTTGCACTCAGCTCTTTATTTTTTATTGCTCTGTAGCACCAGGAATGTGGGAGGGGGAACTGAAGATTTCTGGGTCTTGCACCAGACCTGCCGTATTAGGGATCTCTGCGGTGGGCCCCAGTGATGGATCTTTGTTTTAACAAATTCACCAGGCCATTTTTATGCATGTGGCTCTGGGGCCACGCTCTGAGGGATATCACTGCAAGAACTGCATGCAACGGCATTAGAACATTTGTCCCCTCTCCTCCCTGGCTTACAAGGACAGGAGCATCTGCGTGGTTTTAGGCACATAACTGAACAGTCGGTGCCCTGTGGACAGCATTACACGGAATCCCCGGAGTCGTCCACAAACAGAATCCTCATGGAACAAGGAGGAAGAGATGGTGTGGCAGCCTGAGGGGTCCTCCTCCACCCCCGGGCCATAGAGCCTCTCCTCTGGGATGGCGGATTTTGTCGTGGAGCAGGAGTCTGACCATCATGGCCTCAGAAGGGAGGGAGGGCAAGCAACAGAGACTGAAACAAAGGGAAGTATACAGAAACGACACATACTCGGCCTTTTCGGGTTCAGATTTGTTTTCTTCTTTTTCCTCCTTTTCTTCCTCTTTCACCTTCTGTTCCTTGAATGAGCCAAGGGGGAGAAGAAAGAAAAGCAGGATCACACGTCACCTCTGCATGAGTTGAGAGCACCCTGTGACCACAAGCCAGATCATAACCTGCAGAAGAGACCCTCTTCCCACACAAGTCCTTCACTCTGCTGGTCTAAATTCTCAGCCTTCCTCCGCACTCGGCCCTCCCCACCAGCAGTAAGTACAGACCTGCTGGGCTCCTTCTAGCTTTCTTTTCGTACGTCAGAAGTACCTTCTTCACCTCATCCCCCTACTCAAACGTTCCTCACCCTTTAAGTTTTACCGAACTACTCCCAACCACAGTGATGTCTCTGCTTTCTCAACGTTTGTGACCTCTACAGTCTGGCTACCCTGTTGCGCACGTACTGGTTTCCCAGTTCTTTCGTGAGCATCAGCGGTATCTTTCTAACAAACTCTCTAAGGCGGTTTGAAAGCCATGGTCATTTCTTCTGTTTCCATGGATGCACTGTGACACCCAGTGGCGTTAGGCACATGGTAAAGACTCATAAGATATGTGTGGATGGGATGGTCCCTCCGCTGACGGTTGTTGTCAGGGTGGGAACTTGAACTTACACCTCAACAGTTTAAGATACTTCAGTAATCTGTAAAGCATCTTAACAAGGCCAGTGTTGCCGAGAGCTTCCCTTTGGAAGGTCAAGTCACATATTTAAGAGCGCTCTGGCGCCAGCCGGAGAACGGGTGCAGAGTTCATTTTTCACACCCACCTGACAGCCAGAGGGCTACGGTGACTTAGAGCCCATTACCTGGAATTTTTCTTGCACGTCGGGGATGGGGACCGGGTTGCTCATGAGGTCACTGAGGCCAGCGTTCGGGTTATGAGGAATGAGTTTGTACTGTCCTCCTTCTCTCTTCAGATCCAAGCCGAATATATCCGACAGGAGGTCGCTTTCCTCCGTCAGTTCCTTCAGGTCTGTCAGGTCTTCCGAGGGCAGGGCGGCCTCCATGGGCTTCCTGTCCCCCTCCTCGCCATCCCCCCTCACCTCGTCCTGAGTGGGGTCCGGCATGTTAGCTAAGAGCTCCGCCACTCTGATCTTCTTCGCTCCTTCTACCAGGCTGCCCCCCAGCAGCAGGCTGCAGACGATGCGGAAGAAGCCTCTGGAAACGCTGGCCACGAAGTGCAGGAGGCTCATGAAGACACTCCAGTAGGACGAAAAGGCGGCGGTGACCATGTCCTTCATGGTCATCTTCTTCACCTTCTTCATCTGTTTCTTCAGGCTCTTCAGGCTGAGCATTCGCAGGAGGGTCAAGACGTTGTACCTGAGAGCCAGCAGGGCCGACGTGACAGTCAGGACGGAAAAGAAGCCCATCCTGGGCCCCTGCTCTTCGGGCTTCTCCTTCTCGCTCTCGTCCTTGTTCGCCGACCTCTCGTTCAGATCCGACTCTGAGATCTGCGCCGCCAGCTGCATCTCAAATATGGTGTCCTCGCAGAAGTTGACGAAGAGCTCCATCTTCTCCTTCTCTCCCCCTTCGTTGACCACGTCAAATATGAACTGCCGCTTGGACTCCTTGACCTGGGGCTTCTCCCACTGCGTGCGGCTGGACTCGCTGATTTCGAAATAGACCCGCTCGATGCGCTTGGCGCTTCCCATGATCTCGATGCGGCCCAGGAAGGGCTGGAAGTAATTCAGCACACTCTCTGCCAGCTCCAGGAAGGTCTGCAGCCGGGTGTCGTTGGGCATGTGTTCAGACAGGTTGGTCAGGAGAACGGCGACGTTGAAGCCGATGTCCTTTGCGGGCTCGTGGAACCGTTTGACGAACTCTTCATAGTCGAGGGTCTCGTTTTCATCGGTCTCCGTGCAGGACAAAAGAAACTCGGTTTCAGACTGCGTGTAGTGCTTATGGCTCTCCATCGCTTTATGGAAGTCCCTCTTGGAAATGACTCCCTTGCCATCGGGATCATATTCCTTAAATGTGTCAGAAGATGTCAAATCTTTTAGTTTTAAGAACATGTCAAAAAACTTGAGAATCATCTCCACGTTGTTGGAAGATTCCACGAGCATGTCGACCATCTGCTTGCCGATGGTTCCATTGACAACATTTCCTGGTGGGCAAGAATTGCATGTGTTCAAAGGCAACATTTTTGATAAAATCAGTGTCTACAGAAAAAAAGGACAATATAAATCTTACATGACATCTGAATCAAGGATGGCTCCTTGTTTATCTTCCACTGCATGAAGTCTCAGGAAAAGAGGGATAGTGATTTGCAAACTCTAGTTTAAAGGAGGGATTACATAAACACATGCAAAACAGTATTTGCAAAGTGGGTAGACTAACAGTAATACAGCAATATTTGAACAAAAGCTGTTCTTTTTTCCTTCAAATCGATCAAGGAAGCAACATGTCCTCGAATAGAGAAAATGGGGAAAACATTTATATCCTAAAGCCAGAAACTGAAGTCCAGTTTCATGTTAATGATAAAGATGAGCATCTGGACAGCTTTTTAAGATTGAAAAATCACTGAGGGGGCGCTTGGGTGGCTCAGTGGGTTAAGCCTCTGCCTTCGGCTCAGGTCATGATCCCAGGGTCCTGGGATCAAAGCCCGTATCGGACTCTCTGCTCAGCGGGAAGCCTGCTTCTCCCTCTCCAACTCCCCCTGCTTGTGTTCCCTCTCTCACTGTCTCTCTCTGTCAAATAAATAAATAAAATCTTTAAAAAAAAAAAAAAGACTGAAAATTCACTACTTGAATACCCTATTTAATGTTTGTAGGTCCATAAGGCAGGTACTTTTTTATTAATTCTGATTTTACTATTGAGGATATAAAGTTTAGCAAGGCTAAATCAATGTGCCCGTTGTGACGGGATTAGTGGGGGCGAGTGCCAGGACTTCAAACAGATCCTCTGAAAGCAAATTATATGCTCTTTCTGGTTTACAATGTAAAGCCCTCTCCCTACGTTTCTTCATGGTCCAGAATATTTATTGTCAGAAAATGGGAGATCACTGATAAGCTTGAGAAAATTAGATAGTATCCTAAATTATAGAGTCACAGAATGCTCTTATTCCTCGAACAGAATGTGCAGTGTAACATCAAGACAGAAACAGAACAAAGACACGTGGTGAGGTCTGCTGGCGTCCCCTCGTGCCATGGTAAACACCGTGGTTATGAGCGTGGGCTCGGGAGCCACACTGTTGGGTTTGAATCCAGGCTCCACCATCTACTAGCTGAGCAACTGGGCAGATGTCGGTGCCTCAGTTTCCTCATGTGCTAAATAACGATGATGATACTATCAAACTCGTCACCCTGGCGTGAGGTTTAGATGAGCTGACACATGACAGCGGGTGAATTTACATTGTCACGAGGGAAATCACTGCTGCTCCTATTACTCTGCTTGTCATTACTGTCATCCAGACTAAAATTTGACGTGACGTCACAGTAAAGCATCCTGCGCTCAGAGGCTATATAATGACTGCCCCCTCAGGTTTCTGTATCTTTGAAGTTCTAGCACACGGCATGCCTCCTGCAGTTATGCAAAGCACAAGAGACTAAGAACCAGAGAAAAATTAGGAGGGATTCAAGAAAGAAGGATAGGCAGCAAAAACAAATGGTTTTTTAATGGCTTTGGTCCTATTCACGTGATTTCACGGACTTCTCACATTCCCTCTGTCACCACCTCCATTTCACGGGGGAGGAAGTGGAGAAGGAACTAGTGCAAGGGTTGCACTAGTCGCTAGGAAGTAGGGAACTGGGATTTGAACCCAAGCTCTTGACCACCATGTTTATTACTGCGTGACACAGAAGAGAAATGCAGTAGCAGAGAAAGACAAGTTGGAAAGAGAAAAGACAGAGATGAGTGCTGAGGGAGGCACAAGGTGGGAGCACGAGACTGCCACCAGCGGCTGCTGTGCGGGCTGATGGCCTCTGTCCTCCTCTTCCTGCAGGATGAGAATAACCCCCCAAGAGTCACAGTGCAGCCAGCTCAACGCAGTGGTTTACACAGTTGGAGTTATTCAAATGCCCGTAGTTCCCACTGATCACAGACTAACAAATGAATAAAATCGTTCTGTACTACATGTCTGGAGAGTGTATTCTTTAGGCTATCACTGTGAGATGAGAAGTGTCCCTAAAAATTACTACTGGTTTCACCGCTATATAAACCGAGATAAGCAAGATCTCTCTTTTTAAAAAGATAACTTGGAGAAAACAGTAATAAAGCCAGCGATAAATCCACGGTTTATGATATCTGTCATATCTCAGTGTTGATATTTTACTCTCTGTGGCAGGCGGACTTCACAAGCAAGCACCTATTGATCCTTGAAATAAAAGAATAACAGGTACTTGAAAATATAAATCAAGATTACCTTCTAACATGGACAGCAACATGACCACCATATCCTTCTGAAGATCCATTAATTCTTTTAAGAGTTCAATTTGACTGGAATCCTGAAAACATTAACATAGGTTATATTAACATAGAGCACATAATGCATCATATATATAAAATACATAGCATATTTCTGCATTTGAGATAATATGAGAAAATTATGTAGCAGGAAGGGCATACTTATTCTCACAAGGAGTACTGCTTCACCCATTGTAAACACTTTCTGGGATCACAGAATAAAGGAAAGGCCAAGTGTAAGTATGTAGCTTATTGCAGAGAGATACACTTCAGAATTAGTATTTACTACTGATCGTATCTCATTTTATTAAAGCATGTGTGAGGACAATGAATAAGACTAATAGAAGGATGAAAGCAGCAGCAGATTCTCCAGCAGCATGCAAGACTCAGGTGCCTCCACACATCGGACATCTTTCTTTTACTTGAAGACTGAATTTGTTTTTCCTTCTTCCTAACTTCTTACACAAAAATGCTATATGTTTTGTAAGAATTAACTTATTCAGGAAAAATAGGCAAAACAGCGATATGACGTAAATTTGTATCAATCTGACAAAAATGTAATCAAGTAACACCTATACGAACAATGTATAATGTATCTTATTGACCAATTTTTCAACACCCTGATATTTCTCTGGCTAAGATTTTCTGGTTTTTTTGGTTTGTTTGTGTTTGCTTTTGATTTTTTGCCACGAAACAAATTCTTTTACAAAGATACGATGTGTCCGAACATCAACTGCTTGGATTCCACGTCTTGAAACACAGAATGTACTTACATCAATGTTATGACACTATGAATCACCAAATTTTCTTTTAATTTGAAACTATGCTTTGTTTCTTTTTAAAAAATTATACAAGGCAGTCATTTTATTCATTTAGATTTTGCTAAGTATAAGGCTGGAAGGATGAGACTTTCTAAATAGTGTTCCCTAGGCTAGGTCTACAAACTGAATGACTACTAGTTAGCACCACACGTTAATAAAATGATGGAACTACACTAGAATGAGGACTCTCTTGAAAGTGTACAAATTTGGTTCATGTTGGTTTCCTTTATTTACTAAAATGCCACTAGTGATTAGATGAAAGAATCATGTTATTTCCTTATTTGGTGGAAGTCACCAATAATCAGATGTTGACAAAACTCAAGCCAGGCTCTTCTGAGTCCTCTTTTCAACCAGGGTGTAATCTGGGGCTCAAAGACTTGAACAAAATACTAATAGAGTTTCTACCAGCTTAAGGCTGCATCCCTGAGGATGGCCCTAGCCCACCTGAGAGGGACTGCCTGGGGAAACTCAAGGCTGCTAAAAAAACAAACAAAAAATTGTCCTTTGTGTGTGCCTGCTGACACTGGGGGACAAGTCTCATCTCCTGTCTCTGTATGAGGGTAGGACCTGAACTTCAGTAATTGCCAGCCTGTGGACACAGCTGGCCTAATCGTATCTACACTGACCAACCCTTTGTGATCTCTCTCTTCCTACCTCTACTGCCCCCACCCCCTGCACCTGGTGCCTCATTCTCCCTTTAAAACACCCACTCACCTCTGTACATTTCCCTACTGTGATAGTTATTACTGATGAAAACCTGTCCTCACCACTTTAACCAATGCCTGGCTTTAACAACAGGCTCCTGCTTGTAGCCACTGGTGGTGGGGGGGTGTGTGCAAATGTCTCTACTTCACAGGAGGAAAGGGAGTTGGTGCAGGCATACTGTAGGGACATGTGAATGAAAACACTGGGCAGAACTGGCAATGGTCTGGCCTTAAATCCAGCAGTCTTTCCTCTACCTGACACTGGGCAAACACCCACACCCTGACAGGTATGTCAGATCTCAGGACCCGTCATCAAAGTTCACCGCATCAAAGAGACTTGTTTACTCTTTTCTGTAAACTGTTCTTTATGTGCTTATCCCTACGAATTTTTTCTCTGACTTCTGCAAAAGTAAATATCCTGTTGATGAGTGAATCTCATCTACTGAGAACAGCTGCTCATTTATGACTCAGTAAGAAGACTGTTTCTCTTTAACAAGGGATTTGCAGATTACAAATCCTTTTCCAGTTACCTGGATGGAGGAGGAAAATTCTAGTGAATGATCACTAAGAAGTGTATGGGTCTATGAAGGACTGCAAAATGTACAATGTTTGAGGACTACACCGTGTTATTTCTCCATTAAATTCAACTCCTTAATATCTTTTGTTCTCCAATTTGAATAATGGCTCCCACCTATTCTTAGTTTGCATAAAATACTTGAATTAAAAACTTTTTAAAATACAGAGTAAAAGAGGGGTGCTTGGGTGGCTCAGTTGGTTAAGCATCTGAATCTTGATTACGGCTGAGGTCGTGATCTCAGGGTTATGAGATCGAGCCCCACGTTGGGCTCTGTGTTCAGCACGGAGTCTGCTTGTGAATCTCTCTCTCCCTCTCCCTCTGCTCCCCCTCCCACCACACCACTCTCTCTAAAATAAATAAAATATTTAAGAAATATGTAGAGAGTAAAAGATGCATAAAGAAGTGATCCAAGAAAGATCATATTCAAACAAAGGTAAGCATGTTGAATTTGCCAGTGATTACAGTATTTGTCATTTAGGATGGAGCATTTACCTGAGACAGCTTCATCTGCATGTGGGCAAATACGTGAAGAAAGCCCACAACGGCATCCCACAGCCTGCTGTGGGCCAAGCTCTGCTGATTCCCGGTGCAAGGGCCCTGGACCGGAAACAGATGGATAGCAATCATTTTCAATGACTTAGTGCCAAAATAAGCTGTCCACTAATGAGCAGGGACAAAATCAACTTAGCGTTCCCATGTAACAAATTCTAAAGACAGTTTCTCAAGGATTTTCAAGTTCTTTCTGTATGCTTAATAACAACAAAAAAAAAGGACCGTGGATTACTTCATGTCTGTCTGGTTTTTAGCTTCTTTTATTTAGAGGAAGAGGGTAGGATCCAGTTTTGGTTATTAAGTCACATCAATCGGTCGTTACTCTCTGCTGTAGGATCCGAGATGAAGCTTACGATAAGAGCCAATTACTTCTTATTGCTAAACGGTAACCTGGACAAAGCATTCTTATCCAGGGAAAACTCCTCTTCAACGATTTCTTAAGTGTGCCGCTGTTTTACCAATCTTACAACCACTGAATTTTAAAAGATTATTACTCGGTGATTAACTTCACGAACCCAGAATCCAGGGTAATTGGAACCTAACTTCACTCTCTTGGCTCACACTTCAGAAGTGACCTTTAGGTTACACTGGAGAGGACACATTGTAGCAGGCAGAGTGCTTAAAGGCAGACCGTTTCTATTTCTATTTTCCAGGGAAAAATTCTATAGTCACTACGTTTTGTGTACATGCCTACGTCAACCAGGGAAATAAATGACAGGGATTTTATTAAAAAAGAAAAAATATACATACAACACAGTTCTTAACTTCCAATTTACTTGTTTCTTTCGACAAATGACTCATAAGGAGTATAAATTTAAGAGAACCTTAAAGCACGTTTACTCTAGGAACAAGAGACCGGAAGAGATGACCACATTGAAGATACTAAGAAGATGTTGAATTGGAATTTTGTCCTGTGTCCAGCTTCTCTTTTGTCCTAAAGCTGATGGTAAAAGAGAGTAAGTGCCAGGTACCTCCCTACTTCAAAAGCAAGGTGCCAGACTCAGTATGTGCAAAGGGGGAGACCAACTAGCTCTTTCCACCCCAAGGATATAAACGGGATGAAAGTGAAAAGTGAGACTCTGGAGAGTTCCCCATGTGCTCGGCATCTCCACCTTCCACTCCTGCTGTGATGGAAGAGGGGAGACACTGAATCCTTTATACCAAGTGAGTAAGGAGCCTTCGAGAGAACCATCAAGAGTGCTTGGCATCTGTCTCCTGAAGCTGAGTATTAGAAAGTGTGAAAGGCACAGTATAACCAAAAAAGATAAGTGTTTCTCATACAGTCTCCTGCAAGACTATGGAATCTTGCCCAACAACACTGTCTGAAAGGTTGTTATGATTCCAAGGTGGATGGACAGAGGCCACAGGATACACAGGGTCTGGGTGGGAAAAGAGGCATGGGCAGGCCAAGGCCACTCATCAGAGAAAGAATACAATATGCCACCAGACCCAGCTCCGCCGTGCAGTCCTGAATTACACGTGTCCTGGGAAGAAGGAAGACATTCTCCACCATCAACCCCCACCTCCACCCACAATGCTTCTTCCTCACACTGGTCCAATCCACCCTTGAGGATGCCAGGGGCTGAGGGGAAGGAAGGGAAAGAAGAGGAAGTAAAGAATCCTGTGGGAAGACAGAAGAGAAGCGCAGATCATACACCTGGCCACCCACCCTCATGTCAGAGGCATTTCCAGCCCCAAGGCGAGGGGAGATTTCACATAAGAGTTTAGTGTACCCCTGTGCTGTGACTGAGTGGGACTCCTCCTGTGACAAAGTGGCTGAGGAATGGATTTATCTGGGAGTGGCCAGTGCACAAGACCCATTCAAAGAGTGGTCAAGAAATGGCCCACAAGGGGCGCCTGGGTGGCTCAGTGGGTTAAGCCTCTGCCTTCAGCTCGGGTCATGATCTCAGGGTCCTGGGATTGAGCCCCACATCAGGCTCTCTACTCAGCGGGGAACCTGTTTCCCCCTCTCCCTCTGCCTGCCTCTCTGCCTACTTGTGATCTCTCTCTCTCTGTCAAATAAATAAATCTTTTTAAAAAAGAAAGAAGGAAAGAAAGGCCCACAGGGGGACCCTGGTGGCTCAGTTGTTAAGCATCTGCCTTCAGTTTAGGTCATGATTCTAGGGTCCTGGGATCAAGCCCCGCATCAGGCTCCCTGCTCAGCAGGAAGCCTGCTTCTCCCTCTCCCACTCCCCCTGCTTGTGTTCCCTTTCTTGCTCTCTCTCTCTGTCATATAAATAAAATCTTAAAAAGAAAAAAGGATTATAGACCTCAATGCAAAATATAAAACTATAAACCTTAGAAAACAACATCAGCAGCAGCAGCCCACAGAACAAGTGTGAGAGAAAGTGGTGAGGAGGGATCAGGTTACTTTAACTTGCAGCTTGATACATTTGGGCCATTCAAGGGACCAGGCTGGGGGACTCGACTGTACTTCTGGCCTGGCCGGCTCCTCAGCTCCTCTAACTCCGGTTTCGAAGCAGTGGAGCTTCAGGACTTCCCTGGGGCTCAAGTCAAGCATCTGCACGGTGCTTCCCGTTGCAAAACCGTGCGAGGGTGCCGAGTGCCAGGGGCCACTACGGGAACACTAAAAGGCCATTTCAGGGGCGCCTGGCTGGCTCAGTCAGAGGAGCACGCAACTCTTGATCTCGGGATCGTGAGTTCGAGCCCCACCCTGGGTGCAGAGATTACTTCAATAAGCAAATATGTAAAAAAAAATTAAAAAAATAAAAAATAAAAAATAAACAAACTAAATGCCATTTCAAAGAAAATAATCTTGATTTTTCCTCAAGTCAGGAAAAAATTTCTTCATTTTAATTTTAACTTTAATTTTAATTTTAAACAAAAGTTAAAATATTATATGGCAAGGGACTAAGGTCTTCTGCAAACTCTAGGTGGCAGAGTGGCAGACGTGAGGCCAACAGACCCGTTTTTCTTTCTAAAGTGGAAACATCCAGAATTTACACTACTTTCTACGACCTGCTCAACCGGAGGCCGTGTACTTCTAGGAAGTGATAACAAACCCAAATCGGGCACGTGCGTCACCCACTGTGGAACATTCTTATTTCTCGCATCTCCTCAGTGCCTGCCTCGGGTAAACCCTTCACTGACTGACAAAGAGTGGGTTGGTCTTACTTTCAGACTGAACTTCTGGCAATAACACCTAAAACTTTCTCTTTTCTCACCAATTATTTTGCCGTCTTACTCTAGGTACTCAGACAATATAAGGTCCTCTCATCCAAGCAATTCTTGGGCTTCCCCCCTTATTAAAACTGCAATGGAATCCTAAAGGTGATTACCTTGATTTCACTGGTTTTGAATCTTCCTCTTAAGTAAGTCTCTATAGTTAGCAAAAATCTGAATCAAAAGCAATACGCAGTATGGTAATCTAAAAGGCAGTCCAAAATAAGCATGAAGCTAATGATGAGTTTTTATTCACGGTATTAACAACTGTCAATAAATACGATGCTAACACAAGCTTCTTCAAAATATATTTCATTAAATTCAATGTGGTGGCTTGGAATGGTTCCTGGAACAGAAAAAGGACATTCGTGGAAAAACTGGTAAAGTCTGTAATTTAGATTAGAAGATTCTATTTCTTGCTTTTGGTAAATGTGTCATAGTTACATAAAATGTTAGGGAGATCTAGGTGAATCTTACACAGAGACTTTCTCTACATTTTCTTTGCAACTTTTCTGTATATCTAAAATTGTAAACAAAATAATTTTTATTCACAATATATTTCAGAAATTATTTTAAAAATGCCATATAAACTAGGAGTAACAAGTTAAAAAATGAGTAAGCCATGGGGTGCCTGGGTGGCTCAGTCAGTTTAGTGTCTACCTTTGGCTCAGGTCATGATTCCAGGGTCTGAGGAATTCCCCCACATTGGGCTCCCTGCTCAGTGGGGGGTCTGCTTCTCCCTCCCCTGCTCCTGCTCTCTTTCTCAAATAAATAAATTTAAAAAAAATTTTTTTTTTAAAGATTTATTTAGTTTTTATTTGACAGAGAGAGACAGCAAGAAAGGGAACACAAGCAGGGGGAGCGGGAGAGGGAGAAGCAGGCTCCCCACTGAGCAGGAAGCCCAATGTGGGGCTTGATCCCAGGACCCTGGGATCATGACCTGAGCCAAAGGCAGACGCTTAATGGCTGAGTCACCCAGGCACCCCGATTTTTTAAAATCTTTAAAAAAAAATGAACAGGCCATAAATAAGCCAAGCTACTTTATCCCTTGGATGCTCATATAGAATGTTCTCTGTTACGTGAACAAGTGAGAATAAAGTTTGGGGTTCCAGTTCAAGATGATGACATAGGAGGGTCCTGAACTCATCTCCTCCCAAATTTATAGCAATGTATAGAACAATTTCCTTTGGGACAAAAAACCTACAATTGGTGGACTGACCCCTACTTGTCTCCAAATGAGACAGAAAGCATATGCAAGCAAGCAGGAAAGGCTGAGCAGTCTTGCCATAAACTCCACTCCAGGTATGATACCCCACAACTGGAAGAAAACTCAAAACCCAGAGTTTCTCCCTGAGGAGCAAAGGGCTTTGTACCATACATTGGGCACCCCAACTATAAATACCAGTACCTGAGAAATGAGCCCTCAAAACATTTGGCTTTTAAGACCAGTGGGGCTTCCGCCCACAAGACCTATGGGGCTGTGGTAAACTAAGGAAAGAAAAGCTCGTAAAGTATGTCTGAGTAGACTCACCCACCCCAGGGCCCAGCACAGAAGCAGCCCCTTGTAAAGCAGCCTGACTTCATGTAAAAGAGACTCATTTCCTAATTCCAAAGCATGGGACCGAGGGGCAAGTGCCCACTGGGATCTCTCCAGGGGAGGAGGCTGCCATATTCCCATTTCTCCTCGGCCTCACTAACACTAACAGCCACCATCTCTGTTCTCCAGTCTGTGGGCTCACTCATCCATGCTCTCTCCCAGGGCTTGATGAAAGCCAGTTTGAGGGGGGGGGGTAGGGTGGGTACCATCTTTTTTTCCTTGTCCTTTTAATTTTTTTTCTTCATCTGTCTTTTTTCCCCTGGTGTGTACCATGTTTCCACTCCAGCCACTGAGTGCTATCTTCACACTGTCCCTCTGCTGTGGTGGGAGCACCCGTATCTCCAGAGGGTCTCTTCCACATCTGGAGGACTTGGGATCCTGGCTGCCATGAGACTGTAAGAAGCAGACAGGAGCTCTTGGCAGATCACTGCTCACAGGATACTGTACCGGGAGCAGCTAGAAACATCCCTGGTGTTTCCGAGAAGAGGCCTGTGTGTTTGTGTAGGTGCTTCAGGTCTGGGCACAGGCTTCCAGGGTGACACACTTTCAGGGGCCTGTGGTGCTGCACTCAGGGAAGGAAGGCCGCGGAGCCTAGTCTTTGTGCTCTCCTTCCCCCTTGCTCCGGCAAACTGGTATCTTGCCGAGAGGCGCTTATACTCTTCCCTGATTTTTGTGGCTGCAGACAGGGAACACCTCTACAGCGCCTGGCTCCCGAAGACCAGGGAGGCTTAAACTCAGAGGCCCACAGGATTATAAGGGATGGACGTCAGAGTTCTTAAAAATTAACACCCCCCCAGGGCACAGCAAGTTGCATAGACCCAGGAGCTCCCTCTTTCTGTGAAAGAGGCCTATTAGCATATCAACAGAGCTGTAGCCTGAGGGGCAGGCTTCTCATTAATGAACTATAAGGCCGACTGGACATCCCTCCTGAGACCTTGGAGTGCTTTATCTTCCCACCCTCCTTCTACCAAATTGCAGATCGCCAGCATCTGTCTGAGGGGAGATCTCATATGCGCTTCATTTCTTTGTCGGGTACCCTGGTTTGCGTGAATGCTGCCAGGGGGCACCCCTGGATCCCCTAGCTCTGGGGAGCAGGGTGGCTTGGGTTCCTGGGTCCCAGTGGACTGCAAACAAGCAGAGAAACAGCTCTCGACAGGCTACCAATGCCAGGGCACTGCATGGGGGGCAGACAGGAACATACCCCTTGTCTTTCCATGAAAGAGGCCTCCTTGCTACTCCTGGAGCTTGTGTCACGGAGACAAGCTTCAGGTCAGGCACACCACCAGGAGCCATGAAGGTATTGTCAGGGAACACGGGCTGAGGGACGCCATCATCGTCCATCCACCCCTTGCCTTGCTACAGCTCCCTGCTGTCTCCCAGAAAGGAACATGCACCCTCATCTGGAGCCCTGGTCTTCACAACCGCTGCCCATGGCACACCCCCAGATCGTCTTGCTCGGGGACCAGCAGGATTTGTGTTTGCCATCCCACAGGACTGTGTACATTTGCATTTTTGAAAAAACTGCTGCCTGAGGATCTAGCTTTCCCAGTCAGCCTGAATCTAGGTGCTAAGCTCTTCCCCTTTGGGTCACTGACTGGCCCCGCCTCCTTCAGCTACTGTCAGTTGTTAAAAATCAGATACACTGCCTGGGCAATCATGAGGGTTTGAGACACAGCCAAGAGCTAGGGCAGGCCTGACCAGTAAAGTTCATCTACAGGAGGCCACTCCTTCAAGACTGAGAGGGGTAGCTGTTTCATTTAATGCATAGAAACCCATACAGAAAGTCAAGAAGAATGAAGAAACAGAGGAATATGTTCTAAATGAAAGAACAAGATGAAACCTCAGAGAAAAAATATTAACCAAACAATATGGAGTACAAAGGAATGGTCATAAAGACGCTGCCCAAACTCAGGGTAAAAATGGATAAGAAAAGTGAGAAATTCAACAGAGAAAGGAAATATAAGAAAATTCCAAAGAGCTGAAAAATACAACTGAACTGAAAAAAATATGCGAGGGGGTTCAGTAGCAGACAAGATGGAGCTGAAGAGAGGATCCGTGAACTTAAAGACAGAGCAGTGGAACTCACCCAGTCACAGCAACAAAAAATGAAAAAAAGTGAAGATAGCTTAAGGGACTTATAGGATAATACCAAGCCAACTAACATTCACATCACAGGGGCCCCAGAAGGAGAAAAGAAAGGGAGAGAAAACTTACTTCCAGAGAGAATGGCTGAAAACTTCCTTAGCCTGGGGAAAGTAACCCATTAAGAAGAACCAAAAGAGACCAAGGCACATTATAGTTACAATATCAAAAGGTAAAGCCAAGGAGACTCTTAAGAGCATCAAGAGAAAAAACAACTTGTTACATCCAAGGAAATCCCCATAAAACTACTGGCAAATTTTTTCAGCAGAAACTTCTCTTCTAAGATCAGGAATAAGTCAAGGATGCCCACTCCTTCCAAAAGTGAATTTTGCAAAGGAAAAACGAACAAGCGGGACCACATTTTTATTCAATGTAGTACTGGAAGTCTTAGCCAGAGCCATCAGACAAGGGACATAAAAGACAACCAAACTGGAAAGAAAGAAGTAAAACTAGTCTTATTCACATGAGGACAGGATACTGTATATAGAAAACCCTAAAGTACACTCCACTGAAAAACAGTGAGAACTAATAATTCAATAAAGCTGTAGGATACAAAATCAATACACAGAAATCTGTTGTATTGCTACCAACTAATAATAAACTATCAGAAAAAGAAATTAGGGCAGCAATCCCACACACAGTTGCATCAAAAGATTAAAATACCAGGGACAGATTTAATCAAGGAGGTAAAAGTCTTGCACAGTGATAACTATAAGGCCCTGTTGAAACTGAAGAAGATACAAACAAATGCAAAGATATCTCACACTCCTACACTGAAAGAATATATATTGTTGAAATGGCCACACGAACCAAAGCAATCTATTGATTCAATGCAATGCCTCACAAAACTCCAATGGCATCTTTCACAAAATAGAACAAGTAATCCTGAAATTTGCATGGAACCACAAAAGATCCTGAATAGCCAAAGCAATCCTGTGAAATCAGGAGGTACCATGTTCCCTGATTTCAAACTATACTACCAAGCTACAGTAATGAAAGCAGGATTGCATAAAAACAGACCTGCAGATCAATAGAACAGAAGAGAATCAGGAAATACACACATCTGTAGTCAATCAACCTAAGACGAAAAAACCAAGAATATGCAATGGGAAAGGATGGTATCTTCCATAAATTGTGTTGGGAAAACAACATAAATCACATATGCAAGAATGAAACTGGACCCCTATGCTACACCATCCACAAAAATTAACTCAAAATGTATTAAAGACTTGAGGGGTACCTGGGTGGCTCAGGGGGTTAAGCCTCTGTCTTCCGCTCAGGTCATGATCTCAGGGTCCCGGATTGAGCCCCGAATCGGGCTCTCTGCTCAGCAGGGAGCCTGCTTCCCCCTCTCTCTCTGCCTGCCTCTTTGCCTACTAGTGATCTCTCTTTGTCAAATAAATAAGTAAAATCTTTAAAAAAAAGTGTATTAAAGACTTGAATGTAAGATCTGAAAAGCATAAAGCTCTTTAAAGAAAAAAACAGTGGTAAGTTTCTTGACGTAAGTCCTAGCAATAATTTTTTTTTATTTGACACCAAAAATAAAGGCCACAAAAGCAGAAACAAACAAGTGGGACTATATCAAACTAAAAGCCTGCTGCACAGCAAAGGAAACAATTAACAAAATGAAAAGACAACCTACTGAATGAGACAAAATACAGGTAAATCATGTATCTGATAAAGAGTTAATATCCAAAATATATAAAAACTCATATAACTAAACAGCAAAAAATAACCTGATTAAAAAATGAGCAGAGGACCTGAACAAACATTTTTCTAAAAAAGACATCCAGATGGCCAACAGGCACATGAAAAGATGTTCAACATCACTCATCATCAGGGAAATGCAAATCAAAATTATAACGGGATATCACCTCACACCTTTTAGGATGGCTATTATAAATATACATGTTTTTATATATACATATATAAATATATACATATATTTCATATACATACACATATATATACAAAATAATGAGCATTGGCAAGCATGTGGAGAAAAAGGACTTCTTATGCACTGTTACTGGGAATGAAAATTGTTATAGTCACTGTAGAGAACAGTATGGAGGTTCTTAAAAAAAAATAAAATGGAACTACCAAATGATCCAGCAATTCCATCTACAGGTATCTGAAGAAAATGAAAACACTAACTCAAAAAAATACATGCAATCCTACATTCATTGCAGCTTTACTTACAATAGCTAAGATATGATAATAACCTAAGTGTCTACTGATGGATGAATGGATAAAGAAAATGTGATACACACACACACACACACACACACACACACAGAAGTATTACTCAGTCATAAAAAAAGGAACTTGACACTTGTAACATGGATGGACCTTGAGGGTATTATGCCCAGCGAAATAAGTCAGACAAAGGAAGACAATTCCTGTATGATCTCACTTAAATATAGAATCTAAAAACAAACAAACAAATGAAAAAGCTCATAAACATACAGAATAGACTGCCAGTTGTCAGAGCTGGGGGGGGGGCATGAAATGGCAAAGGGGTCAGAAGGTACAAATTTTCAGTTATAAAATAAATAAGTCTAGGGAATGTAACATACAACATGGTGACAACAGTTAATAACACTCTATTACATATTTGAAAGTTGCTACGAGAGTAAATCCTAAATCTCCTCCTCACAAGAAACTGTAGCTATGCACAGTGACAGATGTTAACTAGACTTATTTTGGTGATCATTTTGCAATATATACAGATATCAAATCATATCTAAAACTAATATAATATTTTGTCAAGTATATCTCAACAAAAAATTATTTTGCACATAGTGAAAGGTTAAGGGATTCTTCCAGTTTTATATAAATTTAGGAATCTCACCTATTTTAAGAACCAGGAAATGCTCACTGTCCTCTGAAAAAGGCATTTAAGTTCCATATGTGATACAGACACCATTTTATCAGCTTTCTATAGAATTCACTGGCTTCCTAATGTCATCGGATAATTCTATTATTTAAACAAGAGAATCCACACAGAATGCTATGCCTATATCTTGCAAGATACGTGTGAGAAGACGAAGGCAGCAGTGGAAGCCAGTGAAGACAAGGAAAGAGGAATGTGACTGGATCGAAACAGATTTAAACTTTCACTTTTATTTGACTTAAAGAAAAATTCTCAGAATGATCGAGTGTGGCTTTTCCATTGTGAAATGTTGTGATAAGGATCCTCTTTCCCGTACAGGGCGAGAATACAGAAAGTGAGATTCTTCCCAGGTATGACTAGAGAGGAGAGAAGGAGCCGGAGGAGGGGAAGGATCATTCCCTCTCACCCCCACTTCTGTAGCTCCTCCCCTGCATCACCCTCCCCTGGCCACGCATGTTCATCCCGTAAACACCTGCACCTATGCTAGGCCCTGGGGGACCATCTGCTATTTTTACTTCTTGCTTTACGTCCTCTGCCACACGATTCTGTTTAAGTCTAAAGAAACAAATAAACATATCCCTCCTGTTTTCTGCTTGGCACATGGCACTTCAAACACACTGACTGACTTATTCAGAGGGATTCTGGCCATGGAGACAGAAAACAAAGATGGCTGACAGTGCCCTAGCAAATAGCAAAGCTTCATGTGTTGAAAAAAAACAGAATTTTATAAAATCTTTTAAAAATCTTCAGGTTTGGGACGCCTGGGTGGCTCAGTTGGTTAAGCGGCTGCCTTCGGCTCAGGTCATGATCCCAGGGTCCTGGGATCGAGTCCCACATCGGGCTCCTTGCTCGGCAGGGAGCCTGCTTCTCCCTCTGCCTCTGCCTGCCATTCTGTCTGCCTGTGCTCGCTTGCTCTCTCTCTCTCTGACAAATAAATAAATAAATAAAATCTTTAAAAAAAAAAATCTTCAGGTTAAGTCTAGCCGTTTAGCCTAAGGAAAATATAAAACAAATTGATGTTAAAGAAAAGATATTTTCTTCATGGTTATTGGAATTATACCTGAAATATACATTACTATACGATTTTATACGTATGTGAGTGTATGTGTACCCACACACGTATGTGTTCTAACATGAAGTTTCACTATTCTCTTTTATATAAAGTTTCTATGAAACTCCTTATTTTTACTGGAACACAATAAAGAGTAATTTAGTGTTCTGTCCTTTCACTTTCCCTTCTTCTTTTTTCCTCCCTCCTTTCTTTAATATTTACGGAGCGCTTAATACAGGCTCTAATTCCAGGCTCTAGAGATACAAGAGTCAACATTCTTGTTCGTGCCTCAAAGGAATCAATAATATCTCCATCTGCCAAACAGTAAACCAAATTCAGTCCATATAAAATCACATCTCAACCTGATATTTAATTGTCATTGGCTAAGAATCTATATGAAATGTTCACAGGAAACATGGGCCATGGCAGGTAAGTATGCATCTTGCATTTTTCCAAACAATTCCAAAGGAATTCAAAGGTAACCTGTTGACTCTTTTTTATTTTTATTCATTAAAGGCAGAAATATTTAGATGTTTACCTGAATATACTCCGTGAGAGTGTTAAAGACTTGCTTTGCTACTTGAATTGCTTTGGAGAAATTCCGTTGTCCTTGTTCGTCAATAACATCTTTTCCAGAGTAATACCAGTAGAAATCGCTAATGGATTCCTGGAAAAGAGGGGTGATAGGATTAAGATACAACCTCAAGCTACCACTGACCTGTCCTCCCTAGACAGAAATAACAGTTGGAGAGAAGAAGCAGAAAACTTAGCTTTAAAAATGACTGTCTCTGATGATCTTGAATCTCACAGACATAAGGATTCATAAGATCAACATATATTCATCCACTGAGCAAAGCTAAATGTTGACTATGTAAGCACAAAAATTAGACAAGTCATGGATGTTTTTTGGGTTACAGACATCAGGGCTTTTTCTCCAACAAAGCCCATAATGTTTCCTCATGAGAACTCCCAAATGTTCCTTGTTCCTGTAAATGCCCCTCAAGAAACTGATTAAACTATTAAAAACACTGACACAACCAGGGCCCCTGGGTGGCTCAGTGGGTTAAAGCCTCTACCTTTGGCTCAGGTCATGATCTCAGGGTCCTGGGACCCAGCCCTGTATCGGGCTCTGCTTAGCAGGGAGCCTGCCTCTCCCTCTCTCTCTCTCTCTCTCTCTGCCTGCCTCTGCCTACTTATGATCTTTGTCTGTAAAATAAATAAATAAAATCTTTAAAAATAAATAAATATATATATATTTAAAAAATAAATTAAAACAAACAAACACTGACACAACCATAAACAAGATCAATCTTTCTAAACAGGATGTTTTCAACAATAACTTACATTGGAAGGAATTTTAGTTGGCTAAAGGAGTAACACACTGTCGTCTAGCACGCAGACTACATTTGGGTTTTGAGATATGATTTTAAACATCATAAATATGTTTTCAGCAATATATATATATTTTGTAATTTGCTTCCAAAATGGAAGCTTTAGGTAAATATATGTATATTTGTATATACACACACACATATATATATACACACACACACATATATATGTGTATATATATATGTGTATATATATATAGTGCTTTTACACACTCAAAAGATTCAGGGAGAAAGTGAAAGTTTGAATGTGCAGGTTTTACACGACTCTATCTGGCTAGCCTTATAAATAAGATGAGGGAAACAGAATTTGTACAGGGCTCCCATTACTTAGGAACCTACACCTTCAGATTCAGTCTATTAATGTGTGAAAGATTATTACAATATCAGGGAGATTTTCAAGTGGTGGAGTGTTAAGCTGAATTTTAAAATTAAGTCCCAATACCAGGGCAGCTAAAAATAACTACCTGTTAAATTTAAGTGTATTTTGTAGATATTTTGAAAGCCTTTCCTTCTCACTTTTGAAAATGTTTCAAATACTCCTACCCCATTTATCTATGAACTATATCAGAAGGAGCAGAGCATGTAAGTCCTTTGCAAAACGAAAATGAATTTAAAATGCCATCAAGCTGAAAACCATGGGGGAAGAAGATTCCCACTTACAGAAAGGAAATAACGAGCCAAGGAGGAGCCAGGATCAGAGGCAAAGACAAAAGGACCAGTTTTACCCTAGGACTTGGTGAAAGGCTGTGATCAAGGACAAAATATCTCCAAAATTTCTGTCTAGTCATCCATCAAAGCACATTACGACATGCCAGTTTAGGAGCTCTGCCCCGTCATTTCAACTACCCCGCCCCTTCCATTTCTTCCCAACAGAAGGCAACGCACCTGGACTCTCAGGAGGTAGTCTACGGTCGAGATGATTATGTTCACAGTTGTATTATTGCCAGTCTGAGTTCTCAGATAATTTTGAAAATCTACATAAGATCAAAAGATGTTACTAAAGCTTCCCCAACAGTTTAAAATGAGTTATTTGAAGAACTCCAAAACCAAATGATGTCTCCAGCAAAATCCTCGTGGCTAAGAATGGTGCTTGCTTTATTCAAGAAGAGTGTTTTATGTGGGCATCCCAACACATGGAGGTGCTTCACAGACTACCAATATTCAATTTTTGGTCTACAAGGTGGCTAACGTCTGTTTCCTGATCCCTAAGTCTAGAGCTCTGGGCATGTGATACGCCGGAAGGAGTTCCATCCTCTAGGACGGAGTAATTAAATTACATATTCAGTTATCCTTTGTCTCTCAGTACTGTTCTCAGTGCTGGGAAACAAAGATAAAATTAAGATACAGTTCCTGCTTCCTACAGAGTCTGGGAGAGAGCTAGTTAAATTCAACCTGTGAGAAAGCTAGTTATATCAACCACAAAGGAAAATCCATTATGCTAAGTAATACAATGAAGTAGATTTCCTAGTTAAAGAGAAGAGGTATAAAAGAATTAAAGCCGTGTATTTCTCTGTAGCTATCTATCTCATGTATCTCTTTTTTCCACCTGTCTTCTTCAACAGAAGAACAACTGATGAAATTAAGCAAAGTGGCCAGCAAAGGACTTTGAAAGTAGGAATGCAGTACATAAAAGGCCACCGTGCATATACTGAGCATACTGACGAAAGCTCAGGGCTGCTTGTTGACTGGTTTCAAAATTCTGATTCCTTGGTACCATCCCATAGCCTGGGGTCTCACAAACCTGAGTTGTGTCCCTCACAAAGCAGTTGTAGGAAGCGAAAGAGGTCGCAAGTGAACTCGTCATCCTGGAGAACCTTTTCTCCTGCAGAAAATCCAGAGAAATCAGACATGATCAACTACCCTGGCCTGTCCCTCCCCTTCTCTCCCCACCTCCATAAAACTTGCAGGTTGCTCTAGCATTGTTCTGAACCAAAAACAGTCACAAGTCATAGCCAATGTTCTATCTGAAGCTCATACGATCATGCGCTTGGCAGATAGATGTACTTTTTCTTTGTCAGAAAAGAACATTTGAATCTTAAAACTCAGGTTTCTCTCTGTTAAAAGTAGCAGCATGGGTTTGGCAACATTTTAGAAACAACCTGAAGGTTTAAACGTTTCTTCTTTTCTTTTCTTTTTTTGGGGGGATAAGGTGCGTCTAGGAATGATCTCTACATCTCTTAAAAACACCAAAGTTAAGTCTCCTTTGTTCCCAGGGTAAGACCAAGCTATTCAATGCAAAGGCATTCAATGCATATGGAAAACAGGACCAAGGGTTTCTTTTATTAAATTATTCTTTCAAAGAATAATTAACAGAAATTGTAAATAACAATAGGATTTTTAAATGACTAGAAAATGTTTCTTAATTCATTTCAACTAATGGTCTCATTAGCTTGCCTATGGATTTAAAAAAAGGAAAAGATTCAAAAATCTGATACAGAGATGTCATTGGTCAGAGCATTACTTGCAGAGGAGAGAGAACTGGCGAACAGACCTAATTTTAAATATCAAACCAAAAGAAAGACTTTGGTGGCTCATGCTCTGTGAGTGAAACTAAGCAGGAAAGGAGAAAAGAAGGCTAGCTCAGAGCTACAGAAGCATCATTTAAAAACAAAACAAAAGTAATCTGGTTTCTCTTCAGGTCGTATAAATCTTTCGCCTTTCAGAAAACAAAACAGAACAAAACAAAACAAAACAAAACAAAAAAGCCTCTATCTACGGGGCAAGCATGACACCTCAGAAAAGGGTTCAGATATTTTACCTACATTTCAATCAAAATGTATCTTGGTCACAAGTCACTCTGAAAGCAAAAACACAAAGAAACACAAAGAAACAAACGGAAAAACAGCACCACACAAATGAATGTTGATTTCAAAAGCATAGAGTGTCAGTGGAAAAATTTTCAACATTATGAGCGTACGTTCTGGCATCTAAATGTGTTGTTCAGAAATCAAAATGACATAAAAATGTTGTTTGGCAAGTGGATGGATGTACTTATGTCTTTTAAAAAAATGATAATAACTTTTCAGACTGGAAATACTTTGGGCCAAGAAAAAAAACTATGCAATGACCATGTGTTTACTTTAACTAAAATTATGAATGATTATAAGGACAGAGAGCTGATGGACTTACCAGTCTGTAGTCTGTGACTTTCAAAGTGAGAGGCTTCATATAATGGGAGGGTTAGGAAGCAAAACCATTTTGAAAACTAATATAAACATTAAAAAAAGTACATAAAATCACTGTCCTGGTTTCCCTGCAAGATATGATATTTGGTGACCAAACTAAAATCACCATGCGTACAGATAGTCGTGTGGCAAGTTCAAGTTTAAGTGCGCATTGCTGTCACTCTCAGTCCATTGCTGATAAGCTCATTCCTCAGTGTCTCCATTCATGGCGGGATAGCAAAGAAAGGGAGAACAGTCTAGGCTAATAAATGGAACTCTTCCTGGATGATACTCAGTATCTTTCTGTGAACTATTTGAATCAGAAGAGTCTTTAACATAGTATTTCAACCAAAATATGATGAGCTCTTTACACAGACT
This sequence comes from Mellivora capensis, assembly GCA_004024625.1. Taxonomy (NCBI): domain Eukaryota; kingdom Metazoa; phylum Chordata; class Mammalia; order Carnivora; family Mustelidae; genus Mellivora; species Mellivora capensis. The sequence goes on along the minus strand of PISX010001686.1, from coordinate 99,384 downwards.
TACTGACTCTCTCCTTGCGAGCCCATCTAAAATGGTTTTTGTTCTAGAAAACTGCATCAATAAACCAGGTACTGCCAATGTTCATATACTCAATGTAGAATAAGTAACCCTTGATAGAAAGTCCTCAGAAAGGTTAACAATGAAAAAAAATATATATAGTCTACCTGTGTTCCTAGAAATGCTCTGCACCATGCACACTGATTTATGACATAAGGCTGTATTCATTGTCGGCATGCACAGTAGTTTCATGACATACCAAAACACATACAAGTAACTTCACTTACATAGGAACACGCTGAACGCAGCAGAACAATGGGAAGAGGAGAGTGGGAGGGGGCGGCCAAGCCTTTATTTACCATCAGGGAATACAAGGTATAAACTGGGGCGCTCTTGCCTAACGGACACATTACTATCTGATTAAAATGCTGCCATTCCCCATGCTGCATGTAAGTGGTACAGTAACAGAGATGGATGATGGCTTTATGTCTGCAGAAGGTACAGGACCAACCGTCTATTTTGTGATGTATGCAAAAGAAATTCCATTGTAAGATGGAAACCGAGATTAGTAACATAACGAAATGGAGTAAAATGTAGTTGAAAGTGCTCTGACATTCTTAAAATATTTTGTAATAGCTACGTGACGGTCAAATGCGAATACGGTAAAGGGCATTCCTTTGGTTTCATTTTTAATTATAAGGGGCTTATGATTTCGAATACCATAATAAAGGGAGAGTTATTTCAATACTGTTGCTGATGATGAGATGGTTTTGTGTTCCCTACTGTTCTCATCTGTGAAATGAGAACATGTGCACTACCTCATTGGCTCTTTATAATTTGTGGAAGCATTTTTAGAAATTGTGGAAAGGTTACAATTATTAGTAGCAGTGGCAAGAACACTAAATAAAGATGGGAACAACATGCCTAGGTGATGAATATGGTGACTTGAACATAATTATTAAACATGTTCAGTATTTCTGAAAAGCCAATTTTAGTGGGCCAAAATATTCTCAAAAACATAAATTTTCACTTGGAAATAATATTAGTAGACTTTCATTATTCAAGCTACCAGTATAATTAGTTCCTATTTTAAAAATCTAATCACTTTCATTTATTTTACTTTTTTTAAAGATTTACTTTTTTATTTGAGAGAGACAGCAACCGAGGGGAGGGTCACAGAGAAAGAATCTTCAAGCAGACTCCCCATCGAGTGCGAAGTCCAATGTGGGGCTCGATGTTACAACCCATGAGATCACGACCTGAGATGAAACCAAGCATTGGATGCTCAACCAACTGAGCCACCCAACAGCCCCTCAAAAATCTATTATTTTTAAAGGTCACTGTTCTACTCACTAATTGGTTTATCTAATTAATAGAAAAGTACATAAGGGGTTGCTTAAGTGTTTGTTTTATTGGTTACCTAAAACATCCATGGACACAGCTCAATGCTATGACCTAGAGAGGCTGGGTTTAATTGTTATTAATTGCTAAAAGTTATCGATAATTGTTAAAAAAAAATGAATGCGATGAGTGAAAAGACTACCTATATAAAAACAACTGAATTAGGATAAATAGACTAGAAGACTAAGATCCTCTTTGTTATAAGGTCTTTTCATGGCAACATCTCCAATAATGGAAAGCTAAAATGGTGAATAGCATGAAATAGAAGATTGGCTGCATCAAAGAACTCCCTACAAAAGCTTGTTAACTGGAACTCAAGAGTGCTTCCTCACCGCCCTTCACCCTGCCAAAACCGTGGAAGAAATAGTTTTGATCACTCATCTTCAGAGGACTCAAATATCTATTTTGTACAATGGCAAAACTGAAAGATTAAGATAAAAATATTTTTAAATAGTGAAAAGTCTGGTATTTGATTCCATGTGGGTGATTTTACTGTCACTGCTTAAATGGTTTAACAGGCTGCTTAAATTATACTACCACTCAACTGACAAAGGATACAATTTTTTTAAATGGATTCACAAGTAACGTTTAGTTAGTTACTACAGTGTGCTAGGCATTGTGCTAGATATATTCTCTCATCATTTCATCTCAGGTTTGCAATAATTCTATGAAACGGGTTACACGAATCCCATCTTGTGGTTCAGTAAACAAATGAGCAATTAAGTAACTTGACGAAGGCCCTATAGCTACTGGCTAGTTAAGGGTTTGAGTCCAGTAAATTTCAAAAAACATTCATTAAGTGTCATCTACACACTAGGCACTTTGTAAGGTCCTGGGCACATAAGGAGTAACAGACACAAGCCTGACCCTGAAATTTATAGTCTAATGGAAAAGCCAGGCAATGAACAGGTCATTTCAGTATCATATGGTCTGAGTCCAATATGCTCTAGTTTCTACACTTCCTAAAGCTCACATCAGTAATTGATAAGATCTTTAGCTAACAATCACTGACTACATGGACCCTACGTTAGTTAAAATTGTGAACTCCTACTTGTTTTTATCAATTTTAGAACCCAAGGAAAACCATCTTGAAGCTATATGGCCTTGGGAAAGTCAGTTCACCTTTCTGAGCCTTTGTTTCATCATTCTGATATGGCAATTAACAATCTCCAGAGCTAACTACTTTATAGGGTTGTTGGGAGAATAAAATTGGTTTGAGCAAGTACAATTGCATTGAGATATGCAACACACAATAGGAATAAAAGTGACATTTCAATGACATGAAGTTATAGGTTCAAAAAACCTAGGTTTCTAAAACACAGACTTCCACTGGGTTGTGGATGTGGTAAGTAATCCACATATGCCGTGCACTAGACACCAGTGCATAAAATGTATTTCTCTTTCAGATCCCAAGACAGCAAAAACGACCACTACGTGAAATAGATTAGGTATGTCCCATGGATTACAGAATTAAAGGATCTGTCAGCTATGGAGGAAGACATTCTTTTGCTTTCAAATGGGATTTGCAAATTATTTCTCTTATAACCTCTTACTGCCTTTCAGCTCCCATTCCTCTAACCGGAATCCTTACTGTTCTTCACCCATTCCATCCACCGACACCCTGATGGATCTCCCTGCCTTCAGCCTGCGGGATTCATCATACACACCGCTGCCCACAGCACTGGCAGGCAATCTAATTGCAACACTCTCCCACGAAACAGATGGGTTCCTTTAACAGTAATTATGAAAAACAGACTCTCAAAAATTCCCTCAATCTATCATTAAACATAATAACCTCAGAGCTCCCAACTTCCATGAAGGAAATCATGCTGCTCACTATCTTTGCAAGACTCAGGGTCTACCTAGCATGCTAGCTGAGGAATGAGTCATTTACGCACTTGAATGTCACTGGTCGGAACAGTGGATGCTAGGAACTTAATGCCACGTGGGTCATCACACAACATGGAATACGTGTTACTTACATAATGACTGTCCGTGGCCTCAGAAAGCACAGAATTTCTCCACATGGCACAAAAAGCTTTCACAGTGTCCCACAAACGACCTTTCTCTTCTAGTCTGTTTATTTCTCTCCAGCCATATTAGGTCAGTGACATTCTTTGTCATGCCTTGTACCTTAAGCCCTGCGTGTGTGGCTCCTTCCACTGAAATGTCTTCCTTTGCCTTCCTTTACCAGTTAAACACCTACTTCAGGCCATCTGTTACTTCTATCGTGATCCTTACCCCGTGAGCCTGGCAGATAAGTACTTCAACTCAGTTCACTAATACACACAGATCATGGGTTTCGAAATTATTTGTTTACAAGACTGTCTACACAATGCTAAGCCCATAAAGAACTCAGATGCCTAGGACAGCGTCTAGCACATAACAGCCCCTCAAATTTCGATCAGTGCTTTACTGTTTAAAAACTGGCCAGGGATGTTAGGAAAATCTCTTTAGTGCCACGAACTAACAGCACAGGCTTTTCTTGAAAAGAAACTTGACCCAGAGGAAGGGGAGAGCAGTACAGTCAGACCTCAGAGGGTAAGCTGAACTAATGTCAGACTCTGCAAATCTCAGGTGGGAGATAGTCAATAAATAATTAAAAGTACTAAGTAACTTAACTACTAACAAAAAAATTAGGATAGCCAATACTGAGAGACTGTGTTATTGTTTTGATTAATAATTAATGCATTAATTAATTCTTTTGCTGCAACTTCATATAGACTTGATGAGGTCATTATAAACATCCCTAGTAAGAACCTCGATTCAGCATATTATCAGATACAGATGGAAATTTAGAAAGGTTAATTGGTAGTTAATGTTTTGTACAGAATTTTTAAAAATTTCTGCAGAATGAGATCTGCTTCAAGATTTCATCTTGCTGATGAAGTCTAGGACCACCACAAAAGGATCAAAAAATAAAATAAGATCTCTCCTACTACATTCCAAGAAGTTTGAAAGAAGAAAAATTGCACTTTCAAGCTCATAATGACTTTGTAATGAGGTTTAATGGTTCTGAGAAAAAAAAATCCAAGGATGGAATGAAATATTAAATATTCATATAGGTTTTTGGTTTTGAACTTCCTTATATGTTAAAGGAAAACACACAGGCCTAAAAAGTATACAGAGAGGACAACACTGAGCACATCGCAAGTCTACTAAACACACCTGCCACGGAAAACTGGTTTTCGGTTTTGTTTTTGTTTTTGTTTTTGTTTTTTTAAACAAGTGGGAGGTCCAGGCTTTGTAGAAATGGGAGAAATTTAGGAAGAAGGGATATTAATACTCGTAAACTTACATGATGGTAACAGCCATGGAAAAAGGAGTGTTAAATCATTAGACTGACATCCTCACGTACAAGTGCCTTAGTAAGGCATGTATTCCCCAAGGGTATCTCAATACAGAATTAGGAGTATCACGTTTAACCATACAAAGTTCCAAAGTGACTTTACAACTTCAACATTAAGTGCAAAAATTGGCAGTAGATTAGTGTCTTTGAAGGGAGGAATGAGCAATAAGTAAAAAAGCAAAAATACCACCTAACCAATACGGTAAGTACAAAATAAGCCCCAGAAGATAAAAGATGGAGGAAGGGACTGGCTCATTAAATTGGTAACAGTGGGAGGCTGAAGGTCTGCATTTCAGTCTTTACCCTGCCATTTCCTGTGTGACACTGGACAAGCCTTGTCCACTTTCCACCATTCAGTGTCCTTATCTATAAAATGGGGACAATATCTCACTGGTGGTTGTAGGTATCAAAAAGGTACATATAAATTAAATATTTTCCAAGGCTATGCAATTTATGGTTATTTTCTCATCATCAGGAAGAGATCTGGCCTAATAGAGACAGCTGGTTAGAATGGAGAAAAGTTAGAGCGTCAGGTTATTTTTCTCCATGCTGAGTTTATAGTGTTTGGGCCTCAAACAGACTGAGATGTTTTTCAACCTTCCCTATGGATTCTGGGAGGAATGATCGATTTTCCTTCCCCTATGAGGGTATAAACTTTTCTTAACTTCTGTAGACCTTAAACAAAAGAATGGGCATGTCACAGAAATTTTTTAAAAATGTGCCAAAAGGCAGAGTTGCTCTAGGTGTTCTCAATTTGGGAAGTAGTATATTATTCATAGAACGACTCAATTACCATTGTTTTCTCAATCAGCCTCTTGATAAAGGCAAGACTGAGTATTCAGAGAGCACAATTTGATCTCTAAAGCCTTGCTGATGTACTAGGTACTTTTCAAAAATCTCATCCCTTGTTTATTACCATAGCATATCACATCTTTTAGAAACTACTATCTATGTTACTACATTAGTTTGCAACTGTTTCTACTGCTCTTCGAATTCAGTCTCAAGGATGAAAAACAGTTTTTATGTTAAGAAGGTCTCTAATGTGTGATGTTTTCAAGGGAATAGAGTAAAAACTTCAGATCTCTCAATATTTGGAAAGCAACTGGCAGAGCCCTCTGGCCAAGAGGACTCAGCCAGTCACAGACCCCAATAACCACTGATTTTCCCGTGCACCCACTGGTGCAGCCATAAAGCCACAGTATGTCCAAGACAAAAATGCCACAGGGAGACTACTGCACACATCTATGATTCATTCATTTACACAATGGTTGCAAACACTGGCTCCACCAGAATTTTCTTCAAAAATGAAAGAAATGGAACAAAACAAATCCAAAAAATGTAACTGAAATGCTTCTTGCCCCTCCATGTCTAATATTTTAATAACTGCACATCCTCATGGAAAGAAAAAAATAAGGAAAGCTTGGTATATGAGTTTTAAAATAAAAGGATGCATAATGATGGAAATGAAATAATCTATTCATTAAACAGTCTATAAAAGGAAAAAATGCACAAAAAAACTGTCACTGTTAAGACTACACACAAAGCTGAAGACAAATGAAGGAGCAAATAAAGAAAAGGCAGATCATTTGGAATAATTACCACGCTCATGTGTGATGACTGAGGAAGGGAGGAAAGTACATTTACAGTTGAAAGAAAAGGAAATGGGGAAAAAAAAGAAGTTGAAATGTTGGTTTTGTCTTGCTGTTTGTAAGGAAGTAAAATAGAAAAAGTGTTAATCAGTTTGGGCAATTATTTGTGTGTTGAAAAAGAATAAACCAATCAAATCAATTTCATATTGAGAGATGTGACTAATTCTCACATCAGAATGATCATTCTCACCAAGTGAGTTCTGATTTAGGACTTAGGAATGTTATTCCAATCTGTATCTGGCTGACAAAGGACAGGAGACCCAGTAAGCTAAGCCTGCCGGGGACCACTGTTTCCGCGTGGGAGTCGATATGAACAATGATGATGAATGATTAATGGGACTGCCTCTGGAACATTAAGTAACAACTGTAGGGAAAAATGAAATTGATTTCTAATTCTAAGACAGGGAAGTCAGACTTCGGAGAGAGAATTCATTCATTTTCAGGCACTTTACAGCTAAAGGAAAATGCCCAGGGCTTCCTGGAGACCCTAGAGGCAGGTAGGTAATGGGCTCTGAGATTTGTAAGGACTCTGAGTTCTCGAGATGGGGCCCTCAGGCCAGGTGTTATATAACTGTTGACACAACCCTTAATAATGAAGAGATGTGGCTGGATATTCATTTCGGAAAATTTAAGTAAGTTTAGAGGGCTGCTGGCAATTTTTCTTAAAGTTAACTAACACAATTAGGTAGCTGTAGGACTGATGGTTGATGGCTGAATCCATACATTCATATGTCAAGCAGAAAACAAAGCAGCATTACAACATACATAAATGAAAATTTTTAAAGAACAGTAAGAAACATGCAGTGAATTCTTTTACCTATTGTAAGAATAAAAATATACAGAAATAATTAGAGAGATTAGTTAATTTGAAAATATTTCAGGAAGGTAACCAGACTGCAAATGGCAGATGGGAGAAAATTTATTTTTTGAAACAAGATTAGTTTTATTGAAGATCCAATGTTCCAAAACTAAGACATTGATAAGATGACCACTCTAAACAAGACCAAGCAAACGAAAACAGATAAACACACAGGGCCTCACTGAAACTAAATCAACTGAAAAATGTCAAACACAAAAGAATAAAAGCAAATCAAGACAAAAAAATACTGAAGATTATTTTTCTTAATAAATACTGAAATGCAAGTGCAGCAATAGTTATTTCTGCCTTAAACGTGTTAAATTTTCTAGTTTATACACACATCTATTAGAGAAAAACTCTAAGATTATGTGAGCCATTCTATTGGTGCACATGTAAATTAAGTGATCGATTATTTAAACATTAAAAATGACTCTATCTTAATTTTTTTCATCAAATTTGGACTTGCAAAGACATATGGATGTATGAGATATCTGTGCTAAAAGGGAGGAGACAGTCAGAATAATGGTTAATGGAAGGGTCTCTCAAACCATCCCTATTTTAAGGAGACAGAAGAATCTGAGAGTTTCAATTTGCCAGATTAGCCACAAGAAGTCAAACATTCTCTAATGTGGTTCATCCATCTGCTTTATAATTTTATAGATAATTCTCTAATAAGGGATCTTGACCTACTACCCAACTAGGGGAAAGGTGACTTACACCTTACACCTAGACAGAAAGGTCTGGAACAAAAAGGAGTTAATGGCTAACAGGGAAGGTTGAGTTTTGGGTGTGACCTGAGTGTGTAATTATGAACTTTTAAATGAATCACAGAAGCATTTGGGCCATTTAAAAATAACCTTGTATCTCTCTACACTCAAAAGGTAATTGGTAATTGACTCATTTCAGGAAAGGGGGGGCAGGTGATCCTTTTAATTTAAGTGATCAATACCTGATCCTTCTTCGGTCACCATTCCAAGTCCTTCAGCTTTGTTTTGTCTCTCAAATGCATTTAGGTCGAGGACACTACAATAACAGGGAGAAAGACACTGAGAGGACTAATAGAAAACCTTTTATCTTGAGGAGAGCAAGTATCTACAAATCATGTATCATGAAACGCTAACCAAATATTAACATACGGTGAAGACATGCCCCAATTCAATGTCTACCAACCACACTTTCCTAGTGGAAGCCCAGTTTCTCCCCAGGGTCTGCACTGAAATGATCCGTGTGAAAGGCAAACATAAGGCATTAATGGGTTTCAACTTTGGGTGTACATTACAAAGTTAACAGGCACACTGAAATATAATTATAATAATCATGTTTTTCCAGCTAGAATAGCTTATTACATTAAGTATCTGTCAGATTCCTTTGTCAAATGCTGTCTGAATGATTTCAAATACTGTAAAAAATAGAAAATGATTATCATAAATTAGTTGGTTAAGGATCATTTATTTAGGGAAAATGAGAAATGGTCTACAAGCTCCCAAATAAAACTCGTCAGAATCTTCCTTTTCCTCTTTTAAAATTCATACCCTGCTCATTTTCAAATATGCAGAATGCACATTAATTCCCTAAGGTTCCTATTTAATCACAGGGAAGACTATTATAAGACATCATTAACACCAGTAAGTTAATAATTAAGACATTACTAACAGCTAACAACAAGACAGAAAATAAGACGTCCTCTACTGTCCCACTTTAATGTGTACTTAATCATTAACAAATATTCTCTGTATTATTAGTGTCAGCAAAGTAAAACAGAAACTTTGAAAGATACAACCCACCGAGTAGAACCAAAACAAGGGAGGTGTGTGCTTACCTACATGACTGCATCAGGCCAGCCAGACTCTGAAAGAAGCCCACATCCTTTTTCTCCTTGAGGTAGTCAAGCATTTTCTACAGTAAATATATAAACCACAGGGCCACTGAACACAAATCTTATTCTATGTTAAATAAGAAACAACAAAAACATGCTCTCTATGCTGGAATAAAGATGTAAAACACTCAGTGCATACAAATGACCACAGCTTTAACAGGAAATAGAGATGAGCGTGTCAAGGCACGATGGCTATAGATTTCGTCAATAAAAGGGTTGGCTTGGAACAAGGAGCGTAAACATCATGAGCACCATGACTATCCAGGGAAAAATAACACTCATAACTCTCTTCTAGTCACTCGTTAAGTATGTGAAGATTCAGATTTTTAGTTCAAGCTTACTAGGAAGAAGGCCCACCCAGATGCTAGTCATAGATTTCCACACAAAAGTGAGGTCCTTAAACCCGGGTAATGTTGGCAACCATATGCTAATGTCACAGACAGAAACTTAGTTTCCATCATCATGGTCTCTAAACCCAAGGAACGGTAGTAATCGTTTGACAATTACATTTTTCTTCTCTGTTGTCAGAATGATGTCCAGATTCTGTGGTTAAAATTTTGATTAAACACAAAAGTAAGGGACGCCTGGGTGGCTCAGTTGGTTAAGCCGCTGCCTTCGGCTCAGGTCATGATCCCAGCGTCCTGGGATCGAGTCCCACATCGGGCTCCTTGCTCGGCAGGGAGCCTGCTTCGCCCTCTGCCTCTGCCTGCCACTCTGTCTGCCTGTGCTCGCTCTCTCTCCCTCTCTCTGACAAATAAATAAATTAAAAAAAAAAAAAAAAAAAAAAAAAAAAAAAAAAAAAAAAAAAAAAAAAAAAAAAAAAAAAAAAAAAAAAAAAAAAAAAAAAAAAAAAAAAAAAAAAAAAAAAAAAAAAAAAAAAAAAAAAAAAAAAAAAAAAAAAAAACCACAAAAGTAAGAAATGCAAAAGCAGGGCATAGCTCTACCTCCTTAGCTTGTTATTATATATTACAGCGAAATAGCTGCCTTGAATGTGGATGACATGTGCCGGAAGTTTCAAACGAGAAGCACATACGAGATGATAAAATGACAGAAGGCACACCAAAGGTTTGAAGAAAAGAAAGATACTGCTTTTCTCCAAATCTTGAATGGAGGTGAATAATTCCTGTTATCAGTGCTGTCTAAAATAGGGATGAGCTGAAGCGGTCAGCATTTTGGTAGTAATTTGGTTTCTAGAAATTTGAGTGAAAGGTAAAGTACTAAATATGTAGAAGTTGTAAGTGTATGCACACACACACACATAATGTACATATACACACATGCAACACATATAAACACATATATACACATACGCATATATGCACATCTCACATGTATATACACACACACAAATATGTACACACCACGATACACACAAACACCTGACCATTTTGAGGGGAGTGTGGTAAGTTCCTGGTCTAATAAAACATGAAGCACTTATTAATCACGGGAAGTTTAAAACAAGGAATATGGCTCAGAGAAGGTTTATAGAAAAAAGAAAAGCCTGTATAGACAAGTTCGTGTATTACATGATCTTTCATGGCTCCGTTCAGCTCCAAGGATTTCTGAATCTATCTGCTACCTAATTTAGGACTTCTGAAGTTAAACATAAAGGGAAATTATTTTGTGCTAAATATTATAGAGAGTAGGTAGGCTTTCTTCAGTTTTCCTTTTTTTTAAATTTGAGTCATGTAGTCATTTGCTATGGAAATCAAAAAAGGACATCTGTAAATTGGGTGGGGGAAAAAGACATCATTATTTTCACTGAGTTCTAACAAACTTAGCATTCCTTTTGACTACTAATAGAAGCAACAGACACAAACTCTGATTTTGTCACCAGTAGAAATTTCAGAGATCTTCATATCACATCATAGTCATTGTTGAAGTGACTTAAACATACTTGGGCTAATCATTTCTTCTCAATAATTAGATCAAGTACTAGATCTTTCATTTAACAAGTTCATAAAGGAACAAAAATTACTTTATCAAAAGTTTATCAAAAACCTGTTTATAATATATGAATAACCACATTCACTAGGTGTGGTTTCTTTTTTAAACCTGTGCGATTTCCCTTAGCAATTTAAAAACATGACACCAAGAGGAGTCCAGATGCTTCACTAAACCATCAGACACATTAAAAAGAAAAAGTTAGGCACCCTGGCTTAGATTAGACCTATGCACCTCTCCAGTCTGCAAATGTCACAATTGTATTTACAGAAAAAGAGGCACGCAATTTAAGAAAAATATGAAGATGAATTTTTCAGCTATTCTCGGTTGCTAACTTAACCTAGACCAAATCTTCACCAACCCAAAGGCAACCTTCAAAATTCTCCGTTTTTCTTAGATTCAAAGATCTAGGAACATACTCAGGGCTTTGTCTCACTGTCATGTTTCTGGGGCTCACAGCAACCTGAAGTCAAATATCCCAAGGTTTTCACTAGCCTTCCTTTCCTCCCCTCAGGGTAGCCCTTTCCCTGCCTCACCAAAACCTCGCCAAGACAGAACGGTTATTAGCTGCATGTTCATAAACTGTTCTTTCTCACACAGAAGGCAATCTAGAAAAATATGAGAGAGATGTTGCCAAACTAGGCTCCTGAGGTAAGAACATTTACTTTTCTCCACTATTAAAGCAAACCATTTTATGCTTAGTCACATGAAACGCAAATTTCACAGGATGACACATCTGATAGGACTTCAGATTCCTCAAGACTGTTAGGGCCCCACATGGCAGCGTGAGACCTAGATGTTTGAGGCCTGGGGCGAGATGGCCACCACATAAAGGCTTTTTTTTTTTTACACAGAAAATGAAAAGTTTTCCAATTGATAGTTCTTCCAGGAGGACTGAAACAGGGACTAAAACAAAGGGATGGCAATATGGTCCATCTGTACAAAGACTACATTATGGGGACGGCTTAAAGACATTACCTGCTGCACTGTAGAGTTCCCCCCATTTAAGATAGCAATTCCAAGTTTCAAAGTCGCAGCTACCATTGGTCCCGTATCCCCTGAAAAATATAAAAAATAGCATCCCTTATATCATTTCACCTGCTACATTAACTATTTCTGTCTCAAAAGGCACACTTTTAGAATGATCACTCCTCTGCAAATCTGCATAATGATGGAGGACAGACTGACTGACTTACCAAAAAACATTTCAAGAGTAATAATGTATATTTTGCCATCAATGTTCTTACTAAATTCTGTGTAATGTATCTAGGAATTGAAACTATATGAGAACATTAAAGAAAAAAAAAGAGGGGTGCCTGGGTGGCTCAGTTGGTTAAAAATCCAACTCCTGATTTCAGCTCAGATCATGATCTCAGGATTGTGAGATGGGACTCTATGCTTGGTACAAGAGTCTGCCTCAGATTCTTTCTCTCCTTTTCCCTCTGCCCCTCCCTCTCGCTTGTGAGTGTACTCTCTAATAAAATCTTCTAAAAAAAAAAAAAAGCAACAATTGATTTTGGAGTCAAATGCTCTGACCCTGAGCTATACCCCCTCAACAACTGATTCTGAAATACTGACATTTAAAGCTATAAAGATTCAAAACTCATCATGTATATTAAAATAATACTTGAATAAGAGCTACCGAAGATTTCAAGAAAATTTCTCTCCCTCTCCACTCAATGTTACATTTAAATAACTTTTATCATTTTTTATTTCAGCACCTTTATCTTACAATGTTTATAGTATTGCTTTATTAGGATGGCTGGTCACAATTTTAAGTCATTCAAATAATAATGACAAAATTCTATTTATTTATTTATTTATTTTAGTAATTTCTACACCCAACATGGGGCTCTAACTCATGACCCTGGGATCAAGAGTTACATGTTCTTCTGACTGAGCTAGACAGGCATCCCAATAATGACAAAATTTTAAAGCTAACGAGTTACATTATATATCATTGAATACATTTTATTTTTACATTATTCACCTCTACTTATCTTAGAATACAGAAAAAATAGAAATAGAAACAATAATAGAAATAAAAACATCTTAGAAATCTGGGAGACAGGTGCTTAATAACAAAATGTATAACTGTCATTTCTCCACCCCATTGCAAATTATAGGAAAAATATTTCACAAAGAAGATATGGCTAATGTAAGAAAAATTATCTTGGCTGGCTCTGAAAAATACAATAGTATTTTAATTGTTAAAAAGGGCTCACTTAAAAAAAAGTCTAAACTTTTACATCAAGGGTCTGAAAATTATGGACTACAGGGTCAAGTCCAGCCTGTCACACATTTTTGTAAATAAAGTTTTATTGGAACTCAGCCACACAGTTTGTTTACATATTGGCTGTAGCAGCTCCCCTGCTACCATGGCAGCGTTGAAGGGTTATGACAGAGACCCATGGCCAGCAAAGCCAAAAAACATTTACTATCTGGCCTCTCACAGAAAACGTTCGCCCATCCCTGATTTATATGGTTTGTTAGGCTTGGGTCAAGATATAATTTCCAAACCTTAAAGAACAGAAATAAATCTTTCAATGACTCCGAAGAAAAGGGAAAAACAAAAAACAAAAAACAACAATGTTGGACTGGGTTAACGAGAGCCTGCATTTCCGAAGTCACCTGACCGCGTGATGAACAAGAAATTCAGGGACTAACTAAACCAGCAGAATTTAAATCAAGGTGCTCCTAGGGAATAAAGAAGTCTGAGGAGAGCAGCAAGCCTCACCTTTGCTGGCGCTGATGGTCTGCAGCACCATCTCAGCTGCCCCGCGGTCATGGAGCCTGGCTTGTTGGTAGAGTAGCTTTTGCTTTTCCATTTCTTTTTCCTGAATACAAATCCCAACCGTTTATGTTGTGGCTGTCATTAAGCACAGCAGCTTTCTATAAACCATATTTTTAGTCATCTCTTCATGTATGGGCTCTATGACAACATTATGGACCATTTCAACACCAACAATGTTATTCAACAGATGTTAACAATATTCAACTCTTGGTTTTTGCCCTTTATATTTTTCTTGATATGCTTTTGGTACTGGCTTATCAGGATGGGTTTTCTCAATTGTAATTGTTTGATTAGTCCAAAGCCTGTATCACAGTTCGAAGTACTGTACTTCGTCACTGAAACTTGCACTTTCTGAATTATACGTTTGTGCATGAGTTTGTTACGTTTCAATCATCTCCCATGCCATGGCCATAACTTGATACTGCTCAGCAAATGGCTCGAGTTGCAAGATATCACTAAATGACAGAAAAACATTCACGGAGACGTGTTGGAGTTTAAGCAAAATTGAAAGCTGATATGAATCAAAAGGTAGGCTTCAACGAAGTAGTGGACCCATGATACAGATCTCCCCAGTCACCCCCCAAGAATAAAAGAAGCAATGTGCCTTTATATTTTGTATTCTCGGGTGGCAACAAACGATACTGCATGGGGCTGCCAGTGCAAATGGCTGGGGTATGTTCTTTTCCACTTAAACTACCACTGAAAACATAAAGAAGAAAATAAAAATAAAATATAAAGGCACAGCAAGTTCAAGACTGGTAGGATCATTCACTTGAGCTATCCAGTTCACTGGAGAATTGAGACGGAACTAAGCAGTACAAGTTGCAAAATGAAAGTTGCATAGAGCCCTAGGACAGCGAGTCCATCAAATGGCGTGGTAGAGAAGCTTAGTCAATGGGACATGAAACAGTCAATTAGTATCATGTCCATAAACACAACGGCCAAAACATATATGACCTAAGAGCAGGAAGAGCGGCAGCAGAAGGAGCCAGAGGGACAGCTTTGCTGCCATAAACTTTCCATCCAAAGTACGGAAAATAGACACAGGAAGATGGAAGAGGTTTAAAAAATGAAGGCTTGCTAATTACAGAATATGAAAAAGAAAGTAAACTAAAAGGGGGAGGGGGAAAGAAATGGGCTCAAACAAATGAAAAAAGAAACCTTCAAATCAAAAGCAACCAACACAGACATTTATGCTGTTACCAGAGAGTTCTCGCCGAGGCTGGCAAATTTGTTTCTTAAATCTTTGATAATATCGTGCTGCGAAAACAAAATTGATCAGGGTTTTTTTTTCACACTATAGTTAGCGCTCCTGTGGTTAAAGTTTTATTTTTTTTTCTTAAATTATGTGATAGGTCTAAATGGAAGCAGAGAAAAGAAAAAAAAAAAAAAAGGCAGCTTTGCTTTGTTGTAGCCATGCTAACATCTAAAAGGTTTGCCTTCATGTTTAAACCTCTTCCTGCAGCGTCAAGAACAAAACGAAAACAAAACCACACGGACACACAAAACCATACTGTCATTACAACACAGTTTCAGAAAAACTGAAAGAAGACCCTTTCGCCTGCTCTTCAGGTGTGCTTTCAAACTGGTCAGCAACATTTGATCCCTCCTTTTAGACCCAACAATCTTTCACTTTCCTCCCATGGCCAGAGCTATATATGAACTCGGCACTTCCGCTTTGTAACCAAATTCCTCTCGTGGAAAACGTTTTCAGGAAGACAGAGATAAAAACAATTATTGGCTAAGGAACCGCCCTATCATTTTCATCAACTAAAGAGGCAAGGGAGTTGGAAAGACTAATTCTTCTTTTGACCCAATAGAACATATGAAGATAGTCCTCGGGAAACCCAGAGAAGAAGACAGATGGCAACATGTCATTTATTCTTGAGGAAAAACAAACAGACCCTAAAACCCTTTGCTGTTTGTGCTTCAAAAGTAGATGGGCCAGCTCAAAGTTCTGCTAGAACAACTTGTACAGGACATTCTAGACCCCACTATCCTCTTGGGTAACTAAAATCATGTCTGATGGATGAATGTCAGGAGGATGGAGAGATAGACAGGGTATCAAACTGTCTTCTTTAAAAAAACTCCCTGGGCGAAGATCACCCTCATTTTTCCTCACACAGCATCTGAATTTCAATAATAATAAATACTTCAGGGGAGATGATGAGATTCATCCGAAAAAAAAAATATTGAGCTAAAAAAGATATACTGATCTAGAAGCAGGAAACCCATACTTCATAAATAGGGATCAGGTCAACCTCTCGATTGAATTTCTTCTTTGTCATACTGAGTTGGAAGCTTTCTCCTCAGAAGATATTTAAAATTATTTCTTTCCGGTATTTTATCCTCGGAGAAGTGCTTCTGGGCATGCAATTCAATCTCGCTATTGGAGATTTTATCACAATGTAATAAAATAAAACCTTGAAAGCTAAACCAGAAAGTTTACAGACAATAAAATGATGGATTATGTGGAAAGAAAGAAAATTCTTTAATTTCCAATTTACTGCAGATTAGCTTTTCTAAGAAAACTGAAGAGAGATATTTTTAAAGTATTTTACCTGGGGAAACAGCACTTTGGAAGGACCTTTTTAAAGCATTTTAAAGCAGGGTTTCTGTCCCATCCCAGATTCTACCTAAAGTGCCGAAGGGTCTTAAATCAACATTATACCTCTACTTGAAGTTCAGTTTTTCAATGATTCTAAGGTTACAAAAAAGGTTGGGGTGGGGGAAGGAGCTCCACAATTTCAATTTTCTCTTAGGCGAAAAGTTCTAATCACCAAAGAACAACCAGGAAAGATCAGCTGTTTTCCTTGTAACACTGTTTTCGAGGTCAGTGGTAGTAATAAGTCAGACCTAGGGTCAAATTGCAGACATTGAATGGGAAGTATTCTACATCATGATTGCTTTTAGTATGACTGAGTAGTAATAAAATTGCTAATATTCTTTCATTTTTTTTCCCAGGGTGCCTCACGTTTAGCATTGGATGGGGGGAGGGGCGGCAAGGGAGCAGAAGACCTGAAGAAAAATAAAAATCCTTTCAGTTCTTCAACAATTTGTTTTGTATGAGGAAAAATACTGAAATAAAAAAAAAATACAATTGCCCCTCCTTCTTGATGGAGAAAATAGTTTATCCCTACAATGGAGACGAATGATATTTTAAACAAGAGCAGCTTTTTTGACAGCAAAACTTGTTCCCTGTTTCTGTTGGGCCCTCCTCAGGGGGCAGCGTTTGGGGCAGCTTGTGCCTCACAGCTCACTCTGCGCCCAACACCGCATAAGCCCAGTGGCTTCCTGATTTCCCTTGAGTTTCCAAGCCTTCAGCAAATGCTGAAAAGGTTTTCATAATGTTTTTCTCTTCAGCTGCGTGTGGAAGCTACCTGTAAGTGAACAGAAACCTCCAGGAACTGACTCTTTTTAAAAATACTTTCCATAATTTCTCAGTAAGTCAATCTCAAATATCCTTCTGATTTGGCATCTTAAATGTAGTCATTACCTACAAGGTAATGTTGAGTCTCGACGTTGTAAGAAAAAAAAATGGAAATATAGGAGACTTGATTGGGTAGCTAGGAGGACAAAAACGAATGTGGAGGCCGAGAAAAATTAAGGCCATCCCACCTCAGGTTTAGCCTTAGCATAAGTACAGCCATTTTAGCTTTGGCAGCCATCTTGGGCCCCTGTGACCAAGGGCTGAACTTTTCCCTACTTTACTTTAGTTCCAGGGACCCCCACCCTGCTTTAGTTTCAAGAAAGTACCCCACCCTGGCAGCAGCTAATCAGCTTACTGAAGAAAAGTCTGAAATTTCTCCTCCTCCCTCCGCCCAAGCCTCTTGTGATGACCCATAAAAACCCCTGCCTTAACTAGCCTTGGGGTCAAGTCCCTACTCCGCTGCGTCGGGTATACTTGGGCTCAAGCTTAAGCGTGTCACCTCAAGGTCCAAGTCCCTACTCCGCTGTGCCAGGTATACTTGGGCCCAAGCTTAAGCTGGTCAAATAAACCCTCATGTGATTGCATCGGTGCTTGGCTCCTTGGCGGTCTCTTGGACGCGAAAACTCGGGCATAACACAAATGGCAGTGAAATGGTACTAATAATTTGGTCAGACTAAGGGAAAACAAAAATATAGATAAGAGTCATACTGTCCATTTCAATTAATTTTGTTCAGTATTCTAGTTTCTGATACTGTAGATTGGCCACATTCATAATGAACTGACTAGGAGTGCTAGGAAAACTCTTAAGATTATAACTTTGTTTAAAAATGGATGGTCCCTCAAATTCATAATTTTTTTTAAGATTAAATGAATGTATACGGAGTTTTCTACAAGTCTTTCTACAGGGTCTTCAGAGGTTTTGTTTGCTTGTTTTAACTACAAGTATATATCCGGTAAAGTTCCCTGCACAAAACTGGTGTCCAAGAAAACTTGATGAATGAATAACAGAACTAAATAATGTGATATCATGTAGTATGTACAATTAATCTGAAATTACAAATGTTATCTTTTCATTTGAAGAGCTACAAAGCTACTAAAGTGAGAAGCATCTAGTTTGTTTTTGGTACATGGTCAAAGAGTCAAGAATTATACACATGTGAACAATACTCAAATTATGCATTTTTAAGGCTCAATTTACTGTCTGTACCTTGATTACCCATTGTCTTTGTTGCTGAATACTGAATAGTATAATCTCCCAGAGATCTATTTTTCAATAGGATAGGCATAGTTTCTAGTGCTTGTTCTTTAACAACAACAAAAACAACAACAAAACCCCACCAAAAAAAAAAAAAAAACAAGAAAGAAAGAGAGAGAGAAAGAGAGAAGGAGGGAGGGAGGGAAGGAAGGAAATACGTTTTTACGCAAAGCAAACTTTGGTTCAATCCCGAAGTTTAACTAATAGACAACTGGAGAGGACAAAAATTCTAAAGCAGAAAAGTGCAGTCCAGTAAATGTGTTGGAGGCTCTGAAGTTTGGATGTGCTGTGTAGGGTGACTTTGGCTTACTTACTCATCATTTATACTTCCACGCTTGTTAACATATTGTTTCCCTTGGATTCACCATATTTAGACTAATTAGCACTGTGCCGAAACAATAAAACCTAGCTGTGTTCAAATGATTTTCTATTTCAGGGTCCTGTTGACAAAATTTATACTATATCACGAAAAGCTTCACAAACAAGCTATAAAGTAGGAGAGGGAAAATGAGCAACTATCAAATCAGAAGGTATCAAATTAACAAAGTTACACCGAGTTATCATTGGAGGGAATGGGGTTTATTCTGAGCACAAAGGTGATTTAGAACAGCTTTAATTTACCTATTTGTTTGTTTGTCTTAAAAGCACCGAATACTGCCTTGAATACAGAAAGAAAATGCTACTAGCATAGCCTGACAAAAGAATAAGAACAATAAGGTTGATGACCTCTACTAATTCATGAAGGTATGGTTGGATCAGGAAGGTGCCAAAATGTTGGAATAATTTATGGGAAAAAGAGAAGTTAGAATAAATTTTACCATAGAGTGGATCATGACAAGTCATTATGTGGATTTTGAGTTCTCTCAGTTCTAGCTGTTTCAGTGTTTATAATTTTAAGTTTTCACACACGATTACTGGTCCTACCCCAGAGCAACCCTCGAGAAACAGCTACGTGAGCTCTTTAAGTACTCGATACAGTCTCCAATTCCCACCAATTCCTGGCTCGGCTCAGAGAGGGATTTTTCTGGAGACTGTCTTATGGGAACATAGTGTTTTCATTCTTCTAGATTCCTAGTACTTATCCTCTGCTCAGCCATCCTCAGATGTCACCTGGACATCTGGACTTTATTGTATAAATTCTCAATTATTACCTCTACTGAATTGCTGCAGGTTATAGGACATGTTGTCCTCCTCACAGAGATCCTCGGGAATTTCTGTTTCTCCCAAACAAGAAGACGTGTTTATTTCACTGATATGGTAAACTGAAATTTATGTGACTTGATACTCACTCCTAGAAAGCTTGGGATCAGTAGTGCTGACAATTTCCCACTAATTAGCAAGAGTCTAAGGCATTGGTTTCATTCTTGGAAGGCTCCAGTTGGTGTCACTGAACCCCTCTCATCCCTCAATGCTTTTTCCTTCTATATATTACTGTATCATGTATAATTGTGTAATACTTTAAACACCAAACTACGAAAAGGTAGAGATACATATATAGGTACAGAAGCTAGGCTAGTGTCTATAAAGCATTTTTATTGTGACTTTACTAGTGTAAATAAAATGAAGTTTATTTCCTTTTTCACTCTTCCACAAAAGATTGGAAGAAAAAAAATTCCAAAAATTTGCATGCTTCTATTAATATTCATGCATTTAGGAGCATTAAGAAATTGCCCTGAAAAATAAAAAGAACTTACTTGTGAACAGCAAATTAGACACTTTTAAAGGCGAGTATGACCCCTGAGAACATCCAGGTCAAAGCTTTTAGTTCAAAGAAGAAAAAAACTGAGGCACAGAGTAATTTAAATGTGACCCACTCAAGGCCACCTAGTCAGCACCCAAATGAGATCCCAGGTCTCCTGCCCTGGGTAGTTCTGTGTTCACTCTCTCATGAAAGTTTTCCTAAGGGATTCACTGGCTTGATTTTAGTAGGAAGGTAAAATGGATTCAAAGTAATAATAACAGTAAATGCCTAGAGAGCTTGTTATATGACAGCCAATGCTCTGAGTGTATTATACGTATTCACTAATCTAATCCTCACCACATGAAATAGATACTATTAGCTCCATTTTATAAATAGGAAAATTGAGGCTTGAGATCGCACAGGTAGGTGGTGGAGGTGGGATTCAAACACAGGTGGTTCATTCAAACATCTAAATGATTCTGCTATATCCCATCTGTTATACATATAATGCAGTCAAGCATTATGGGACTAATTATTGTCAACTGAGATCATTTTATTTTTTTTAAGATTTTATTTATTTATTTGACAGAGATCACGAGTAGGCAGAGAGGCAGGCAAACAGGGGTGGGAGAAGCAGGCTCTCTGCTGAGCAGAGAGCCCGATGTGGGGCTCGATCCCAGGACCCTGAGGTCACGACCTGAGCCGAAGGCAGAGGCTTAACCCACTGAGCCACCCAGGCACCCGAGATTATTTTTTAAATAGTAGCACAATGTTCAACTATCGTGTGCATCAGAAATGCATAACCAGATGTTTAGGTGTACGTTCTATACAGTTTGCTATTTATGTGCATGCAGCCAATATGCACGAATTACCATACATGATCTAGGGGACTGTGCTTTCTGGGAATTTTCCTCATGCCAAGACCAGGACTCCATCACACCCTACATGCCCTTTCTCTCCAACACTTGGCAACTTGCCTTTCTCAGAGTATGGTTATAAAAGTTGGCTCCTATCATCTCTACCACCCACTAAGGAGGCTCCATATGCAGAGACCGCAGTGCCTGAACACTGAGTAGGCTGGACCCAAGCTGCCTTGGGCTTCCCCAGGTGGTGCATGGAAAATTTGCTTAACAAGAGGAAGTATGAAGAAACTAAGTCCCTCTGACCAGAGAAAGATAGGAGGTGGGACAGAACCAGTGCTCCCCCTTCTTCCCTAGGAGGCACTGTTCCCTGACACATATATGTGGTTTTTCCTAGAGCCATCTGATGTGACGTTGAATAGGCACAGTCAGCTCAAGAACATACCACCTTGTATTTGCTCTCCCTCCTTCCTTAGATGACCTGCTCTCTTTTTCCCCATCACTCTTACTCTTCCAGGATTGTATCAGCACCCCAACCCCAATAAAGTGTTAGCGCAGAATCTCTTTGCTCTATTTTCTAAGGAACCTGGGCTAAGACATGAGGGTGTTACTTGAGGCCGATAATTTCAGTATATAACAATGCAGTTAGCAGCTTTCAGCAAGAGGTATGAGAACAGTGGCCATCAAAATTCCTTCTCCATCGCCCTCTACCATTCAACAGTAGCGTAACAAGTAACTCAGCACTTTCAACCCAATTGTGGATACCACAGTGTTTCTGTAAGAGAAACTAAGTAACTATTAAGTATACCTGATGAAAGGAATCATTGCTTCAATGTTCTATATTCAAAGCTATATCTTTTATTTATATAAACGGGTTGTCTTTGGTAAGATTCGGGAGCCCTTCTCATTTAAATTGCTTTGCTCCCATGAACAGAACTAAATAAACCCATTCAAAGATCAAACTACACAGCTGGTGGAGACGGTACATTTTACAGCCAATCCGTTGCCGCAGGATTGCCGAGGAATGGAGTTCTGTTCAAAACTGGACCAGTGGAGGGGCCAGACAAAGGTGGTTTTGTCACTGGGTAGAGCTATATAACATCAGACCTTAACGCACTGGGGCCTAAATTGGTTCTTCCATATTTGGTGATGCATATTTTGGAATACAAGCTGGGTATTGGTCTGAATACTTTAGCAGGTATGATGTCATTTTAGTTATGCCTGAGGCCCATTTGGGAGAGAATATAAGTTGGTTTCCTAAGTCTTTTATTACAGAATGTCAACACTGCCATAGGCATATTTATTATTTAAGACACAAGCTATTCTCTTCAATCAACAGTACAGAATAACAGGACCTCAGGGACGCAGCAGAGAATTCATCTGTGAATTAAAAATTGGGCATTTGCCAAAGGATGATCCAACTTGCCTAATATTTGAGAACGATGGTCTAGAAGGCAAGTCAGTGGCCCATTCCTCTGGTTTATTTAAGCTCCACTGTCATTAATTTTGGTTTTTATTAAATAATAAATCTGTATTATAGTACCATAACAATCCACAGAAATGCTTCTGTTGAATTAGCATTTAATGCCACACACTCAGATTTTAGAGAACGGCAGGAGAGAAGAAGCAACTGTCTGGGGAATGTTCGTGCGTATTTTGCAAAAATCATAGTTTAAAAATGTGGTTTCTTCTGGTACCAAATCTCTTTGTGAATTTAAGTGAGAAAAATCCATGCTGCTCAGAAAAGTGAAGTTATTTGACTTGCAACATTATCAATGTGTTGTTATCATTCTTTGCTTTGGCTTATAAAAATTCAAAGCTGAACAATGCACTCAACTGTAGTAATGAACATTTTAAGTCACTGCTAAGATATTTCTTCCCTTTCAGTTACTCCTAGCCTCTTTATAAGATTTAATAGTCCTTTTTGTAGTTTTAGTATTGATGTAGTCCCAAATCTAAAAAAGTTATATATACTTAACTAAATAAGCAATAAAGTTTTTATTTTTTATTTTTTTAAGAGTATTTATTTATTTATTTATTTGACAGAGATCACAAGTAGGCAGAGAGAGAGGGGGAAGCAGGCTCCCTGCGGAGCAGAGAGTCCGATGCGGGGCTCCATCCCAGGACCCCAGGACCATGACCTGAGCCGAAGGCAGAGGCTTTAACCCACTGAGCCACCCAGGCGCCCCAGCAATAAAGTTTTTAAATAAATAGCTGTAGAGAGAGAATATTTACATATATTATTGATGAAGCAGGGAAATAAATTATCAAGTTAAATCTCTTTGCAAGTTTTAGCAGAATCCTATCAGTAAAACATAGATGTGATGGAAATAAGAAAAGAGCTGGCAAATACTCAGCATTTTAGTCCCCACATCCTGTGTTTCATCTTTCTTGAGCTTTGTTTCTTCCCTCAAGGAAATTATAATGCCCCCTTTTAAAAATGCCTACTTCCTTCTCCAAATTGTCACTGAATACTTACAGATAAAGAATTTAAGCAGAAAGTATTATTATTAATAATGACTATTAATAATCAGTCAGTTATGGGAATAAAATTCAATTTTCACATGTTTTATGTTATCCCCAAATTTATTTAACATAATTTAAGAATTCTTGAAACTGCCAGATAGCCTCTCAGATCTATTATACCTTAGGTGAAAAATTCCACTATGACACTATCTCTAAATGATATTAAATAACCAGACAGTCCAACTAAAAGGTCTGATATGTTACTCAGTTTATAAAGAGAAAGTAATAATCCACTTGTCTGGTCAAATTCTCAGTGGCTTTGTTGGTGTCCCAGAGTCCACCTCAGACAAGAGTATCTTCACAGGTGAGCACCTGCACATCTCAGTTTCTCAACTTGGTCTCAGTTTCTATTGCTTACTCACAGAAGACATATTTTGTGGAAAGTAGCATGCTACACAAATTAGGCATACATAGTAAGTCATAGTTCCAAATCACATGGATATTCAGTAAAATATCTGGTTAAGAAGTACAAATTCCCCTATCTCGTCTACAGTGTTATGCCTATAAGTAGCAATCATAAGGAACTTCAAAATCCTGTTTCATGGGGGATGGTTATACTTGCTGGTTTCTAGTCTCCTTCCTGAGATTAACTGCCAGGCTTCACACTACTGTGTGAATGTCTTGCCCGCCATTCTAAATCTGGGGCATGTAGCCTGTTTTCTCAGGTCAGGGTCCATATCCTCACCTGATTTCTTGACTTCACTCTGACATGAATCCTAGATGCTAAAAGCTGATTTCATTAGCCATTCCTAGACTTCTTTGTGAATTGGGAACTTCTCTAATGTCACCAAATTTGACCCTATTTACCAAACTGGATTTGCTTTTTAGATTCCCCTGAAACTACATTCCTCTTTCCGAGGAAGATGGTTTTCTTAACCAGCAATGCCTTCTGATTCTGACCTTCCTTATCTACCCTTATCCCACAGATATCAATACACGCTTGGGGCACAAATTTTGGTGCCAGGACATCAAATCTTTGGCTACCGTTAGGAGGTCCCTTCATATTTTTGACCCTCAATAATCCAAATTCTATTTGAGATAATTAGTGATAAAAGCATAAATATCAACCTAGTATCACATTCATTATTACCTATGATTTAAGCCCAGAAAATATTATTGTTATGTCTATTATATGACATTAACTATTATACCCATCTACTAGAGCTACAAGCTGATAGCTGTATGAATTCAAATTTTTAAGGATCATAGTGTAAGAATAATATATCCTCCAAATATAAGACTAAGTTAAAATATTATCATTTTGTTTCCTCTAAATAGATTCTTCATGACATTCTAAATTCAGTTTAACAGCACTTTTTTTTTTTTTTTTAAACTAAAGCCATGATGGATATTTTTCTCCCCTGGGATGTTCTGGTCAATTTTCTCATGAAAATAAAATTAGTCTCATGAAAATAAAATGTAAGCTTAACAGGGTTCCTATCAAAGAAAAAAAATTTTTTGATGCTCGAAAACATGTTTTTTCTTTTAGCAAATGTTCCAAGTGCTTAGCTATTCAAAATATATTAAGAGATAGAAATAATCATCAAGTTCTTCTGTAATGAAATGCTGACATCAACATCAACATCGTGGAACATCATCTCTAATTACTAAATGGAGATATTACTAACACAAAGGGAAAGTAGACTTCTTCCCAATCTCACGAGTAATGCCATTTATCAGGTCTTTTTTCGAGTAACAAGACTTGTATTTTATAAGCATCAAGAGGGGATGAGGTCAGAATGCGGTCCTGAAAGGTCCCAAGCTAAGAGTGAGTCAAGCTAAAGGGCTGGCCCCTTTTTACCTGAGCACAGCATGCAGCCCAGAGTTCACACGTAAGATGAAATTTCAAATTATGAGTCATTTAAACTCCAAGAAGAATAAGCCTGTGTCAAGGAAGGGGTACCGAAGAGACCAATTGCATGGGAGCTACAAACTTGTAGAAAGATTGCAAGACCTTTTATTACAAAAGAATCCAAGATGTTGGGTCTAACAAAGGTAAATGTCACAAGAAACCGAAACTCAGACCCGGACAAATACACACATATATATAGTTTTACCTTGCTGCGTTGGGATCCTGTGGCCTTAAGGAAGGATGAGGACAAGAAGCAAAATAGCAATAAACAATTGCTCGGAAGACAACTGGTAGACCATAAATGGTGTGCACTTCAAAAAACACAGTATTACTTGCTGCTCAGAGCTCATTCTAATTTACCTCAGTTTCTTATCAATAAAGACGGACTTGAGAATAGGACACACATACATTAGAAAAGATTATAGTGTCACATAGGAAATTAATCTTATGGCTTTTTTTCCTCAGCAATAGGCATGGGTTGTTCTCAGACTAGCTTTTGTACTTTCTACGCATTGATTTCAATGCTGCAGAGATGCCATATCAAATTGGTCCTGGAAGCGGCCCTACTCTATGTCCCCCCTCAACCTGTACCTTTCAGTGGGACCACTGTCATTAAGGACTGACTGCTGGTTACTAATAGATTTCCAGACTTCTAGCTCAAAATCCAGATATATAATAGAAAAAAAAAAAGTAATCTATTTCTTTCCACTTCTTTTTGAAAATTCTAAAAAAAAAAAAAAAGACAGAAAAAAAAAGAAATGGAGAAAAGTGGCAGTTAGCAACAACTCTTTTCTTCATAGAAAGCAAAAGTAAAATCTAAACAAATGGGGTCAAATAATAGTTCCTTTCCTTCTGCCTAATTAGCACAGAGCAGTATTTCTAATTTTCTGGATATTTAGGAGCTGAGAACATCTGTAACAATCGTACAATAGAACACAGTCCTAGAAATATATGCACTCCTACCTCATGCAAGCAGATGGCACAGTGTGCCACCGTCTGTACATATGTACAGGGAATGAGTGACCTATTTGGGATGAATTCAAAAGAGGCCAGATCTTTAAGGCTTCTTCAATTCAGAAGAAAATAGCCAACCAAGGGTTTAATTAAAACCTCTATGTCATGTTGCTCTTCAATAAATATTTTCCTTATATGCCCACTGGAAATTTCAGATCACGACATTCACTGAGATGAGAACGGTTTGAAGCACTCTCATCTCTGAGAGTTCCCAGGGACACTCATTCTGCACATATGGGCTTTATTTGATTATTTCATTAGTCTACATTCCTTGGTCTTAACTTTAGCAAATGTTAGGACTCAGATTTGTCCATCCAGCTTCTGACATGCAGTTCCTTGACACAATAAGCTGCGATAAGCCATGAAGCAAGAAACATAAATGTCAGTTATAAGCTATGAAACAATGTTCCAAAGTAGAAAAGAAGACAAATCTAGAAAGATCCATCTTACTTCAAAACTCTTCACTTCTTCTTCCCCATCATCATCTTCCTCATCATGACAACTCTGGGAGATGGAAAACATTAAGAAAAGGTTAGCAGGATTCAAATTTGTTGAAGCAGAAAGTACAAAACAATGCAGCATGAATACCAAGTCTTCTGCACTAAGTTGCCATTGACATCATTTAAACAGACGCATTAGATACAGTAAATGTAGATGGCATGATCAACGAATTCAGGACCCCCCCCAAAAAATTATTCTGCGCTTTTACAAAATAGAAATAATTAAACTGCCAATTTTAGGCACAGCACAGAGATATTGGTGAGATCCCTACCACAGTACATGTACCTCTTATTCATGCATTTATTGCCTTGTTCTAACCACACTACAAGCCTTAAAGACAAGGACTGTTGGGGCGCCTGGGTGGCTCAGTGAGCTAAAGCCTCTGCCTTTGGCTCAGGGATCGAGCCCCATATCAGGCTCTCTGCTCAGCGGGGAGCCTGCATCCCTTCCTTTCTCTCTGCCTGCCTCTCTGCCTACTTGTGATCTCTGTCTGTCAAATAAATAAATAAAAATCTTAAAAAAAAAAGACAAGGATTGTTGTTTTCTCTTATTTTCTGTTGCCATTACAACGCACAAATATAGATGCATGCAATAACTATGAATTAAAATTAACAGAAAGCATGTCCGTTGTTTAAAGTAACTCTTGTAATCCTTTACCTTCCTTTTTCATTGTAATTGGTCCGAAGGAGGAAAATGAAATTCTAGCTGCTACTATTATTTTACAGAAAAATAAGTGACTAATCCATTTAGTTATTTTCCCAGAAATGATAAATGAGTTATGTTAATTCATGCATATATTCTTATCTAATTGCCACAGCTAAAGGTTTTGCTTCCTAAATTTAAGGGAGAGTGGTGTAGTGATTAAGAACATAGCCTGAAGACACAGGGGGCCTGCTTCAAATCCTGATGCTGCCAATTATTAGCTGTTCAGGTTAGGGCAAGTTTCTTTACCTCTCTGGGTATCCCTTTTCTCATATTTAAGGTAGAAATAAGACAAAGAGGACCAGGGCTCCTGAGAGGATTATGTGAATTAACATATGTAAGTTGTTGGCATAATTGCTTAAGTGTCTGAAAAATAATAAGCATTAGATAAATCTCAACTGCTATTATAACTATTCTGGATGGGAATAAAAAGTATCATGTTGACTAGGGGAAGCTGGCATTAACCAAAAGCCATAGCAGGAAAAAACCTATAGCTTTTAAGGTGAGATTGTTCCAACCCTTCTAAGGATTTCTTCTGGTCTGCAAGCCCTCAGCATATCAGTGAAGTGAATGTGGCAAGTAATGAAACATAAGTGACAAATCAGAAGAATAACTTCCCAGTATTTTGAGTATGGAGATGAAGTGGGGATAGGAGGGAGGGCAGAAAATATGATCCTTCTACCCACATGATGATAGATTCTAAAGGTCTGTCATATTCTTTTGTTCCCTCAATAAATACTATCGCCCTTTCCAATCTGGAGTAAGAAGACTGACAACATAGTTTGCAAAGGAAGAAAGTAAACGATTCTGCTGTTTGGAAAAGGAGTCCCATAGCATGTTTCCCTACAGCAACAATGTTGTTAACTATTTAATCAAGAGAGCGGGGAATATTCTGCTATGTGTTAAGGTCACCTTGGCTCTCATGCCATCAGTTAACCAGAAATCTAAGAAAAAGAACCATGAACACTGAGCAAAACACATCTGATAGGCAAACCTGTAGTCCTCTGTAATTACTGTGCATCTCATGTTAAACACAGAGGAATTTTGGCTTGTCTGTCCTTCCTCTGCACTGGGAAATAGAAGTAAAGCACAGGCATTATATTTATATTTATAGTAAACAAGCATGTTTACTATTTAAGCAAATTAGAACACTAATCTGTCTCTTGAGAATGTGAAGTTTAGGGGCACCTGGGTGGCTCCATCAGTTAAGCATCTGCCTTGGGCTCAGGTCATGATCCCAGGGTCCTGGGATTGAGTCCCATGTCGGGCTCCCTGCTCTGGGGGGGGGGGGGGGGTTGCTTCTCCCTCTCTCTCTGCCTGCCACTCCCCCTGGTGCTTTATCAAATAAATAAATAAAATTTTTTAAAATTTGTGAAGTTTAGAGGCGCCTTGGTGGCTCAGTGCGTTAAAGCCTCTGCCTTCGGCTCGGTCATGATCCCAGGGCCCTGGGATCGAGCCCCACATTGGGCTCTCTGCTCATCAGGGAGCCTTCTTTCTTTCCTCTCTCTCTGCCTGCCTCTCTGCCTCCTTGTGATCTCTGTCTGTGAAATAAATAAATAAAATCTTTAAAAAACAAAAAACTGTGGTTTTACACTTTCTAAATTATCTCCTATATAAATTTCATTATCTTTAGAAATATAGAGAAGATACAAGTTTTAAGATGAAGAATATATTCAGAGAAAATATCATTTAGGGCTATAATGATAAGCTTTATAAAATTCATGTGACATGCTTCTTTTAGAATACCTTCAAAAATTTAGAGCTCTAGCCGATAAATATTTTTTTACAAATATTATTTTAATTTTTTAACAGATTTATTTTTTTAACAGATTTATTTTTAAATAAACTATTTTAAGAATCTTCCCATGAAAAGTTAGTAAGATTTGCTTCTAATAAGGTTAAAATTTGTGATGCTTAGGGGGACCTGGGTGGCTCAGTGGGTTAGGGCTCTGCCTTTGGCTCAGGTCATGGTCTCAGGGTCCTGGGATCAAGTCCCGCATCGGGCTCTCTGCCCAGTGGGGAGCCTGCCTCCCCCCCACCCCCGCCTGCCTCTCTGTCTACTTATGATCTCTCTCTGTCAAATTAAAAAAAAAATTGTGATGCTTGAACCTATCTTGCTTAAATCAATTTGGAGTGCATAGCTGACAAAACTCATCAAACCTACAGACTATTTTGAATTTCTACTGATTGGATACATTGAGGATACACTGGGACCACAAGAAAACGATAGTAGATCTTCAATTTTTTAATGTACTGGGAATAAAAAGGACTGATAGGTCTAGGAGATATGTTTTTTCACCAGCAAACTACATCCATCTAGTATATATGGTAAGTCAACAGGAAGTTCTATGAGATAGCTTTAGCTTTCTGCATCAAAATGACAAACTCCAGGCATCAAGGAGTTATACCATATGGCAGGAGGGGAAATGTGAGTAAAATCCATAGACAAAGGGGCGGAAGCATGGAATAAGAGAATTTAGAAGAAGAAAAAAAAAAAAAAGAGGGAGTGAAAACTAGAATAGAGGCTACTTTGGACCATGCAGGGGTCTAGACCAAAATTCAAAACTGGTGATGAGAATCCATAAGCAGTAAATAGGGCATTTCACTTTGCCAGCATTTTCTGGGAATTTCTTCCCTCAGAGCAAGTATATTTCATACATTTTTTAAGTTGCCTTTCTGACTGTGGCACTCCTCAGAAGGTGGAGGAAGCAAAAGGAGAAACTTTTAGGATGGACTTAAATCTAAAAGCTAATGGGTGAGATAGAAGTGAGAGTAATCTCCTAAGACAGTGACCCTAGTGTTTGATGATTTTAATAAAACTGACAATGGATAGAACACTAGGTATAACTTAGTGCAGATCCTAAATATTTCAATAAGTTAGTAAGAGAAGGAGGAGGAAAATATTTCCTCAGCCAGAAACTCAAGATAGTGGAAATGCCGTTGAGTGTTTAACTTATGATGGCATCATTCTAGAGACTTCCACATGGTTATCTTGTTCATATTGGTAGAAATATCCCAGTCAGATGAAATGTCCTCAGACTGCTGAGGAGAAGGAATGGGTAATACTGAGGCATTCTGGGAATCAAGCGTGAGGGGCCATGGTGATGACAAAAGCAGTGGCAACAGCAACACAAGCCAACGTGGGTAAGTTTGTAAAGTGGTGGCATAACACGCCAGGAGTAGAGTTGGAAAGATGGACGGGGAAAAAAAAGAATATTCATCTTAGGTTTAAAACAAGGTATGGGGGTGCCTGGGTGGCTCAGTGGGTTAAGCCTCTGCCTTCGGCTCAGGTCATGATCCCAGGGTCCTGGGATCAAGCCCCGTATCAGGCTCTCTGCTCAGCGGGGGGCCTGCTACCCCCTTCCCCTCTGCCTCCTTGTGATCTCTGTCTGTCAAATAAATAAATAAAATCTTTGAAAGAAAAAGGGAAAAAAAAGAAATAGGCAGAGAGGCAAGCAGAGGGGCGGGGTGGGGGGAAGTAGGCTCCTCGCTGAGCAGGGATCCTAATATGGGGCTCGAACCCAGGACCCTGAGACCATGACCTGAGCTGAAGGCAGAGGCTTAACCCACTGAGACACCCAGGAACCCCTATCCTTCCCTCTTTTATCCTTTAACTCGGTGTTTTTCTTTTTTTTTTTTTTATTTTTATAAAGATTGTATTTACTTATTTGACAGAGAGACACAGCAAGAGAGGGAACACAAGCAGGGGGAGTGGGAGAGGGAGAAGCAGGCTCCCCGCTGAGCAGGGAGCCCAAAGTGGGGCTCCAACCTAGGACCCTGGGATCATGACCCGAGCCGAAGGCAGACACTTAACGACTGAGCCACCCAGGCGTTCTAACTCAGCATTTTTCAAACTATGGGTTTCAGCCCTTTTATTAGATGCAGAATCTATTTAATGAGTCAGGATCTAAAATAATTTTTTTTAATTTAAATAGAATAGAAAATATCAGGCTCTACTGCTCATAGGAAGGGTATAATTTCATGAAAATGTTCTTTCAACAAACCAATTTAATGTGTCCATAAATACACTGGGTAAATGTGTTTCTTACTGGGGATTATGGTTTAGAAGCAAGCTGGAAAGCCACAGCTTTTCCTGATGCTCTGTAACCTGTCCTCTCCCCCTATTCCCATTCACTCAAGACCTCCTATCACAAATTACTCCCTTGCCCTCTCTATTGGTTCCTTCCCAGTAGGAGAGAAGCATGTTCAAATCTCTCTCACATATAAAAAGTAAACAAACAGCAAACAAACAAAAAAAGATAATCCCCCTCAATGTCACAATTCCTTCTGAATACTGGTCACGTCATACCGTCTCATCCCTCTCTCAATCTTCTAGTAAAGAAATGTCTAGGTCACATCCCCTCACATGTGAATCTCTACTTGCTTCCCTACAGTATGGCACTGGCACCTCTGACGGCCTCTCTCCATAATGTCCTGAAACGGATCTTATCGTGGTCACATGACACACATGCACTAAATCCCAGAGAAGTCTCAGTCCTCGCCTTGTTCATCCACACCCTCAGCAGCATATGGTTCCGCTGAGCACCCACTAGGACCCACAGCTCCTATATATGCTCACACTTAAGATTCTCTCCCTGCCCCCCCTTTTTATGGGCTCCTTTTCTTCTTATCATCTCTTATATACCCATGTCCTTAGAGACATGGTCATGGGCCTTTCCCTCTCATGATACCTTCTCTGCCTGGGGCAGGACCATCTACTCCTATGGCTTTGATTCCCTTCAAATGCAGATAAACCCCAAATCTGTATTTATGAGCCATCCGTGGGAGGCTGAATGTCAGACCTGAATGCCTTATCACATAACTGACCACTCCATTGGGCTGTCTCACAGGCATTTTTAACTCACAGGTCCAAAACGCAATTTGCCATCTCTCCCCTTCATTCCAGGCCCGCTGTTCTTCTAGTGCTCCCCATCTTAATATCTGGTGCCACCGTGTTCCCAGTCACCTACATCAGAGGCCTCAGAGACACCCCGACTCCTCTTTTAAACGCATCCCCTCATTCACCCTCTACTGTGGGATATAAATGAAATAAACACTCAGTATATACAAGCTGGTCCTATTTTTGCATGGTCCACCCGTCATTAGGCAGTCAAGGACTTCCTTAAACCTTAGCCTAAGCAACCCTCACTACTCTCCTGTGCAACCTCTTCCCTATACCCCTGATAGCACCTCTACCATTAAACTTAGCAGAGCTTTCTGCAATCACCCGCCAAAATTTTGCCTTCTCCATCAGACTATATACTCCAGGAAGAGTATGTGCATTTCCTTCTTATTCACTATATTACCTCCAATACCTTGATGCCCCATGAGTATTTGTTAAATGAATGAGTGTTTGGAAACTTAATGAGCTACCCATAAGTAAAATGTCAAGAGAGCAAACAATGATTACCTGTCAAGGAAGTCAGAACAGAGACTTGTGCAACAAGTGGAAAATTAAGATTAATACCCCTTAGGTTTCTAGGACTTAAGAGTATTTTATTTGGAAACAATATTGTTTCCAAAGGATAGATTCTTTTCCTTTGTCTGATGAAAATGATTTTCCTTTATTACAATTAAACACTAAAATCAAGATATTTTTACTTACTTTTGCCATAATATCTGCATACGCCATATATAAAAAATCTTCCTCCAGTTTGCTATGAGAAACAAGAAGAAAACAGGAGTTTTTAAGCAGGAGGCTAGTCATATGCAAAACTGCCATCACTGTATAAAACAACCTTTATTTTTCAACCAGTATGCCTTTTTAAAATGAAATAAACACAAAACCTAGGCAAAGTCATCATTCAAAACTATGGCAGACTCAGCAAAGATCTCAGACCTAAACAGCTGACCCATCTTACCTTCCTGAAGAGGCCTTCAAGTCTCACAGAATAAATGGTCTATTGATTTACACACAAATGTTAACAGCTTTAATTTTCTTGAAACTACACAAGCTGAAACAACCAAGTTCAAATGAGGCAGGGGCTTCTGACAGCAGAAGTGTTATTTGACATTTGATGAAAAGACTCCCCAAATGATTATGCTGCTACACTGTTCAGAAATACAACAGTCACAGTGATCCCTAACCATTAAGAAATGTGTTTAATATCTTCTACTTGAGAAGTACGGAAACCATTAATTCATGAAGAAAGGTTTCCCAAAAATTACCTAATATTTGCAAAGTTATTCTAGCAGTTTTAAGGTTCAGCCATCAGAAAAATTCACTTATGAGGGACGCCTGGGTGGCTCAGTTGGTTGGACGACTGCCTTCGGCTCAGGTCATGATCCCGGAGACCTGGGATCGAGTCCCGCATCAGGCTCCCAGCTCCACGGGGAGTCTGCTTCTCCCTCTGACCTTCTCCTCGCTCATGCTCTCTCACTGCCTCTCTCTCAAATAAATAAATAAAATCTTTAAAAAAAAAAGAAAAATTCACTTATGAAAATACCTCATTACCTGACCATGCCAGACAGAGGGTTGCTCTATGCTTAGGGATGAGATGATTTGGTTAGTTAGGAAATAATAAGAGAGAGAGAGACATTGTGAGAGAGGGATGAATCACATTGGCTAAGAGGGAGAAATGTGCATTGTTATGGCATGCATAGAGGTCAAAGGAACTCATCTAGACTCTCAAAAGACTCATGGGGGTGGGACCGATCATTAAATTATCTTCCAGCTTCTGCAGGAATGAGTGAAGCTTAGGGCAAAGTCGGCTCCCTTTTGCCTGGCAGGGAGGCAGATAAATGTTTTAGAGCCTCTGAAAGGTTTCATCATAGAATATCTCTGTAGTGCTCCCCATTATGAGCAGACGCTGA
Source organism: Mellivora capensis (assembly GCA_004024625.1). Lineage (NCBI taxonomy): Eukaryota > Metazoa > Chordata > Mammalia > Carnivora > Mustelidae > Mellivora > Mellivora capensis. The sequence continues at coordinate 64,881 of PISX010001686.1, read as the reverse complement.
GCCCATCTGGATTACCAGGCATCTGAGGACAGAGAGATTGAACCACACAGAGGTTCGGCCGTTGTGGCTTCGGTGAATTCACATCAGTAAGACTAGAGAAGCCACGGAAAATGGAGAATGCCCCAAAACAGACGTCAAAGAAACTTCCTGTTGAGATGATGGCTCACCCGCCTCTAAAGGTTTCCTAAGACCCACTGCACCATGGAGACACAGGAAGTTTGGGTCACCAGGGGCCTCCACACATTTTTTTCCTACTGGAATTTGCTTTGGGCTCTTTTGTTTTATAAAGGCCATTTGTGACAAAGGAAAAAAAAATCATTTTATAAGATTCAGGATCAACTGCAACAGCTAATGACAAAATTGTTAGGAATAACTGGGACTCATGGACAGACATGAAAGCCTGAACTTGAATGAATGTTGGCCCCCAGGTGTATGGCCAACTGGTCCTACCTCGGAACAATTCTCTCTCCTAACAAGAACAAGATGAAATTGCAACACGAATGGGTCAAACACAAGATACTCAGACATGGGGTTTCTTTATCTGTTCTTCCTATGCTCCCATGAACCCTCCCAACCATACCATTTCTCTGTTAAAGCTGTTCGGCTAAACAGAAGTATGAGCTGATGGAGGGGATCAACTCTCTTCGTGCCTTCTTCTTCTTCTGGAGGGTTGGCTCCAGGTTTCTACAAAAAAGCCAAATTGATAAAATTTCACATTAAATGAAATGCGCACACAAACCCAGGTGTAATATGAAGGTCAGGAATAATAACTTAAAAAGAAAGCCATCTTCTTTGGCTCTGGCGTGTGCGCACGTGCGCGCATGCGCGTGTGTTTTATATGCACTGTGCACACACGTGTATTTTATATACATTGTGCATGCATATGTGTGTTACATTAATCAGTGCAAAACTATGCAGCTTAAAAAAAAGATATATAATAATTGGACCAAAAAACACCGTAAGCAGGGATGACTCACATCATTTAAAAATTCTGAATGCTATTCTTAGAAGTAGAATCACAACTGAGGGTGTATTTGGTATAGAGATTTCAGCTCTAGGGAGAGCTAAATTTACAAAGAATTACAATAAAATCCTAAGTCACTCCAAGTATAAACATTTAGTTCACAGAGCAGTGAAAACTGATTATTATCAAACGAAACATTTTCCTTGCATACACAAACAATGTCAGGTAAAGAATGCTAAATGAGTTAGTGCTTAACCTACTTACATATTTTTTTTTAAATTTTCAGTTACTTTAAACTTAAAGAGAATAATTTTGTACTATTAGAACTTTTAACACAAGGAAAATTTTAAGCATTTTTACTCAATGTACAATTAATTAATCTTGACTCTTCATTGAATGGTTTAATGACTTTTATATATCAATTGCCTTACCCATTCAGACTGATTATCTCTCTACATAAATGATCTTTTCCTAGGTTTATGGCTTAACACTGTAGATAAGGGATACATTTCTATAAGATATCTAATATTCTATGGGTTGTTTTGATTCTAAAGACAAACTGAACTCACTGAAAATATATGGGGATAATCAAGGTCATGCTTTCACAATTTGTATCAGTTTATCCAATATTCCCTGATAATTTGGGAGTTAAAGAAAAATAACTTTTAGAGAAGAGGTCTTTAACTTGGGAATCATGAAGCCTCTAACTAGTCTGCAAAATTCTACCAGACCACACGCTTGCAAATTTTCCTGAGACGATGGCTTCCATCAGATATTTTAACAGGTCCACCACTTTGAAAAGATTAAGACAATGGCCTGCCAGACTGCTCTGCTCTCAGTACAACAGCATCCTTACCAGCACAGCATGGAAGGACCATCTACTACATTCACCAGGGCTTCCTGTTCTTCTTGTAGCTAGTCTATCATTCTCTCTGCCTGTGTGATTTTAAAAACCAGCTACTTTTCATTGGCTTTTGTTAACCTTCACTTATGTTTGGTGAATAACTTCATTACAGTTCAGCTTTTAAAGCTCTATACTGGTTCTGAGGTGGTTAAAGGGGCTTTGAGGAAGAATTTAAGAGAATAATGGAATCAATGTTTGGTTAATAATAAACTATCATTCAGCTTAACTTCTGAATTGCATGATGTTGAAGAGAGCTGTCCAAAATAAGGATAAAATTTTCCCTAAACACTGAATGCAAGGACCAACAAGAATAAGTTTCCTAGGAAGAATATGCTACAATGATATTTTCTCTTTAATATGATATGATAAATGCTCACACCAATGTTATGCCACCAAACCCAAACCCTCTTTCATCTTAAAACCTCATTAAAACATACTGCTAAATCTTCTATCAGTTTATCTTCAAAATAGTGTTCTTCTGTTTCAATCCAAGACTTTTCATATCCCTGAAGAAAGAGATTGACAGCCCGGTGCCTAAAAGAAAAGCACAATTTCAAACAAAGAATTTTTTTTAAATCAACTGGAAAATGAATCATTAGTGCTTTATCACTGGATTGTCTGTGCACTAAAAAAAGATAAAACAATAAACTTCCTACTCATGATTCCAGAAGCAACACATTATAGTGAACAAGGCGAAGCTTCTCAGATCACAGGCTGACTTACATTCAAATTCTGGCTCTGCCATTTCATAGCTTCACAACACTGGCCAAGTTATTCACTTGACCAACTTCCACTTTTTCCATTGATTAAATTAGGAGAACCCCATCTGCACTTCAGTTTTGCAAGATGTAAAAGGAGATAAACAATGTGAAACATGTTGGGTAGATAGATGGTCATTAGGGGGTAGCTATTATGACATAAGGTGGCTCTGAGAAACAATGTACTAAGTGTTCATAAAGGAATTATTCAGTATTTGAGTTAACATTAGGTAGAGGCCCCAAGGATTACTAAACAAAATGTCTTACGTGAACTTAATAGGAGTAGGTATCCAAAGACTAAATCCTAGGATACTGAAAATAAATGGTTGCCTATGAAATAAAAGAGCCCCACAGACTAAAAGAATCAATAAACTCATCATGAAGTTGATGAGAGGTACAGATAAGATTCCACCATAAGAAAGGAAAAAAAAAGTCATGACCATAAGGAAACATCCTAAGAGAATATCAGAAGTGTTAAAAGGAGAGGCGCCATCATCACAGGATGGAAAGCTGAGCCTCGCTGTACTGATGGCAGACTATGGAATCATGAGGCACATGGTCAGATAGGTTTATGAAGAAGGAAGGACTTGATGCAGAAGGAACTGACTTGATGCACCCAGAACTGCTAGAAATTGCCATAAAGTCCCATGCATAAAACAGGCATGACAAAAGATGGCGTCAGCCTTCCTGGGACATCAGAACCAGCCGAGTGGCTTTTGTACAATATACTTGCTAAGCACTCACAGAAATGCTGACTCAATAGGTTGAGGCTTGAGTGTTTCTGCGATGAATCTGGGTGTATTTCCCAAAAGTACCAGGTTTGAGAGGCACCGCAAAAAGGGATACAATTTTGGAAAGGTTTTATCAGAGGGAGTGGATCCAAAGACTCTGTGACATCCTTAGGGAAACGAGCTCAGAACCTGCTGCCATCAACTTGGTAAGGGATGATAAGTAAGCTGAAGAGGTGGCCGTAAAGGAAAGAGGATCCAAGTTAAACAGATCAAGGAAAAATCTGATGGAACTTGGAGAATGACTAGATAGGAGAGACCAGAAAAGGCATAAAACAATGAATTCAAGGTTAATATTCTATTGACTAACAGGTTAACACCATAACAGAGTCAGAATTTAAAAGGCACACATGATCTCAGGGGGAAATTCATGTATTTTTATACCCAGCAAAGGTGCCAGAGCAAGAAATCCAGCTGTCTTAGTGAAAGGGGATTGTGTGAAGTTCGTTTGCTTTTTTGGGGGTGTTGTTTTGTTTTACTCCCCGACTCATTTATTTATTCAAACATGTACTGAAAGTCAGTGTTCTAGGTACTGAGGGTATAAAATTGAACACAACTCTAAAAGATCTCAAAGCCTGGATCAGAGAGGCAAATAGGCCCAACACCATGTGAACGTGCCCACAGCCAGTGACCTGATAAAAGCATTCTAGAAACAAAGAGGAGGAAGCATTCCATCTGCAAGGAGTGGAAGGGCATGATCTGGTCAGAAATGCTCCAAAAAAGAGAGGCAGCTGAGCTGAACCCTGTTTACCAGACGTGGGGATGGTATCATTGACACAAGGCTCCCAGGGGAAAGGGCACAGTTTCTTGGGAAAACTACAAGGAGGCTGAACTGGTACCTGGGCCACAGAGCCAGACTCAAATGTACCAGGTGATTTGCTCTATTTTTCTCTATAATTTCTCTATTTATATAATTATAATATATAAATATATAATAAAATATAAAAATAAAATATATAAATATAATTATAATAATATAAATATTTCTCTATTAACAAGTACACCTGCTGTTATGAGAAGGCAGGGAGTCTGTTAAACGCATCGACATTATTTCCATAAACTAGGTCCGTATCACTGCTCCTCCCCAAAATGGACAATGCACAAAAAATAATAAACAACAGTTAACAGGTATAGTGTTAAGTGTGGCTCTAAGCACTCCGTATACCTCAACACATTACGTCATCTGAACAAGTCCATGAGGCAAATCTCATCATGTACACATGAGGAAATCTGAACCATCAGGTAAGAAACTTGACCAATGTCAGGCAGCCGTCAGCTGAGATGCCATGATTCAAATCAAAGCAGTCTGAGTTCCTAATGACCCCACCTTCCTTATATATGCGAGCAGGTCTTCCTCAGTATTTAAGAGCATTTAACAATCACACTGTAGACCACAGTCCTCTGGGAACACCAAACAAAGAAAAAAACAAACTCAAGTATTATACAGAAGAACCAAGGGATCTCTTCCATCTGTCTCTCAGACTACTGCACTCAGGTTAAAATTGACGCTACTATACTCCTACTGCTTCGTAGGGGAAAAGGAAAAAAAAATTAATCTATTACAGAGATTTAAAAAGTCTGACCTTGGCAGATTGTATAAAGGAGCCATCCGGAAGCAGGCTACCACTGCCCTTTTCCTCTGCTTGGATAACAGTTTGTGCCATACAGCCTTCTTCGATCTCTGTGGATGCTCCACCTGAGGTAAAAGGATAAAAAAAAAAAAAATTTGAATATTTAAACCCCAAACTACCCTCAAAAATACAGTATTAAACAGCTGTGCCTTTTCGATTAAAAACTTTTGGAATTTCAATTCCAAAAGCACCTTACAATTATTATGGAAAAATCCATGTCCTAGAAGTAACCCAATGCTAAATTGGAAATAGTTTTGAATGCTACATATTTTCTTTAGTCAGAATATAGTATTTTCCCAGTAGTGTGTACTTGAAAAGCTATGTCATCTCTAAAATCAAAGAAATATAAAACCATTCTACATAGAATCATGTTTTCAGAATTTGGTATGGTTCTAAAACGTATTTTCTGTCTATACAAAAAATTAACACAAAAAATTATTTATGTATCCATTTAAGCCAATTTTATCCTAAAAGTCAATGTGAATAGAGACATAGAAAATTCTTCTGAAAACTCAACCCTTCCTTAATATAGTGGGATGGAGAGAAGATGACAAAGCTTTGAGAACACATTACTAGGAATGAGGTAAAGAATTTAATTTTGCAATGTTAAAATACATAATTATTTTGTTAGAGAGGGACAAATGAGAATTCAAAGTTGCAGTAAATGAGGCAAGCAAGCTATTTATTTAGCTAATGGTGTTTGGACCTCCAAGATGAAAAAGAGATTAATTATAAGTATTAGAGAGAGGAAAAAAAACCCCAACATATAATTCTAAATTAATTAGTAGTCTCTAGGTAATTGAACACTGTACTTCCCAGACTGTAATATCTCCGGCGCATACATGTAGATTTCTGGAAGAAATAAAAATGTTGCGTTAGCTAAAAAAAAATAAAACTAAAGTCTATTACCCTTTGCAGTAAAGGGTCAAAATATGAATGTCACAATGCCTGAAGAAAACATTAACAAAGTCTGGACTACAGTGGTTTAGAAATTTTAATGAAACAACTTGTATAATTGGAAAACACTTATTTCTGTGATGGTCATCCCTCCACAGGATCAGTAAATACTTTCTGACAATTGTCCCCTTCTGTTTTCTTCTGGATGACTGTGTTAAATGAATGGAAGGTAGTATTGTTCAACTAGATCTAATGCATTCAAGTTTCATTTTGAGATTCAGGCTGCACAGACTCGCTTTCTGTGGGAATCTGCATTCTGACTGGTGTGGGTGACAGTCAACAATCATAATAAAGTACCCAAGCACTGAAGATCCAGAAGTGAACATGGTGGAAAAGGTGTCTGCCATCATGAAGCTTACCACTTGGCAGAGCATTTTATTATACATGAAGTCTCTGAATAGTGAGGCTTTGTCTAACTGTTCAAATGCCCAGAGGTGCTGACGTGTTAGCGTGCCTCAAGTTTGAGTATTAGGAAATGGCAAGGGGACAGGTTACTCTCATGGGAACCAATAACCAGATATGCAGTATAAAATATGCAGTCGCAAAGGTTGCTGATACCGGAGATAAGTGAAATCAAGTCTCTACTATGCATCCACTGAGTTTAGCAAGTGAAGATATTCTTTGCAAGCTGCTCTATGACTGAGCAACAAGTTAACACTGGAGTAGAGGTAATGCAGGCATGAATTCCTCTTGTGGCCCATTTTCCCCTCTTTTCTAGTCTTTGGTCATTGATGATTTCTTTTTACTCGTATTCTTAACAATGTGAAGAATGGTTGACCTTAACTAAAATATGACTGCCTAGAAAATGCCTTCAAGATTATGGGGATCACCTACTTGGCAACTAGACAGGTCTGGACTCCTTTTATAGTCTAGTCTGCACATTTTGTATCCAGGCATATCTGTATCATTACAAGGTGTCCACATGCTTTGCATGGTCCTGACCTACTTGAGTAGAGATACAGCCTTCAACCCCCAGAACCTGCAGCACCTAATGCTGCCATATGGTACTGTATGCAATAAATGTTCATGGAGGGAATGGCTGCAGCATAAAATGAACCTCACTACTTTACAGATAACTTCGTTCATTACAATTGAATACAGTTACCAATATATGTCAATAAAATAAAACATCAGATTTCAATAAGCTTCATTTAATGTATCTAAAAGTCATTCAAACAAATCCAGACACGTGCATGGAAACTAGAAAGAATTAGAACCTTACAGTACAGGACGCGCAGGTGGCTCAGTTGGTTGAGCCTCTGACTCTGGATTTCAGCTCAGGTCATGATGTGAGGATCGTGAGATCGAGCCCTGCATCAGGCTCTGTGCTGGGTATGGAGCCTACCTGCGATTCTCTGTTTCCCTCTCCCTTTGCCCTTCCCCCTCCCCTCTCTAAAAAACAAAACAAAACAAAACATCTTATGGTAGGGTACTGCTGCCAGAAATAATCCTCAGGTACACATTAAATAAACATTTAATAGTCTTCTTAAATATGTGTGTAATTCTGTAAAACAACTCTATGACTTTATAGGTCATCAAGATTTCATTACCTTAAATCTCATCATCTGCTGAGTGATCATTTGTACTTATTTAATATTTCATGAAAATATTATGGAAATATTTAGGGGAATATTGAGTTTGCCAAATTTTATTATATTATATTGTATTATATTATTAATAGTGTGGTGTTACACAATGTAAATACATGTCAATAGCCATGTGATTTAAGGGTAGCCTAGTTAAATTTCATCAGGTGCAGTGATAACTTGCATGGCATGGGGGAAGTTTTCAATGTTTGAGGGGCACCTGAGTAAGCAGGAAGGAAAGTAAGAGGATACTACATTAGGTGATATCTTTACATTATTTAAATGGTCAAGGCGGGGATGGGAGATCACCAGATAATAAAAAATAGGAATCCAAGAAAAAAGTTTGTTATTGCTATGTCAATATGGTTTACAAAATATTTAGGTGACAAAATTCCTGAGATGCCACATGCCCTTTTATTATTTTACATTTGTTGTGAAATGAGAGGCCTGCCATGTCCAGATGAGGACTGTCATGAAGGCCCAAGGACAGATCACACTGTTGGCGTCACACTGAGCCCCCTCGCTTGGTGTCATTTCGCTGAGTGGACCTCATGAGAAATAGGGATGATGTCTCAGTATTGCAGATATTTTACCTAAACCAGAAGATTCCTCACACAACAGTATTACCCACGGATGGGTAATGTTTCAAATATTATTGGCTTGAGAACTGTTAAATAATGAATAAGGAAATCAAACACATAATGAACTTTGTAGTTTAAAGGAGGATACAACCGAATAATTACATAAAAACACTATTCTCACATAGTTTTAATATCAATGCACTGCTCTTCTCTAAATGTAATTTATTGCTGATCTTGGAGCAAATTAACTCAAAAATATCTCTAATGAAAGGTGAAACTAATGGCCCCCAAAGAATCAAACATTAAACGAGTGAAAGCATCTCAAACATGTTGTTATGAACAGTAATAGCAAATGATACATAGAACATGCGGTCAGGCAACTCCTGAAATTTTTGTTAGAATGATTTAAAATTAAGCATATAATCTTATTCATCTGTATAATCACAGAAATATTTTGAGAAAAGACAATAAAACAAAGGCTGTGATATCCCAAAATACATTAGCTATATATTGCTACAAAAACTATGAGCTAGGAAATCTTACTTATTAGATACAAGCACTCCTCAATCATATATTCTTCATCATGAATCTGCTGAACATCTATGTTTTTGGCCCATACCTAACAACGAACACACACCGTCTTTAAAGTGTGCTTACATGGTTAAGGCAAACACGATGGAATCAACACAGACTCTAACCTGCTCAAGATGGAAAAGCACATTTGCTATATCTAATACTCTTTCCACAGTCTTCTCCGGATCTGATGTATCTTCGGTCCTGTTTGGTAAGTCTTTGTAAAGAGCCATTTGCCATCGAATAGCAGGATCCTCCAACTGCAGGAAAAAAGGAAGACATCTCAAAAATAGAAGGTTATGACCTAAAGAGGAGAAGACCTACTTAATGGAGTGTTGCCTAATGTCAAAACACTGTGCAGAGACGAGAGCAGAGAACGATCTAGTACTCATGAAATTGATCATCTAGTGGGGAAGACAGAAATTAAATACGTACAATTGTGATGACGGCTACTCCAAGAGAAATATTAGGTATCGTGAGCTTTAAACTAACCTGCTGGTGGTTGGTTAAGAGTCCCCTGAACAAGGGAAGTTTTGCCCAAGACATAAGGACATGGTCAAGGCAAGGAATTAGACAAAGCAACCTTCTATCTTTCTCTTCCCCTTTCACAAGCACTGAAAGATCTACATACTTACTTTCATAGCAATGATATGGAATCACACTTACAGGTAAATACAGGGACTCTACACTTGAGCTCAGTCTCACTGAAACAAAGATACCGACATCGCTGATGGAGGGCTAATAAAATCATACTCTATAATGAAGGGGTCTTTTTAATACCATCAAATTTCCTGAGTGGGAGATATAACTGAATTCTGTATGTTTTTGAGAAGGATTATTATAAAATCATAGAAACCAAAAAATACAAGCATCCTTACAAGGAAAAGATCACATGACTTCAGAGAAATAATATAGAAATAACTATGTCATTAAAAACAGGCAAAGCAATCCCCCTGTATTTCTCTTCCCCTTTCAAATTTCCATTAAGAATGGGAGGCTGAGGGGTGCCTGGATGGCTCAGTGGGTTAAAGCCTCTGCCTTCGGCTCAGGTCATCATCCCAGAGTCCTAGGATCAAGCCCCGCATCGGGCTCTCTGCTCATCGGGGAGCCTGCTTCCCCCTGCCCCATCTGCCTGCTTCTCTGCATACTTGTGATCTCTGTCTGTCAAATAAATTTTTTAAAAAATCTTAAAAAAAAAAAAAAAGAGTGGGAGACTGAGGGTAATGAAACCGAAGTAAATGAACAACATCTGAAACTTCACAACTCCTAGTCAGAGAAAGCAGCATTGGAAATGTGGAAAAATAACTTTTACCAAGAGGCAAACACTGAATGACTTGTAAACACCATTTGTCTTTGGATAAAAGGAAATGTTTTTTCTTCCATATACTTTTTTCATCTGAGAACTGTGTTTGGTACTTCTAGATTTTTTAAAAATTATTTTATTTATTTATTGGACAGAGAGAGAGATCACAAGTAGGCAGAGAGGCAGGCAGAGAGAGGGGGGAAGCAGGCTCCTCACTGAGCAGAGAGCCCGATGTGGGGCTCGATCCCAGGACGCTGAGATCATGACCTGAGCTGAAGCAAGAAGTTTAACCCACTGAGCCACCCAGGTGCTCCGGTACTTCTAGATTTTAGTACACATGTTTACTTGTACTTGGCAAGATAAGTAGAAATGTTATTCTTTGTAATATAAAATTACTCCTTCTTGCTCCTAGGATTACCAGTTCTACAATTTCAGGACAATATATCTGAGAAGGTGTTAGGAACAAAAAAATTCATCTTCTGTAAGTCTGTATGGCTCCATAACATGTGTGCCTGACTCACCGCACAAGTATAGACTGAAATGTCAAAAAGAAAATCTATGTATTCACTACCACTTTATTTTCTGGTCTCGTTCATTTGGAGGTGAAATGTTGATTGTAAATATGTTTCCTTCTCTGCTCTCCTCCTTCTTCCTGACACCCCAATTTAAGTACACAATTTAAGCTGTCCATAGTACTCCTACAAGTAACCCTGTAGAAGATAATTTCCTCTAGAAGAAGAATTTCCTTCTGCTTCTTCAAGACAACCTTTTTCATTCGATTATTTCCCGAGAGAAGCACAGAACCTTCCTTAAGAGGTACTGAACATCTCCTGACTCTGCTCCGTGGTGGTTGTCCTAGATTGTGGTTCTCAAAGTGTGGCCTTGAGTCCCCTGGGAGACCCTTTCAAGGACTACATGATCTCCCCAAACACCCATGTATGTAGCATAAACCCTTCACTAGAGGTGTGGTTGGAAGATTTATTAGTACATTTTAGGATGCTCAAAATCTTTTTTGCGACCTGGAAAGCAATCAAGCTGTAACAGGAATTCATCTCCTGTTCTGGACCAGTTTATAACTAAATGTATGGCTGAGTACCTACACATCAAAGTGCATATGAAATTTGTTCTAAATCAGTATTTGTTTCCTGGGGATATTGGAAAAGGTGCACCTCACCTATATCACAGTGTCGTCCTAAGTGTTCAAAGAAAAAGTACAGGGTTTTGATCTTGGAATGAAGCATTTTAATACCCAGGAAAGCAAACATTATACTGTAGTCACTACTTTTTGACATTTGGACATTTTCATAGTTGAGAAAATTCTCCAGAAGGGACACCAGAATGGAAGCAAATACTCTGAATCAAAATAATAAACTTAAAAAAATATATATATAAATAATAAACAAATGAACAATTTATTTCCCAGTAGGAAACAATTTCCAAATAATAGTAAATGATTACTGGACTATAAAACATACTTCCACAATTTTTTTCTTACCCAACATTAATAAGTAGCCGTTCTCGTGATTTCCGCTCATGTTTTCCTTCGCCTCCCTAGGTAAATTCATTTATTCCCATTACAGCAATTCTCAATATCTCCTATGTACTAATGACTCTTAAATTCACATATTTAGTTTCTGGTCACTAAATGTAAAAGTTCAAATTCTTATGGAACCTGTCTCCATGTCCCAAAAGTCCTCAAACACAGCTAAGAAAGGTAATTTCCAAACTTTATTTCAAATCATGGCATATTTTCTTCAAAGTGTGAGAATCTTTGATGATCTACTTTAAAAATCCATCATTCATTATCTTGATAGTCTTTAATATCAAAAGGTTTGCAAGCAGGATAAAAACTGACTAAAGCAATATGTTTCTACTTTCTTAAATGCTAAAGTAACATTATTTGTAGTATAGTCTAAGGAGAGATTAAGTAATTCATAAATGCTAAATGTGCTTAAATCTGGCTTACCTTGCCTTGTAAATGAATATTACTGCGGATTATATCTCGTACTTCATCTTCAGTGTCTTTCTGTCAAGAAATAAATGTTACCTAAAGGAAGTCTTACAATGCATCAATGGTCACAAGTCAATGGAAATAGATCTAACCAATTTTGAAATAGTACAGGTCTGAATAAACATATCTACAGGATTTAAATACATGTCACAAATTTAGGGGGGTTCTTTTTCAGATAATTTCTTGGTACTGCTGTGACTAGAAACAAGATAACAACCTACTTCAATTCTATAGTAAGTGCTGTAAGACTCCATGGAACAGAATTTCCAGTTCACGAGAAGTAGGGCAGAACTATGTTCCCTTGGGTTTGAACAAATATGTCTCCATCCTTATCTGAAATCCTCACCAAGTAGTTATGGCACTTTAGGATATCCCCCACGATCCAATGATAACAAAGAGCATATCCTGGGAATCAACCAGCAACCCCCAGCAGAACAGCACCCATGCAGTCCCCTCTGCTACAACATCCCTTCAACCTCCTTATCAGGGTATCAAACCCTGATATACAGAGAGGTGCTCCATTCAGCATGGGAACAGGAGGATGAAGAGTATGCAATTTCCCTAAACATAACAATATCCAATTTCCCTAAACATAATATAGTAATTCCACTGCATATTTTTGTAAAATTGCATCTGTGTAGCCGTGAAGAGAAAACACAGGAGCCATAAAGAGATCCGGAGAACTTAAATTTTGAATCTTGCAAAGGAGAAGAGCCGCTGATTTAAAAGTCAACACCTTATCCAACCACCATCAGCACAGAGCAGGACTCTTTTAACACCGAAACATAACTCCTCAAAAATTTGAATACACTTCTCATAACAAATGTTATATAGGGGTTCATAGGAAATCTTTTTTTTTTTTTAAACTACCAAGAACTTGTTTGCATCTTTTCTCTTTGATTCCTAAAGATTCCCGGAAGGTGATTAACGTAATTTAGAAATAAAAAAACAGCCACCAAAAAAAAAAAGAAAAGAAAAGAAAAAAAAAGCCAGTCTTTGTATCTGAATGATAGAGCCTATGTAGTAAAACTGCTGAACAGAATATTTAATGCAAATGTAATACTGACATTGGGAGATGGAGAGAAGGGAGTTGGGGGGAATTCCAAGGGGGAGACGAACCATGAGAGAATGTGGACTCTGAGAAACTAACTGAGGGTTTTGGAGGGGTGGTGGGTATTACGGAGGGCACGTATTGCATGGAGCACTGGGTGTGGTGCTTAAACAATGAGTCTTGGAACACTGAAAAAATAAAATAGAGTTTAAAAAAAAATAAAGAAAGAAATACTGACAGCTGTGAGCAAGAGGAGTCGACGACATATCTGAAAGTCTGAAGGTCAAGTGATCATCCCTGGTGTGAACAGGAAACTTACCATACTAAATCGGTTTTTGGCCAGAGCAATGAGCTCCTGGTCCCCTGGTGCACAGATGTTCAACCCAATGGGCAGCAATCGCTTCAGAGCTGCCACTATAAGGGACGTCTGCATCGAATACCGATCTCCTTTGCGCTTCATTTTCTTCCTCTCCTGATCAGAGACAGCTGCCTAGAGAACAGAGTTGAGTGTTGGAATCTGTGACTGCTCTTCCCACGTTCAGAACTAGGAACCTCTTCTAACTTGACAGTGGTTCCATCTTCCTTATTTCCTGTTGGTCCCTATTTTTGCAAATCCTTCTCCTCTTTCCTTCTTAACCTCTCTTGCTAATTTCCAAGTCCTACTTTCAGATTCCCAAGTCATTACAATTCACCGGTGTGCTTTCTACACACTTGCAGAAGAAGACTGCCTAAAGCAACTTGAGAGAGCTGATGGGTATATGAAAAATCGTGGTAATTTCAGATATTGTATGTTTTATAGTTTCCAATGCTTAGGAGGAAAAATGTAAGAATTTATGATTTATTTTTGTTTTGACAGATTCTTGCTTTGAAATATAAACTCTCTCACACATGCACACAGTATACATAAAACTATTATAAAATGTATTAGCCTTTTATATAGTCTGCAGACTTGTCTCCTTAGGGCATTAACCCCTCTCTAGTGGAAACAGACATAATATACTAATTGGTATAACATAAATATTCAGGGTTATCTCTGGATGTCCTATTTACATCTGAATACTGCCATGCTACTTCAGGGTTCTTTTGTGATTTCTGTTAAATTTTATGTTCGTGTGTCAGGGTCACTTTAAACGCAGAGACCAATTTTCACTGGGTAATGAGCATTATTCTATGAAGAGGGCATACTAAAACATCAAAATTAAAATAATTATCCCATATCCACTTCTTTGTGCATGTTAAATTTCTTTGTAGCAATAATTCAAACACTGAAGGTATTTTCAGGATAATAACATACTGTAATAATTTTGGCCTACTGAGAATAAAAACCAGAAGAGAATTTAACATACAAATAATTTGCTTTCCCCACAAAGAGACAAAATCTATCGCAACATGTAGAATTTTTTCACATTAAGTAGTAAAACAATTCTCATCATAAAGTAATGGTAGTTTACATATTATATTAATAATAATATATAATAATTATATATAATATTTATAATATATAATATATATTATATATTATATAATTTACTATGACATATACTATATATTGATATATCAAACCTATATCTGAACTATAGCAATAAAAATTATATTCAGTTTCCAAAGAGATATACTTATTGCATGGATCCTGTTCTTATCTTTAGTAATTTGTGAGAGATAATTTTTAGTAAATTTAATAGAAAAAAACAATGAATAATTATTTGTACTATTAAATTGATTAACCCATAATAAAATGAATTAGTGATTTTAAATGAGCTCTTTGCTAACAGGAAATGCAACCATGGTGATAAAAATAATTACCCAAATAAGGAACCGACATCCTAAAAATTAAACAAATTAATACAAATTATGCAAACATATTTCTATCCAATTCTGATAATTTCACTTCGGCAAAACAATATCATATATGTTAATTGGCGTTGTGGTTTTCTTTGATTTTTAACTTTTAAAGTTCTTTTGGTTTTATGGTTGCATAGGCACAAGGAGCTTTTACCTGGTTTGATATTTATAAATATTTAAGTGACCATATAATAAAAATAATTAAAGTCTACACTAAGGGCAACTATATATTGCTCACTTTTGAGAAACAGCAGATAAATAAATTCCTACTTATGTTCAAACAATAATTTTGCATCGTATGCCACAGGAAATCTATAAACTGAAAAGTCGCTGTATCTTTGAACACTTATGGGTGATAGAGTCTGCTTCTAGTACAAAGAAATTAAATCTACAACCAATCAAATATCCTCATGTACATCTATATCAGTTGGGTTTTTTCCTTTGTTTGGGGTCTGTTTCCTCCCCAGACTGTGGAGCTGGGCAGTGGCCAAATTTGTTCCGTTCCTTTCCATCTACTCAGAACCAAGCACTTTGCCTTCCGTGGGGAGCTGCTCAGTAATTTGAGCAGAACTGCTGAAAGCACTGAATTTGCATGCTATTTCATTTGGACCAATTCCTTACATTTGAATCAGAGATGACTATGCCATAGCATGGTCCATATAGGGGCATACTTAAGAGGAAAGTAGGATAAACTGACCTCTGTCATCAATCAGCCTTTCTCTGTTATCTCTGTATCTCATTCTCTCTCACACACACACATAGCTCTAACAATCTCACCTAAAATAATCTAAAATTTAATAGAGTCAGGGAAAAAGGGAAGCATTTTCTAATATCCCTACACTGAAACAGCCTACCAAAGCAAAACAAAACTCATAGATATTTATTTTTTTCTCACAGGTGTTTATTAATGGTTTAAAAAAAGAATTTAGATATATGAATTATAAAAGTGAGCCTAATGATCAAAAAGACAAGAGATAATAAATGCTGGTGAGGATGTGGGGGAAAGGGAGCCCTTAGGCACTGTTGGTGGGAATGTAAGCTGGTACAGCCACTGTGGGAAACAGGATGGAGGTTCCTCAAAAGAGGAAAAGTAGAACCATATGATCCAGCAATTCCACTGCCAGGTACTCGTCCAAAGGAAATGCAAACAGGGTCTCAAAGAGATCTGCACTCTCCTGTTCACTGCAGCACTATTTGCAATAGCCAAGACATGGAAACCACCTACGAGTTTGTGCCTGAGACACACACACAGTAGAGTGTTACTCAATTGCGAGAAAGAAATCCTGCCACTGCAACAACGTGGATGAATCTTGAGGGCATTATGCTTCGTGAATAAGTCAGAGAAAGACAAATACCATATGATATCACGTATATGTGGAATCTAAAAAAGCCAAACTGAGAAAAACAGAGAGCAGAGTGGTAGTTCCTGAGGGCTGGGGAGTGTGGGGGGTGGGGCAGGCAGTGAATGGGGAGATGCTGATCAAAGGGTACACACCTCTGGTTATAAGGTGAGTAAGTTCTGGGAATCTAAGGTACATCAGAGTGATTAAATAATGATACTATATGTATATATGTTATATTATATTATATTATATTATATTATATTATATTATATTATATTAATGTAATAATGATACTACATTATCTACTTGCAGGTTGTCAGAGTAGATCTGAAGTGTCCTCACCACAAGAAACAAGTGGTAATTATGGGGCACGATGTGTGTATTAACTAACGCTATACTGATAAGTTGTAATTTAGAAGCCCATCAAATCACTATATTCACCTTACATTACATGACACAATGTTATATGCCAACTGTATTTTCATAAAGCTGGGGAAAATAGCTGCTAACACCAATTGCTACACTTCAACAGGAACTGAAATCTTAATACAAAATAGGATACAATTCTATAATGCAATAGGCAAAACCCATTGTTTTTTTTTCTCACATCGACAAACTAACAAAATTTGTAACAGATGCTATCTGTATATGTTTTTAAAACAAGTTATGAAATTAAAAACTGCAGCAATGCTAGGCATATAGTGACCCAGTGTCATATACTTTGTACAGTGAAACAGTGAGTCTGGAAAAACAACAGTAAAGTAAGACACAAATGCCCAGGTTAAGCACCAAATTTCACACTGTTTAAATTCAAATATTAATTTGATTTACCCATATTAATTAAGTAGCCATTAGGCACCAAGTGCTGCACTGAGCTTTGGAGTTACTGAGTCAATAAAACACGTTCCCTGCCTTTGTAGAACGTTTGGTCGGAAGAAGTCCCAGGGAGGACAGGAAGCAAGGGCTGAGAGCAAGAGTAGGGGGCAGGAGGGGACAGGTTCCCTGGAGGGAGGCCACTCACCACCCTGCGTGTTAACACCTGGGGGAAGTACGTTGAGAGTCCCTTGCTGTAGTCAGCAGCGTCATTGCCCACGCTTTGGACAAAGGCATGGGCTGCCACACCACACTGTGGTCACCCTCTCCGAAGAGCATTATGGCCAATTTCATATGCATTGGCCTTTCTCTGCCTTATGGGCTACATTTATATTAAGCCGAAAAGAGGTTCCCAATCGCAGATTACCATATTCCTAGTTGGTCTGCTGGCTTTAGCTGTCTATGCCCATATTTTACCCATTGCCATCTATTTTCTGTTTTATCAAGTGTGGAAATGGTACACCATACAAATAGCAATCATCCCTGTCTGGATGGTGGCCTGAAGACTGATACATGACAATTTGTTCTATGGCTTAAGTTTGGGTCTGAATCTACATTCAAAAGAGTTCCTTCTTTCTTTCTGGACTCTGGGGAATGGACCGATCAGTCGCTGTAATAATGCCTCGGACAGACAAATGGAGGCTTTGTCAGAGGAATCCCTGAAACCTTCCTCATCATTCTAGTCTCACTCACCCTGACATGCGGGGAACACCTCCCTGTCCATTTCAGCTTCAGAACCAGATCTACGGCCGTCCTCCTGTTACCCATTCTTGGCTCTAGATCTGAACGGTACAGCCTTTTGGGAAAGATGTTACTCATCCCCTGATCACATCCCACTTTTGGGTCCTTCACGCCATCTGGGCTCGGCAGAGAACCTCGACAACACTGATAAAAGCAGAGTTACGATGTTACTTTGACCAACACGGTGCCTCTCAAATTTGTCCAAATGCTGAAACACAAGGACACCATGACTCCTTTGGTGAAACAATATAACATATTAGTGTATTGGACTCCGTTATTTAACCTAGAAACATTCCTTCTAGAAAAAAAGATCATGGTACTTATGCGATATAAAATGTCAAGGACACATGCAGACAAAATCAACAAAAAAAATCTTAAAAACAAGGAAAGAAAGCATGATCACTGATTTCTAAAAACTTCGTCAAGGGCACCTGGGTGGCTCAGTTGGTTAAGCGACTACCTTTGGTTCAGGTCAGGATCTCAGGGTCCTGGAATCAAATCCCAAGGTGGGTTCCCTGCTCTGCGAGGAGCCTGGTTTTCCCTCTCCTCCTGTCCCTCCACCTGCTCACCTTCTCTTTCTGTGTCTCAAATAAATAAATAAAATATTAAAAAAACAAACAAACAAACAACATAGGGCGCCTGCGTGACTCAATGGGTTAAGCCACTGCCTTCGGCTCAGGTCGTGATCTCAGGGTCCTGGGATGGAGCCCCGCATCGGGCTCTCTGCTCAGCGGGGAGCCTGCTTCCCCCTCTCTCTGCCTGCCTCTCTGCCTACTTGTGATCTCTGTCTGTCAGATAAATAAATAAAATCTTAAAAAAAAACCATAAATGAATGAATGAAGGAAGGAATGAATACTTCATCAATGTTGCTGTTATTTGCTATGTACCCTGTCTCAGAGTGTCAGCAGTCATGTGGCAAAGAGATGGAAAGGTTGAAATTTCGTGTGTGCGGAGGCAGGGTTGGGGGGAGGATATTAAAATGCTTCTTCCCATTACTTTGCATTTTCTCCCTGCAACCGGGAGTAAAGGTTACTCTGCGTCCATCTGCACTGATCCCCCGTCTGGCTCCCAGGAGGCACAGCACAATGACTGTACGCTTTGAGCATCACTGGACTACAATGAGGAAAAAAGAGGGAAGAGGATGTCTGGGTAAGAAGACGCAGACCTCCACTCTACAGACTTTTCACTCATCGTGAGTGTCATGATAGACCAGAATCATCATCATCCTCTCAAAGGAAACGCTGACCCCTTCTGCCCTCTCTCTGTGCCTTTGTTAACACGGTCCCAAGTTGACACCATGCTGTCAAAGCAGAGACATTTGCTAATAGTTTTCAGTTCAAAACATCCACGAGACACGTGCTCCTAGCACAGCGTCTCACGACAGCACCAGCTCATTCTCCAGGCTTGCTGGCGGCTGGGAGGAGAGAAAAGTTCTCGTCTTTCATGTGTGCTTCCAGAGCCCAGCACGAAAACGGGCTCTCGGCTGGACGCTGTGTGAGGTAGGCGAACCTCCGGCCAGGGTTAGCACTTAGCTCCTGTATTGTAGTGTCAAAGACAGGGCATTTAACACTCTGAAAAAGACGAGGACCTCGGAGGGATGCTAGTCAACTGGCCTCGTGGCCACCAACGAAGCAGGTGACAGGTACTAGTCATGCCTATGGCCTTCCCACTGAGACTCTCTCCCCTCATTGGCAGAGTTGGTAGAGACGGATTTCCTTGGCCAGACCCACACTACTCTGCATCTGTGGCCATTTGGCCACACACTTTCTATGTTACCCCCACGTAATAGATTCATTTTCTTATTTAGTGGGAATTCGAACAAGAAAGGTGTGACTTTTAAACTGTTTTGCAAGTTCCTCCCCTCCCCAACATAAGTGACAGAGAAAACAAAAATCTAGAGCCACACACCCCCATCTCGTATGTGAGAACCTAGAATTCATGCATGTGGTTCTTAAACAGTGCAGCTAATTATTTGGATGTTTACATACTTGGCACACGTAAATGCATATACGTAATCTTGATGAATAGACAGTATTGGCTAATTACATGTGTATTACACTGACTGGCTGTGTGTGTGTGTGTGTGTGTGTGTGTGTGTGTGTGTGTGTGTTAAGTATGTCTTTTTATTCTGATGCTTTGGCATCTTGCGGTCTTGCTGATCTTTGTCCCTCCCAATGCTGGCTGGCCATTTCCTACAGAAAATAAATTACTTTTCCGCAATCATGCTTTTCATACACAAACCAAGCAACACAGAGTCTCATAGTCCCCAGTTATTTCTTTTCCTGGGTCTCGACCCACCTGTCCTAATCACCCCAGGGCTAGGTACTAGACAACTAGGGATGCCCGCTACACCTGAGCCCAATGAAATTAATCAAACTAGCTAATCCTAAACATGCTTACCCTGCTTTGCCTGTCCCTTCCCATAGAAACATCAACAAAGACTCCTGCCTGTCTTTACCCTCACGTTCCCTCTGCCACAAGACTGACAATAATGCTTTGCCACAGGCCCGCACCATATGCCATGCCTTCGGTTTCTAGGGAACTGTGAGTAACACCTTCTTCCTTCATGAGAGTCATTTCTGTGTCCATGTGTCTTACCATAATTCCTTAAAACAAATCCTGGGTACCCTTCAAACTGTGTATATGTGCGTGTGTGTTTAATCAATAAACATCACAAAATGCCTAAAACCTCAGTTGTACATCTTCCAAAAAATGTAGAAAAAAATCAACAATGAACGTCACATTCAAAAAATTTCTAGAGCAGTGCAACAGATTATAGTAATACCTTTGACATCTTTGACTTGGTGTCAGTGATGAGGAAAGACATATTGTTGATTTCATTCTGTACCACGAAGTTCTGCTCTTCTCTTTTGAAATTCTGAGAAGTTGCAAAGAAAAGTTCAGTTAAAACCACACAGACAAGAAGTCCATGTAATTAGAGGTTATACAGGACCCAAAAGTTCATACAAAGATAAGTAGTAATCTGATATATAAGACTTCCCAAGAAAAGGGAACAAATATATTTTTTTTAATTATCCAATGAGGATACTTGGCTTGGGGCAACCATTCTGAGAACTAGATATAAATATGTATGCTTCAAAGGTGGGAAAACTAAGATCCAGAATATTTAAGTACCAATGTCACACACCTACCGAGGGGTAGAATGAGTACTCAAATGCAAACTTAGCTGGTGAAAGGCACAGACTGCTTTTCAGGGGGAAACACAGGGAACAAAAATCTATGATACAATTTTTTAGTCTGTCAGATATTTTATCTACTTTCTCATTGTTACCTACTATATTACTATATCTCACATTATCTACTATAAATTATTTTATTCATTTTTTATTTCGGGAACATACGAACACAGGCAAAGTCAAGTGTTTGAGCAGTGATAGCAAAGGGGGCAAACACAAAATGAAAGCAGAGAGAATCAGAGTTTTAAAAGAGAAGTTAATGATCTCAGCATACGCCTTCCTCTTTGGGATGAGCAAAACCCAAATAAAATGATTTCCTAGTAAGTATCCACATATGTTAATAACTGATGAGTAATAATAGATTTTGTGCGAAGGACAGTGAAAGAACTAAGCTTTGACTTTCATTCCACTCACGTTACCATTCTGATCTTACCATCCACAATAATATGGGTGCTCATACAGTCTCATCTTTAAATATTTGGGGAAGAATATATAGGACACACACTAACAGATTTGGGTTTTAAATATACCCACGAGATCCAAAAGTACATATTCCGATTTTTTTCTTATTCTTGAAATCATCATTAGACATTCATCTAAAAATCTACTGATTGTAGATGGAGTGCAACTAAAAACCCCTGTGATATTTCCCAAACTCAAAAGAGGGTTTATATTGTCTCAAACTACCTAGGGGAATCTGTTCTCTCTCCACACCAGCTAAGTGATACCCAGGAAGCAAGCTCTAGAAACATTAGCATAGGTATTTACTAAGGGGACAGGAACATTGGTCAAAAACATGTAACTCCTTGAGCACCTGGGTGGCTCAGTCAGTTAAGGGGCTGGCTGCCTTTGGCTTAGGTCATGATCCCAGGGTCCTGGGATTGAGCCCCGCATTAGTGGAGAGCCTGCTTCTCCCTCTCCTCCTACTTGTTCTCTCTCTGTCAAATAAATAAATAAAATCTTAAAAAAACACACAAACACACACACAAAAATGTGTAAGGCCTTAACCTAACCAAACAGGAAGTGCTGCCATATTTTCCTACTTACATGGGATTTGGACCAGTAGATAAACACTTCGGCCACCATGCGGAAAAGGTCCTCTGCTTCAGGGTTAGGCTCTTTTAGCCACTTTGCCCTAGATCACATAATAAATGAAGTGGTTTCTCAGTTATTCCTTCAAGTTAACTTTTTTTTATAAAAATCACCCACTCAATGTTAAAACTGAAACCAAGTTAGCTAAGGGTGAACCAGGATATCAGAGCTCACAAGTGGCTTCAGAGGCCGTTTTTTAACACCGAAAACAATTTAAACATCGTAACTGTCGGACTGCTAACTTGAACCTACAAAAGGCAGCCTGTTCCAGAACGTGATTTCCGACTGTAATTTGGAGACGCTTGGTGAAAACCACCATGTCTCTAAGCATTTGGTTATGTCACAGTCATGGACAAGCTCATCACGCAGTCAATGAAGCAAGTCCACTGGGACGCAGTAACCCAGCAAGGTCATGACGGAATCAGAGAAGTTCATCACTTTTGAACACTGTACCTGTTGTAGTCCACAAATCTAATCAGGAGCGGGTAGAAGGCATAGAGGTCTCTGGCCAATGTGGTGAACTCATCAAGAATGAGAAGTTCTGCCTCGGACATATCCCCCCTGGCCTCCGCCTTCAGATGGTCCTCCTCAGACACCACCATCGCCGCTTTTTTCTTGAGTTTCTCCATTAATGGCAAGAAATGAGTTTTTAGGAGCTGAGGTTTCACTTTATTTATAATGGGCTGTGAAAAAACTGTTCGAAGACAGACATTAATATTCTGCCCTGCATCAACATTTGTTAAAGTGAAGATAGATTATAATTACAATTGTAACTGCATGATCTACGCAACCCCTCCTCCCCCAGCACGTGGCTTCTTTCAGGATTCAGCCTGTGCCTCAGCCATTTTTCCAGTCCCAAACCTAATTGCACAGTTGCTGTTCAAAAATGATTACTGAATTGAATTTGATGTGCTTTCTTGTTTTTTGTTTTTAATAGGCAGCTAATTTGGAATAGAAAAAAAAAAAAACAGAAACACGTTCATTCACTTTAGAAATCAATTATTCTCACAAAAAGAAGAAAAAAATCACCAAATGGAAAAGGTTCCTCTGGTTCTTTCTTTACGGGGAATATGTACCATTGAATAATTATGAGAGGATATCTAGCTTTCCCATCCTGGTCCCAGTGGGTGACTTACATTGCATGGGACACTGTTCTTTCATTTACTAATAATAAATGTATAAAAGAGAAAACACCCTATCCAAGTTAGTAAGACATTGTGTATGACTTTGGAGTTTTGTTTTGTTTTGTTTTTTATAGATTTTATTTATTTGTTTGACACAGAGAGAGAGATCACAAGTAGGCAGAGAGGCAGGCAGAGAGAGAGGGGGAAGCAGGCTCCTCACTAAGCAGAGAGCCTGATGCGGGGCTCCATCCCAGGACCCTGAGACCATGACCTGAGCCAAAGGGAGAGGTTTAACCCTCTGAGCCACCCAGGCACCCCAGCTTTGGAGTTTTTTAAGTAAATGAGTAATTTCCTTCTTTCCTCTCTCCCTCCCTCCTTTCCTCCTTTCCCTCCTTTCCTTGACTTACATTGCATGGGACACTATTCTTTCATTTACTAATAATAGATGAATAAGAGCCAAAACACCCTCCCCAAATTAGTAAGACATTGGTGCATTACTGTGGAGTTTTTTAAGTAAACAACTAATTTCCTTCTTCCCTTCCTTCCTTCTTCCTCTCTCTCTGAACTTAATTCTTTAAAATCCTTCTTTTCATCCTTGAAACTGATTCTTGGGGCACCTGGATGCCTCAGTCAGTTAAGCATCTGCCTTCAGCTCAGGTCATGATCCCCGGGTCCTGGAATGGAGCCCCATGTTGGGCTCCCTGCTCAGAAGGGGAGTCTGCTTCTCCCTCTCCCTGTTTGTGTTCTCTCTCTCAAATAATAAATAAAATCTTTAAAAAAAATAAAAAGAAATTGCTTCCCATTATCTGACGTAATTAATGCAATGATAAACAAATGTAAATTTTTGACAGCAAGTTTTGATTTTTCTTCCCCCACTCCTAAAAAGATGAATTGCTAAAACGGGGATGTTTCAAAATCCAGTTTTATTTTTCTGTCTACTGAATCATTAGTTTTCACCCTGCATTTACTGACTAATCTTACAGAGACTGCTCAACTAGGAAAACGTTTACTTGCTTAAAAGTTGTAACAACAACAACAACAAAAATGTTGTAACAACATGGCAAGTTACCTGATGCTTAATTCAATCTACATTTTTTTAAAGAACAGTATGACAGAAATAATATTTTTAATATTTTTGACAACAGAAGAAAATATTGATAAAGACCAAGATAGGAAACTTCTAGTCTTCTGTATTTCATTTTTTTAAAGTTTGTTTATTTAGGTAATCTCTACACCCAATGTGGGGCTTGAACTCATGACCCCGAGATCAAGAGCCACATACTCTACTGACTGAGCCAGCCAGGTGCCCCTAGTGTTCTGATTTCAAATCCTTTCGGAGATAAAACAAATTGAAGCAGTGCATTCCTTTCCAATTCTCACCTGCTAACCTCTTCATCCAGGCGCCCTCATCAATTCCCAAGTTATTATATATGATTTTCAATATATTCCCCAGGAGCGTGTTCATGTGCTCAGAGTTCAAGGCCGTGCAGCACATTTCAGCCCTTTCCGGGTTGTTTTCGGGTCCGTGCTCCCACCAACGGGACATGTAGCTGCAAAGCATGGGCAGTATGACCTCCATCACATGGGGCATTTGTGTGTAGCGAATGCCTGACTCGGCTAATTCCACGATTTCTTCCATGAGTTTCTCCAAAGACGGTATATTTGGGCAAACATCTTCCACATTATTTGGCAAATTGAGAGCTAGAGAAACACACATAAAAATGAACTGTGTTCAGTGAAAGAACTGACAGATGATGACAGCCAGATTTCTAGAAGATGCAAGCAACCATTCTATGCTGGATTCAAAACTCAGCAAGACCGGCCATGCCTTCAGTTGGCTCCCTCTCTCTTTAGTCATGGTGATGTGGGAAACAGAGGCAGAAGAAAAATTATTAAATTTCCTTACCTACTGACAAGCCCTTAAAACAAGCAGAGTGACTCTCCTCTATGGACTCAACTAACCCCACCTTAAGGCTTTGCTGAGGGCAAAGGACAATCCTAGCCTGACCGACTCCCTACCCCCAACCAGGATCCTGTAAGTCTACTTTAACAATTCCTTTGGAAACTTTATCTCTAAACCTCCAAGATAGTGTCAACAATCATTCCCAAGCATATGGCCCACTGATACACATCTAAAGGGTCTCAGGAGAAGGTTTTATTACTGGTAAAGAATAACCTTTTCCCCAGACAATAGCTAGCCCCTCAAGGTCCTAGAAACCTTGCTTCCAAAATTCCTTAGAGACTTATGCCATCCCTAATCCCCTTCCCGACTTACAAATATATAATAGACCACTCCTCACATCCCCGGGGCAACAGCTCTTCCTGCCCATGGGTCCTGTCCCCGTGCTTTAATAAACCATCATTTTGCCCCAGAGATGTCTCAAGAATTCTTTCTTGGTCATCGGCTCCAGACCTCACCCCACCGAACCTCACCTATGTTCTAGAACTTCATCAATGGCAGCCATCAAACTTTCGTTCTTTTTCCCAAATTACTATCCCACCACCAGTCCCTTAAGATCAGCAAACGACCATTTCTTCTACTTCAGAGAAAACCAGGGTATCAAATGCCTCCGCCCACAAGTCTTCTGGAGGGTCCATCCTCTCCTGTCTGCTCCCCATTTTCAGTGCAAAGAGCTGTGCGGTCCCTGTTCACAGTCTGGCCTGTGTTCTCAATGCAGAGCCTGCCACCCTGCAGAGGCCTTGCTGGGCTTCTCAGCCCCTTGCCCTGTAGGATCTCCTATCTCCTCCCCAGCAGCCTGTACCTACACTTCCAGTCTCCCGTGGGTTAATTTTAGCATAGCTTTCTAGCAATGAAGTCCTCTGCTTCCCACCACTTACCCATTTCCCTCTTTCACAAACCTGTACCCCACTAACTGATATGGGGGCTTTCCCATCACTCACAGAATTTCCTTTTCCTTAACTTCAATGCATTCATTCAGTCTTCCTGACTCCCTCCTGAACGCTTTAAGGCTCCTTTCCAGGCTGTTTGCTCCTTGATGAACTTTTAAATGTTGTGAATTCTCTTTTCTTTTTACCTTGAATTCTCATTTCTTTTTCACCATCTGCGTTTGCCTGGGTGATTGTGGCCATTCCTATGGCTTCTGCTATAAGCTAATAGCTCTCAAAGCCAGATTTCTGAAAACTTTTGCGTGTAATACCGAGTGTCTCCAAAGCAGCTTAAAACACAATGGATCCAAATTTAAAGTTTACCCTTCGTCTCCCGCCTACCTCCTGAGCATGTCTTGCTGAAGACAACTTTATGCAGTCAGTCACCCAGACCAGAAACTGAGAAGAAATTTCCAGGCTGTAATGCTCTCGCATTTCCCACACAACAGGATGGGACCTCCAGGACCTCTCACAACCATGATATCCTCCATCCAAGGAGCCTTCCTCATGTCCTGTGTCTCCTGAATTATCACAACCATTCTCTGAATTGGTGACTCACACCCATTCACCTTCTCAACTTCTGTCAGGATGGATTTCTACAATGCTGACCTACTCATGTACTCCTCTTCCTAAAGTCAACAGAAGGATCCCGTTTGTGTGGTGCTGTGCCCTCTCCTTCCCTAACAAAGAAAGCCTACTTCTCCTGGTTTTCCATCCTTTTCCTCCCCTCTGAATTCCGCAACCACCTCCCATGAGGGCTTGAAGTTTGTGCGAATGTACCAGAGTTTCAGGGTTCCTAATTTCAAGATTCCTCTTGAACCAACTCAGTGAAGTCTTTCCCGGGGTCCCAGGCTAAACTTTCATTTTGGTGTCCTTCTTGTTCTTTATTCTGAATTCTATCACATATGTCTATCAGTCCCTCTCCTTCTGCAACTAAAAACTTCCTGAGAGAAAGAATCCAGTCTTGCTCATCGTTGTATCAAATCTCTTCCTTCCACCCCAATGCACAGCACAATTACTTGTCCAATGACTAAAACAGGAATGAAAGGGAATCATTCACCCCAATTCCTTTGTTATGCAAAGGAGCTGTCACAGAAACAAAAGCAGGTAGATTATCTGTGCATTTTCTTATCTGTAATGAATAACAAATCTGCCTCATTCTGGGCTTACAGCAAAAGTAGTAATCAGTCAAAAACCCTAAATAAGATGTCATAAGGCAGGTTTACACAGATGTCAATAGCTCAAGCTCAACCATATTTGACTATTTACAAATATACTGTGGAATTTATACAGAAAAATATTGCTAAGTCACACTGTTGAATGCTGAATTTTTCTTTAGCTTCCTGTTATATGAAATTAGAATTATAAAATACGCCAAATTAAATGATTACTTGAGTTTGTAAAAGATTTCGTAGTTGATATAAGGCATTATAAAATCAGTATAACCAGCAGCTCCCCTAAAAACGCGAGCTCATTACACAGAGAAATAATATCATTAACAGAGATACGCATTTGTTAACAGCAAACAGCTTTTGTCCAAGTTTTGAGAACTCTTTGGAGAGAGAGGCTATTGGAGAGCAAATAAAATACAGTATACTGTATCAGACTTAGGAATTCAAACAGAAAAGTCATATGAGAGGACATCTCTGTACCATTCAGGTCTTGAGAACTGTTTGGTTTGCTTTAACAGCCTCATTAGAAAAAAAAAACTACTTTTTAAAGTGTTTCTTATCCAAGTCCATTTAAATCCTAGTAAGTAAATCCTATAATAGGTTCTTACTGACCAATCCTTGAAATCATCAGGAATGGTTCTACGAGCTTTTCAACGAGGATGGTGGAAGTGAGCCTACCTAAACAGAATAGATTTTCCCAAGTGAAAAGCAACAGGAGGCATATAATATTTATAGATGCCTGGTATACATACAGGCATAAAAATCTTAAATATATGCATGCTAAGGTTGGGTTCAAATTTAAGCCACTAATTGTGTCTCAAATTTTAATTTTTTAATGATAATAATTGGACTAAACTATTAGGAAGAAACACATAGAATAAAACTGTCCCAATAAGATGGACATATCTGGTGAACAAAAAAATCCTGAAAGGTACAAATCCATAAATGTAACAAATAAGAATACCACGTACTTACTGATTACTAGAGATAACTGAATCAGAGATCAGATTGACCTACTTTTTCAATTTCTGCCGATTATTTTGTCTTATTCTTCAGAGTGTTAATTTGTCTGTGATTCATTAACTTAGAAGAAATTAAACAAATTTTCTTTTACAGATGCTATGAGAATACTATATAACATTCCAAAAAAAGTCCAAATAATATTTAAGAACAAATAGCACTGGAGATAATAAAACTGAAATGGCCCATTTAAAAAAAAGTCACTGTAGGAAAATAAAACAAATGTCGTTAAGCTTCAACTTCATATCTCAAGTATGAACATGCTTCTGTGTTACCTGCTCTTTCTCGTGAGGACTTAGTATTGTAGATAGAGTAAATGTTATGTTTGTCGAGATGAGTTTCCAAAAATGCTACAGGAAAGGCACCAGCAAAAGCAGCAAGACATTCTCCTAATGCAGAACGTTGCCTGCAAGTAGAAAACATTTATGGTTTTTATGTCTTCCAAGTGAATGACTGAAGAAGTTAGAGTAAAATTAACCAGTTTAACCTAAAAGAGGGATACTACTAGTGCTACCAATAAAATTAACTCCAAAATCCAATTTCTATATTGCAAAACAACATATGCTTTCAATAGCATAGTCCCGCCATTTAAAAAAAAAAAGGCTAAATTATCTATTTAAAAAAAAAAAAAAAAGACCAAAGTCCCATCAAATCCCTTCACAAGTTCAGACATGTCTTTTGCTTTGCTTTCTTTCTTTATATATTTTTTTTAAACATAATAACCTGGTGAAGAATTCTTGGTAGGTGAATAAATGCATTAATAATCATTAAAAAATAAAGGACTCACACCAATACACTAAAACAATATTTTAAAAATTTACTATGTATAAGTAATTTCAGGGTAGCTAAAAAATAGTAAGACCTGATAAATGTCAAAAACTATTAATAACACTCAAAATTGACTTATCATTTTTAAGGGAAGGAAGAGGCTTAAGGATTCATGCTGTGATCAGTTGATTTAGGGGAGGGTATGACCCAAAGCTGCCCTGCCACTGGCAAAAATTCCCTCTTTCCCTTGGTTACCTCTGGCATCCAAGGATTTCCTGGCACATTGTTTATTAAATGCAGACCAATCTGAGAGTTATTTTGGTATATTATGACCTTCTTAAATTATTGTGTATAAATGTTTTATTGTCAAAGTCAATAAAATGTAATTAAGAAAAGATTACATAATTCACTTGGTAGTTCTAAATTTCTAACTGAAAAATATATGATTACTTAAAATTAACAAGGTCTGGTTGTCTAATATTTTAAATTAAAATGATTAAAAATTTAGTCAGCTATGAGAAAATTTCCCTTCATAGAATGACACTGAATAACATAAAGTTTAATTTAACAATTGAATAACATTTCATTGTTAAAAATAATTTAGGATATCAAGAAATTACAAAGGGTATAGGGCTTTGATTCAGACAGAACTGAGTCCCAAACTTATTCCCAATACTTGTATTACTACTGGAAAATTACTCATCCTTTCTATGTTTTGCTTTCCTCACCTAAAATTAAGGATTCAGAACTGCAAAATTTCTGGCACATATTATGAGTTCAACAAATGTTTGAAAATAATGAGGATATATTTATTCACGAATTTAATAGTCTAAAATGTTTCCTGTATGACTCCAAAGTAATTTATTCCTTTACATCTGGCTGGACGAGTCCTTTTATTTCATTAATAATTCATGTGACCTATTTAATAATTTACTTTAAAATTTTGATTCAACTAGTAATTCTCAGAGCAACTCTGATCATTTGTGTTGGTATTCTGGAAATAGCAATTTTTTTAGATGACTCTTTTTAAAATATCTTCATTTTTCTTTTTTTAAGATTTTATTTATTCATTTATTGAGGGGGGGTGCAAGCATGAATGGGGGGAGGGGCAAAGGGAGAGGGAGAGAGAGAATCTCAAGCAGATTCTATGCTGAGCACAGAGATAAACTCGGGGCTCAGTCTCCCGCCCCTGAGATCATGGCCTGAGCTGAAATCAAGAGCCAGATACTTAAGTGACTGAGCCACCCAGACACCCCAATATCTACATTTTTCTCAAGTTATAGTGTTACTTCTTCATTTTCTCAAAATATCTTTCACTCATCTTCTGATTTTCATTTTTATATTCTCCCCAAATGACTTTATAACTGCAAATAAAGAAAAAACATGTATCATTTTTTAGAACCTAACAAAAGGATCCCAAATTTTATCCAACCCGCCCCCTCTCCCCCAAAAAACAACCAGAAAACACAAAAACAAAACAGAGGTAACAAGAGCGACAACAGCAGCCCTGATAAGGTAATGAGAGTCTGGACTACTGGATATTAAAATGAATCACAAACTACTAACAACTCAGGCTACACGGTAATGATCTAATCATTTAAAAAATCAAATAATAGAATGGAATAGAGATTCTAAAAATATGATCTAGTAAATGTATTACCTCAGAATATGATGGTTTCATTTTAAATCAGCAAATAAAAAATATTTAATAAATCACTACTTGGGGAGGGAGTTGGGGGGATAAGTGAAATAGGTAATGAGGATTAAGAGGCACAAACTTCTAGATATAAAATAAGTCACAGAGGGGCACCTGGGTGGCTCAGTCGGTTAAGTGTCTGACTCTTAATTTTGGCTCAGGTCATGACCTCAGGGTGGTGGGACTGAGCCCCAGGTCTGGATTCCTGCTCAATGAGGAGTCTGCTTGAGGATTCTCTCCCGCTGCCTATCCCTCCCTCTCCCTCACTGCGCTCACTCTCTCTCTAGAATAAGTAAATCTTTAAAAACAATAAAATAAGTCACAGAGATGAAGAGTACAGCATAGGGAATACAGTCAATAATATTGTCACAGTGTTGCCTGATGATACATGTAACTACATTTACGGTGGTGAACAAAGTAATGTACACAACTGTCCAATCACTACCCTGTACACCTGAAACTAATGTGACATTGTATGCCAACTACATTTCAATTAAAAATCAATACTTTCCAGGTAGTGGATGATTTTAGACATTGAATTTGAATTCCATGTAACACTAAAGAGAAATATGAAATTCAGATTCATTTCTAGTAAATTCCCTTCTTACTCCAGAAAGGATCACTTCAGACATTCTCTACTTGCCTACTTCTTACATTTCCTTTTTCAACCATCACTTGGGTGAGGCATACTTCATAAAGAAAATGGAAGCTATCCAACACAGACCCATTTATACCTGATTTATCTACTAATCTACTACTTGCTTTCCATTGAATGGAGGAAAGTTCTCAAAAATCATGTTCTCAAAAAAAAAAAAAATCATGTTCTCAAACATACATTCTCAAGTACCCGATGTCATTCTCTTTATTGTCTGCTTATTCACACACGTTAACGTGCCAGTATGACATTTTCCGCTTTATTTGTTTTGTTTTCTGTTTCCCCATTAGGTACAAGCTCTTTGAGAATAGGCATCTATCTTGCTTACTGCTGTATCAGAGAACCTGGCATTTAATCCTTATTTAATGAATGAGCAAAGGATTAAAAAGCTAAATTTAAACAACTGAAAGAATGAAAAACCTAAGGGAATAAATATTTGAATTTCTAACTGTTATAAGTATGGTATAACCTGTCTAAAAATTTTACATTAAGGGGAATAAAAACCCAAGAGATAATTAATAGGTTATATAAAAATTAAAATTCCCATGTCATAAAACATTATCTGTATATGATTTTACATATAATCACTATGAAGTTGTGAAAATGCTAAATGTCACAAAGATGGTAGTAATAACAGGCAAGAGGTTAATAGTTTTAATTAATAAAATTCATTCATCAACAACACATTAATAAAAAAATGTATAACAGATATGAAAGGTAATTCACAAAATAAAGAAAAATGACAAACCACACAAAGAATGGGTAGGAACCAGGAATTAGGGAAATGCATTTGAAAAGACAAACTGAATCCCATTTTTAACCGTTATATTTTTAAATAGTAAATAGAGTAACAATTAGAAATGAGGAAAATGTGAGGAAATAAGGATTCTCTTATAAAACTTGACAGTGTCAACTGAATCAATTTTCTGAAGAGACAGTGAGATGTGTATCATAATTATTATGTCTACTACTCTTTAACCCACATTTCTAAATTCTGAGATTATAGCTAAAATAAATAAAAAGAAATATATGCAGAAAACTATGAATGTAGATTTAGCATTATCTATTGAAATGAGAAAAACAGCCTGCAAATCAAAAATAAAGTAATATTTCAATAAATTATAAAACTTCCTTAGTATAAAATATTTTGAAGCCATAAAAATCATATGAAAATAGAGATTAATTAAAAAGGCGGGTAAGGGGTGCCTGGGTGGCACAACTGGTTAAGCTTGGACTCTTGATTTTGGCTCAGGTCATTATCTCAGGGTCATGAGATTAAGCCTAGTGTCCGGCTCTACACTCAGCATGGGAGTCTGCTTGAGATTTTCCTGTTCCCGCTGCCCCTTTCCCCACCTCTCATGCTCACTCATGTAGTCACGCTCTCCCCAGAACAAATACATAAATCTTAAAAAAAAAAAACCAAAACTGGTAAAAAATACACAGCATGAACTGAAGTATCCTTTTATATTGATTTACTGTCCTATCTCTATGCACTTGCAACCATATTTTAATTACTGATACTTTGTAAGTTTTAATATTTGGTAGGCCAAATGAGTACCCTTCCATTACTTTGTCTTCTCTCAAAATTTTATTGGCTAGTCTTATGAGTTATTCTTTCAAATGAACTTTTAAGTTATTTTGTCAAATTCAATAAAAAGCAAATTTCCCCTTGAAGTTGTATTATAATTAACTATAGATTACTTTGGGGAGAATTTACATCTTTTCAATATTATTCCATCAGAAAATCCTTTCTTTTATTAATTTTATTTATCAGTCTTCTCTCTGAATGTCATTTTCTTTAGTCTAACATTTAAAAAAACTTTTTCTCTTCTCTTTTTCACAGAAATCTTTTAATGGAATCACCAGTGATCTCTTATCTTAAATGTAGTGGAGAGTTCTTATCTTGACCTGTCCACATCATCTGATAATCTCTTCCTCTTGAACGTGAGAACATGAAAAAATAAAGCTCATTCTAATAACTGCCGATATTCACGCCCATTTTGCTTTTCAAATACATAATGAGAAATTGTTCCAGCAGACTCCTTCATAAAATCCAAAACACCCTCGTTAATCTTTACATTAGCTTTACCTTTATTGCTTTACCTTTTTTTTTTCCCCACAAAATTTGGTTGAATCTTATTATATCAATTCAAATTCAGCTTAAAGATTGTTCTATTACTCCCGAGGAATTCAATAAATTAATCTGGTTGTTTAGTTTATAACTAAGGAAAAACTGATAAAGCAAAGATTTGAAACAAATAGTTATAACACTTGAAACAGCTTTAATACAAAGCTAAAGTTTTAAAATCTTACCTTTCCACATAAATACTTTTGCTGGTTCCTAAAGCATATAAGCTAGTCAGAATTCTATAACATGATACCTGTACATCTTCCACTAAGAAAAAACAGAAACAAGAACAAAAAATATTTGTTATTTATATGTTGTCCTAAGAAAGTTTAGGCTGAAATCAAAATTCCATACTGAGGGTATGCTAATATTTTAACACTTAAAAAAAGCAAAATTAGAACGAATAGATAAGTAAAATGAAATATAAAAACTATTTCCCAAACTAAATTCTTTGCTTTAAGGAGCTGAAAGCATTCCAAAGAATGTAGTATAATTATTGAGAACATCCTAAAGAACATTTTTTAATAATTTTTCTCTAGATAGAAGAAAATAGGATTTCTTCGAGAATAAAATTAAGCACGAGACTGTCTGGGAGGAGAGTTTCTGTCTCCTCTTCTGAAGGTATACAAAGACTGTGTCTTTTATTTTAACACTTAAGCAAACAATGAACAATGTTGGAGGAGGTAGTGAGTTAGTGATTATTTCTGAGCCAACATTAAAGGCATAGGTAAGTCAAGCCTAAAGTGATGCCAGAAAATAAAATAAAACATTACACATGATCTATGATGCAAGAAGACATGTTTAAGAGGCAAAACCCTCTAAGAACCCTGGGTTTTTAATTCCAGTGCTTCTATCATTTCTTGGAGAGTCTACCCTGATAGGAATGGAAAATCATTCCTGTGTTCCAGAGCTGTTCCCACATCCACTCTGCACTGTAATCAATGTTCCTACAATGGTTTAAGGAAATGGTGTTCCCCACTGAGTAATGCAGTCATTTTCACACAGAGCTCTGCTTCACTTGGGAGACCTACAAGGTTGAGGGTCTGAGTAGGTGTGTCTGCCCTGAAGACCCACGTGCCTGTTTAACAAGGGCTTACATCTTCTTCCATGTTCATATCAGCAGGAGAGCAGGAAACTGGGACAGGTCTGATATTATTTGTCTTTTCACACTGTTTTGAGCAATCTGTGGATATTTTTAAGAATTATGGCTCCAGGCAGAAACAGCTGATTAAATGCCCCATGAAAATAGACTGAAACCTATAAACAAAAAATATGTGAGCCACCCTAGTAGACCAATGATTTAGACAGCCTTTGTTGCCGTCATCTCCCTATTTGTTGGTCACACAGCTTGTGGAAACAATCAGCACTGACTCAGAGATAACTGGAAAACATTTAATGTTGCGTGGCCCATGCTTCAACTGCACTGGGAAAATTCCACGGAAAGAGAGAACGCAGAAATAGTAGAAATTGGAAGCTGCGCTTCAACAAGGTGGAACTGAGTGTCTACAGCCACGACCTTACCGTTCCTTTCTGGGAATCCACGTGACCCAGGGACCTAACTCTATAAGAATGGTTTCTGTAACTCAAATGCCAACCTAATAATGTTGTGCAGAAGAAAAAACAAAAAACAAACGTGCATTTTAATGAGTCGGCAGGGTTTCAGTAACTTGATGGAGGTTTTATGATTTCTCATTGTACTATTAGATAATAAGACTCTAAGTAACAGATTTACATACATATTAGATCTTCTCCGAACTGATGCTGGCCAATATGCTCAAATAATGATGACAGCATCGGCAACAGAGCCACCGTAGTGTAATTGATAATCTGAGTGACACCTCTGGGTTGGTTTCGGGTGTGGGTGAACTGGCCCTGCTTGAGGTTCTCCATGGTCTTCTCCAGATCCTCCGCGGCGTTGTCCAAAAAAGCTCGGAGAGCGCTTTTAACACTCTCTAGGCCAGTCTTCATCACAGTCCTAGGAAGGAAAGAAGGGATCAAGTGGGATACAAATAAAACATACTTCTACCCCTATTTACCCATTACAGCCACTCAGTCAACTAAATCTTTTTAATTCACTCCCAATTCTTCCAGTGTACTTGAACTCAGAGCAGTATGGCTCTGTAAGCCCATCACCCTTCCTGAATGCCCTCGAAGTCGACGTAATTAGAATGCCGATCCAAAGAATGCCGATCCAAAGTCAGTGATAATGCTCTGTTATTTTCTACTACCGTTTTCAAATATGGAGAGTGTTTGTTTTATACTCTGACAAAAAACAGTTTTTGTCTGTTTTTGAGCCCTTTGACTTAATCCTAAATCCAGATGTTTTTGTGCCTTAAGTGTAGCAGTCAGCTAAACGAGCCTCCAGAGGAGGAACTTTGTACAGAAGTCACCCTCTAATGCCACTATGTCTAGGAGGAAATGAAGGTATATAATAGCATCTACTTTTCTTCATCTATCACACAAAAATGCCTCACGTAAAATTTTAAATGTGACAGTAAATAGCATCATGGCATCTCCTCTATAGGAGACATTTAGGAATTCTTATTTAGATTTATCCTGGATAATAAATGAAATACATGTATGGCTTAAAGGCTGAATCAACCCCATGAGATACACTGGTTTTGCTTTTAGGCAACCCGTCGGGGGTCCCGTCATGTTGCCAGGAGGGCAGAGTAGAAAGTACACACACTTGGGAACTGGTCTACTTCCACATTTACTATGCAATCTTAAGCTTCACTTTACTCATCTATAACTTAAGACTAAAACCCTGTTCCTGTAAAGCTAAATGTTATCACAAATGCGGAGCACAACGGTACCAGACCCAGAAGCTATGAAGACCTCTGAAGTTGGAGCTCATCCTTTCTCTTGCACGTGAGACATTCCCAATTCAACCCTCCATGACATATCTAGATGCCACTGCAATTACTTGAAATTTGAATAACAATTTAGAGAAGATCCTAGAAATAATAAAATGCCATTATATCTGTCATTTACAAAATATTCTTTTCACCCCCACTTAAGTCTTTATTACAATTCCAAAGAATAAAATCAAGAGACAAAGTGAGTCTTATTATTCTCACGTGGCACTCCTACAGCCATGTAGACAAAAATGTGTCCACTTACCTGGCATCCAAGGTCTGACCCAAAATATGAAGGCAGTTGACAATTGATGTGGCATCATTTCCTACAGAGGAAACAAAAGGTTGTATAAATTGCACTGAGGATTTCTCGCTGTTCTTTTCTAGAAAGATTTGTGTACCAAAAAATTAGTCAATGGTACAATTCCATAATAACTCGATTAAAACGATTTTCTGATTCTCAAGTTTGAAATCATGCAGGTTTTCTGCTCAAAAGTGATTATGCAAATGTAAGGAGAAAAGCAAGAAAGCATGTCTCATCAAAGAGCTGACATACTCAAGAAGCATTCAAAGCACTGTGCCAGGCTGAGGTGTTTTAACTGAATTCTTCAAATATATTCGCCTCCCCATACTGGCTTGTCTTCTTTCTCAGTCAAATTGTGAGTCAACTTTTCAAGGGAACTCATATGTTTATAAAAGGAGGTAGGCTAAAAGTCTAATAAGTTTAACTCCCTTTTAATTACCCACGTGTCTCTGCTTTCTGATTCCATCCAACTGCATTAAGATGAATTAATATGCCTGAATGTTTTTGGGTCTTTGGTGGAAAAGAACCAGTAAACTGTCTGGTAA
Organism: Mellivora capensis; assembly: GCA_004024625.1. Taxonomy (NCBI): domain Eukaryota; kingdom Metazoa; phylum Chordata; class Mammalia; order Carnivora; family Mustelidae; genus Mellivora; species Mellivora capensis. The sequence continues at coordinate 27,530 of PISX010001686.1, read as the reverse complement.
ATAAAAGCATCAGTGGCTGAAAAAGTTAAATCCTCTTCTTATGAGAGATTTGAAATGGGGATGACTTTTCTGGAAAGTCAGATGAAATTCACCCATTCTCATTGGCATGTTTTATCAGAAAGTAAAGAGATATGAATTATACAATTACTATGTCCATCCTACTTTGTGATAAAGATACATGAGAGCAAATGCACAAAATGATGAATCCAAAGTTACGAACTGGACCACTCACAAGACATTCTGATAAGTTACTTCCTCATTTTATACTTTCCTATCTATAATACATAGTCATTTCCTGGGTCCAGAGATTAACAACTTCCATTGGGATATAAGTTTTTGTAACAATTCTTGATGTTATACTCCTTGTGCAAAAAAAAAAAAAATCCTAAAATGAATTAAATATACATGAAAATTAACAACTACCCTGGAATCTGGACAAGCCAGTTTAGTGATCTGATACAAATAAGGAGGGGAAAAAAAAGGTATTCATTGCTAGACTCTTGAGTTTTTAAGTAAAATGTTCCATTCATCTTGTGCCTTGAGTCTCAGAATTTCTGGTAATAATAAAGGCAAAATCAGCAGAAAGGCAGAATTTGGTACATCCTCATCTATTGATCATAGTGGCAGTCCTAGAGCTTCCATTGAGGTCCGTAGAAGTATTATGCTTTCAATGATTCATTCACTCAACAATACTTGTCAAATACCAGGCATTCTCAAAGTCCCAGTAATACGTGAAAGAGAGTTCTCATGGTACTTGCATTTTAATGGGGGACACAGGTAATAAAATATTAAGAAAAAAAAATCAATTGGAAACATAATATCAGGCTACACTAAAGAAAGTATTTCATATTTGTAGATTATGTTAATTCTGTATAATTAAATAATTTATATTATATGTTATATAATTACTATTTATCTATATCAGGAAATAGGGATTAGAGCAACTGGACAGACTAATATGGTGAATGGTCACAAAGCCCTTTCTAAGAAGGTGGTACCTGAGCAGACATTTGAATGAAGGAAAGAATTGTGCATAGATCTGGGAGAAGGGCCCAGACAGAGGGGCCAGCATGTGCAAAGGGTCTGAGGCAGAAAATGAAGCTGGTATTCCAGGGAAGGAAGTGGAGGTGGCTGATGCATGATCAAGATTCGGGGGAAAGAAGAGACCTTATGAGGTGGAGGGGAAGGGAGTGGCCAGGTTCTAGAGTCTTGAAACCACTGCAAGAACTTTTTTTTTTCTCCCCAAGTGTAATAGGGAAACATTCTTAAGGTTTTGTACAGGAAGGGAATCTGATTTATATTTTAAAAGGATTAATTCACCATGTGCAGAACTCTGGAAGTGCAAAAGTGAAGCCAGTTAGGAAGCTACTAGAGTCATCTAGAATCAGAGGACTGATAGAATTTAGAATTTATTTTAAAGATTTGCTTATGGCCTGAACGTGAGATGAGACGGGAAGGAGTCAAGGATATCGAACGGCAAGACTATTTGGGTAACCACTTGTATGAGCAACTGGGTGAATGGTGATAGATTTCCCGATGTGGAAAGAGCACCAAAAAGGAGCGAAGGAGAGAGAAGAGGAGGGGCGGGGGGTGGCAGGCTCTGCATTGTACAGGTTGAATGTGATGGGCCTGCTGATCTCAGGTAGAGAGGCAGAGCAGGCAGTGGGCACACAAATCTGGGATGCAGGGAACAGATCGGAGTTGGAGCACCATAAGCATACCGATATGCATACGGAGACTTTCAAAAATTGTGGGCCTGAATGAAATAAGCTACCATGTGCATAAATACAGAAGACAAAATGTCTCAGGGCCTTCACTATTTGCAAGTAGGAGAGATAAAGAGAATGTAGCACAGAAAAGGAGAAAGAGAAAGGCCCAGGAAGAAGATGGGACACAGGGCAACGTGCAACCATTATTGAGCTCCAAGTCAGAGAAGCTGGCCCCTTAATCTGGTCCTAAAACTCATGGTTCTTGAGGGCACCTGGGTGGCTCAGTGGGCTAAGCCTCTGCCTTCAGATCGGGTCATGGTCTCAGGGTCCTGGGATCGAGCCCCGCGTCGGGCTCTCTGCTCAACGGGGAGCCTGCTTCCCTCTCTCTCTCTCTCTCTCTCTGCCTGCCGCTCTGCCTGCTTGTGGTCTCTCTCTCTCCTTCAAATAAATAAATAAAATCTTAAAAAAACAAAAACCAAAAACTCGGTTCTTTCTCTTTCCCTTCCAGTCGCTGGCTCTTCGTATAGATGACCAGTGACTGTACTTTGTCCTGAGCCTGGCCCTGCCCCTTTCCAAGAGCGGTTGGGGGTATTTGAAACCTCCATTTGTAAGAAGGATGAGTCTCCTAAGGGCCCCACTCACGAGGTGGGACTTTTGTTCCCTGTTGTAGGCCGGCCCCTAGGATAGCGTCTGGCCCACAGCAGGCATTCAGTGGAATCTTATGGGTTTTGAAGACAAGGAAACCACACCAGTGGCCAGAAAAGGTCTATGGGTCAGATGAAAATGCATGTGGCGAATGTGAAATTTCTGTGACTGCAGATGCACAAGCTGTAAGCTCCGCCAACCGACCCATTTCCCTGTGCTCCGTGGAAGGTGCCGTATAACTCTGAATGGCAACACCTCAGTCAGAAAAATGGTGGAGAAAGGACCCTAACACACACAGGAAAGGTATTAACAGAATCTTCAACATTTCGTGGCGTAGACCAAGCAAAAGCATCTGTTCTATCAGCAGAGGAAAAAGCCCAACTAATGGTTAGTCTTGAAGAGGTAAAGCTTGTAGTAGGTTGTTTTTTTTTTTTAAGATTTTATTTATTTATTTGACAGAGATCACAAGTAGGCAGATAGGCAGGCAGAGAGAGAGGGGGAAGCAGGCTCCCTGCTGAGCAGAGATTCCCAATGTGGGGCTCGATCCCAGGACCCTGAGATCATGACCTGAGGTGAAGGCAGAGGCTTAACCCACTGAGCCACCCAGGTGCCCCAGGAGTTTTAAATAAAACAAGAATTGTCCGCATCCTGCGTTTCTTAAGGCTTCCAGATCACCCTCACCAGAAATGTCAATCATGTTATCAGTAAGAACAGGAAAGACAAGTGAAAGTGTAGTAGAATGGTAAAATTTTAAAGTGATGATTGTATTTTCAAGTATTTAACTACATGTAATTACTTCACAGCTCAGACTAGACTAAAAACCCAAAGTTTGATACTTTTCAGTTCATATTCTTTCAAGGTCAAAACTACTTCCCTTGTCTTCAAGCATACCTGCATCACCCCTAAACACCTAAGGAAACACCTGTGGATGGCCCGTTTGTCTTTAAGACAGGGTTTGCATCAGTGTGTAAACATAAAAGGTACATCATGAAAATCGGAACTTTTACTGAGTCTAAGAGCGGCAGATGGCAAGCATCCAGTTTTTAAAAATCATTGTACCAACTCTCACACAATACTATAACTCATAAATAAAAATAGCAAAGTTTGGGGCGCCTGGGTGGCTCATTCATTAAGTATCTGCCTTCGGCTCAGGTCTTGATCCCAGAGTCCTGGGATCGAGCCCCACATCGGTCTACCTACTTGGCAGGAAGCCTGCTTCTCCCTCTCCCACTTCCCCTGCTTGTGTTCCCTCTCTCGCGGTCTCTCTCTGTCAAAGAAATAAATTTTTAAAAAAAATCTAAAAAGAAAATAACGAGGAGCATTGCTGAATTATTAGTAGATATTACTGAATTACTGACACTTTAACTTCGTGAGAAGTTTCAGTTAAATGGAAAATATAATTTACAAAATTACATATTCCATTCATTTACTCCAAAGTCAGGACATTCTCTCATAGAGCTATGCCCAGGGAAAAGAAACACCTGTATTGCTCCAATACTGTTTTCTGATATGATCTTTATTACAGGGTTTTAATTCTGGTATTGCTGACCGAATGTATCTCTCTGTAAGAAATAGGTTTTTAGTTTTTTAAAAAATAGCTTCTTTTTTTTAAAAGATTTTATTTATTTATTTGACAGACAGAGATCACAAGTTAGAGAGAGGGGGAAGCAGGCTCCCTGCCGAGCAGAGAGCCTGATATGGGGCTCGATCCCAGGACGCAGGATCCCAGATCATAACCTGAGCTGAAGGCAGAGGCTTAACCCACTGAGCCACCCAAGCGCCCTGCAATAGGTTATTTTTTGTATAGCATACAAAACAAGTTAAATCTAGGAAATTCTTGTCTTTGCCATGTATAGTGTCATCAAGCCACAGAAATGTTATGTTAGGGGAAGACCTTAATGGTCCTCTAGTGATGACAACAATAATCAGAAAGCAGCAGACGGTGCGTAACTGAAGTATTAGATACCCAGTGTAACAACGGGTTCAGTTCTCAGATATGCACTATCCTCAGAGACTCTGAGGACTTTAAGTAAATCTCCTTTCATTCTGTGTCCTAGGAAACAAAAGAAAGCACCACCTGAGGCTTCTTAGGGATAACACGTACGTACATGGGCTAATTTTCTACTGTCTCTTCATAGGAGAGAGTCCTCATTTTAAACACCTCAGTGGGTTCTGGGGGTGAGCAGAGAACAGATGAATGAACATCAACCTAACCTAACCCACTAATGTCTTAATCAGGGGGAGACACCAAATGATAGAATCGAATCTATTAGTAACTTTACTCTTGAAACACTTCCACACATAACATTAAGATTTAGGCGGCAGTTTAAATCAGGCATTCCCCACCTGATGGGAGAAAACCCAACATCTTAACAAGAACTACTGCTTCATTTAAATATAGGACGATATTTAAATGAAGCCCTGCGATTAATACTGGAGTGGAATTTATGATGGGCCATATATGGGTCTAGGGTCCCTGAGGTCCAACCTGAAGAAATTCTGGGGTCCTATGCTCGCTATGTTACTGAGTGCCTGGTGGAGTCCAGGCCTTCCTAGAAGTCTCTCTGCCATCAAATCTGGAAACTCTCCAGTAACTCTGGACAATTTGCTATCTCGTTAGTAACGTTAAAAATTCACCAGAAAATGGGAAAGTAGAAAAGGCCTCCAAATGACAACTGCTTTGTGCCAGCCCTCTCAAATTGTTCCTGTAGCTGAAAGGATCACTACTGGTCCGGTTCAATGATCATGTTTGAAAAGTCGTTACTTATGTGTTACTTCTTCAGCCTAAGTGCCCTAAAGGTTTTCTTGGACAACTTAAGGAATAATTTTTTAAAAAATGTGATTCTTATAAATTGTGGGATAATTGGGTACTACATTTTTCTTAAAAATCTCATAAGCTTAAAAAAAAAAAAAAGGTAAAGTTTCCTTACTCATGAATGTAAGGAAGTTCCAAATCAAGAGTTCTTACTGCCTTGTTCCTAGTGTCTGCTCTTCTCTATTAGACTATAGGCTTCCTGAGGGTAGGACCTAGTTGGTTCACCCATTCAGTCATCAGATATTGATAAATACCTACTATGTGTCAGACCTCAGATACAAGAATAGGCCCTCAGTGAGCTGAGAGGTTTGTGCGAGAGAGAGAGAGAAAGAGAGAGAGAGAGAGATGTCAATCTGGACATCATCGCCGAGATGAAGGAAAGGTCCTGGGAGCTGTGAGAATGTTGTAATGGGGGGGAGGGAGTGAAATTAGGGAGATTGGGGATGGTTTTCCTGACAGATTAATATTTGGGTTGAGGTCAAGAATGAGCGGCTTACTCCATGATGGGTGTGGAGGATGGGAGAGGTGACTGCTACATCTGGAGACCCCATTCCAGTCAAGAATTACAGCACGTGCAAAGACCTGGTGCAGAAAGGAATATGCCACTTTGAAGAAGCAGAGAGAGGCCCACCCAGGTGGAACCATCAAGAGCAAGCAAGAACGTGCCAAGAAATGAGGATGGAACGGTACACAGGGAATAGTTTGTGAAACAATATTGTGGCCAGATTGAGGACTTTTAACTTCAAGCAAAGGGAAGCCACTGAATTTGCAGGAGTGTGACAGGAGACACCGGGTTCAGGGAAGATCGGACTGTTGTGGAGCACGGTTTGGAAGAGCAAAAGGGGATGCAGACAGAATGGTCAGTTTGTTCTCGGAGGAGGACAGGTGACCGACACCCGGATTGGCCTGGCTGTAGTGGACAGGTGTAGGAATCTTCATTTTCCTATCCCCACAGCCTGAAAGAGTATCTCCCACACAGCAGAACACAGTGAGTGTTTACTGAATGAAGGCGCCAAATGAATGTCATTAAGGCATTAGATTTATTTTCACATATAAAAATAGAGTCCTTAGGAAGCCTGCTATGCAGAAACCTGTGGCACGATTGCTGTCCCTGTTGGAGGCTTAGGTATGGATTCTGCTTCCTCTAAACCTGAATGAAGGGCTTTAGTGGGCTGGAACAGGAAGGCTTCTGTATTTTCTAACTGCCTTGACATTAGTAATCAGAATTTCCACTTAGCAAAAGCAGGAGAAAATGATGGGATTAAAAACAATATTCCATTAGTCAACAATGGGTTCTTGAAAATGGCCAATGGAATCTTTCCCACTTTTCAACTTACCTGGGCGTATCCACACCCTAACCAATTTTCTGAAACACTAGAGTGCACCAACTTACAATCACTGGCAAGCATCTCAGAATCCTAACAGAAAGCCTATATATATAAAATGGAGATACTAATTTCTTATTTTTTTCTATAAAGTAGTAGAATGGACATACCAGAACTACTGTTCTGTGGGGAAAGGGGCTTGTGCCCCTTTTTTAAAAACTTACCTTTTTCAAATATAAAATGAAATGGTTTAAGTACCTCAAAAAGAATATATGAAGCATAAAAACACGACTGATCACTTTAATTCTCCAGGTGCCTCAGTGTATATTTTAAAATAGGTAAAAGATATACACAAATAGAAGTCCAAATTGGGGGAATCTTCAATCAGGTAGGTTTCAACTACAAATGAAGTCTGGAGGTATAATGACAACTTGGTAGCCAGCTTGGAATAAGTAGTCCATTATTCATCAAACCCTGAACTCACCACAAGTATTTTGTCTCTCCGTTTATGTTAACATTCTGCCTCGTGTCTCCAAACCCACCTCCCTGATACGTTGAAGGTTACTGTGTATCTTTCTACATCTAGATCTCTGCTCATTGTTCCTGAGACACAAAGCCCAGGTATTTCTTTGCTAGCCTCCACCTTGAACTGTCTTAATTTACCCTTAGCTGAAGTCATACACAATTGAATTAAGTCAGTACAGGAAAAACGTTTTGATCATCAGTGTGTTATCCACCAGAATACGGAAAAATTATTTCATGTAAAAGAAGGAAGAAAATTAAAAAATAAGAGATTAATAGGACTATAAAGGACCACCACGCCTATATCATTAGGTTTCTCTCTTTAGGGAAATCCACAAGGGCAGAACTATACATCAGAAAACAAAAACAAAAACAAAAACCCCCAAAACACTTGGCAAACCACTTCCATTTCATACTGGAAATGGGTAAACTATAAAGTCTTCATGGTGCAGGTACTTTAAATAGCCAAGTCCTCTAGTCTGGTTCGTTTATAGTTTGATTTATCTAAATAAAAACTGGGCAAATAAGACCAGGAATCCCTTAGCTTTGAAAGCCGTAAAGTTATAAGTTTCCACAGCATTTGAGCATTCATTACCCTACATTAGATCAGCTATGTGCAACGGAGCTTTAAGATTAGGAGTCATTTTAACCTACTTTAAAAATGAAAAAACAAACAAACAAACAAACAAGGGTTCAAGAGGTCAAGTCCCTCATCAAATCATTCAGCTGGTCTAGTTCCAAAATACAGCACTTACATCTAGGTTTTCTGATTCGAAGCCCCTTATTTTTCCAGGACATCCCATTAGTGTCTAAAGTCAGGTTATCACTGTCAAGTGTGAAAATGACATGGGTAAGCCTTAAAGATTCCAATGATTTAATGCATCTGTATTAGAAAATGTTTGATTAAGGAAGGCCTCTTGAAATTTGTATTACTTTGCAGGCAAATGTCAACGCAAATTTGAAACAAAGAAAACAGGAGAGACTAGAATAATATAAGAAGACAGACAAATACACTTCTAAGGTGAAGACACATATTAGCTCTCAGTAAATTCCTGTTTAAAATAAAAGTAATAGTATTTAAAGGCTAAGGGATATAAAATGCAATGCTTAAATGGGATATCAACATCACATAGGGATGGAATGAATGTTAAAGTCTCAGTCTATACTGAGAGGTATGACAAGTTTTACTATGCCTTTATCTTCAATTATAAGACCCTTAAAAAAAGACCAACCAGGATATTAAAGAATAGGCAAAATTAACCCATGGTGATGGAGGTCTACATATAGTTTCTTTGCAGAAGTTTATAAATTGGGAAATGGCATAAGGGAGGTTTCTGGGATGCTGGAAATATTCTATGTCTTGATATCTATCTATCTATCTATCTATCTATATATGGAAAATTTCAACAAACTACATCATTAAGTTATCTTCAAGATTCATGTATTTTGTTCTATATATGGAGTACCTCAAAATTTTTTAAAAGAAAATTATAGTGAAATATAGAAAAGCAGGAATTTGCAATAGGCACAAAGTTAGAAATAGCACAACAGGCAGTATTACTATGCTCATTAGTAAGAAGACAAATACTGCACTTGAGAAAAGGGGTCCCCATCAGAATGACACAGAATAAGACAAATGGAGGACCCATGAATCCACTGTTATTATGAGAAAGTTGAAGAGCACATAACAATTCTGTCTGCACGATGGTCACAGGAATTTTTCTGAGTTGAAGAGAAGTCAAACAAAGGTCAACTAGAAATTATCTTGAAGATAATCTGCCCAGTGATTTGGGAAAACTGAAACATTAATGCAAAAACTCGGGCAATTTAAATGAAATAGAACTTTTAATTACTAAATTTAAGAGCAGCATATATTGGATCTAGTAAAATTAGAAACCAAACAGCACTTTAAGGAATTATATCCAGAAACTATCATTTCTCAAAAAATAGACTGCTTGAGAGAACTTAAAAGCAATGTGTGTGTGTGTGTGTGTGTGTGTGTAAAGATATACACACATGCACGTTATTCCTCAGTTCATTCCCTGTGGCTTTTAAAGAAATGACATAATCCTTAGCTTTTCCGGTAAATGGAGTTGAACCTGCAACATCTGTATGAGTACACTCAACATTTTATGACCGAAATGACCCCAACACTGTCTCACAACCTAGAGTGCACAGCGCTGAAGTGGGCTTTTGTGGTTTATCAAAGCAGATGCAGGAAATTGGAATACAGAGATTCTGCCAGCTTCTCTCGAGTCCTACAGCCCCACAGCGAGGAGCATCTGTGGGAAGGGAGGGACCCCCCCCACCAACCCCGCACAGCTGTCCAAAAGCAGGCGCTTGGGCCGGTGGACTTCAGTTACGTGAATTCCCAGACACCAACAAAAATGGACTCGAAAAGCCCCTTTTGCCAAGTGAAGCCCTTGCCTCACTGTCTCTTCTCTGAAGCTCGCATGTCTGGAAGGCAGTCAACATGCACAATTGGAGTGAAGAGCTTTACAAAAATAAATAAGTGCAGTCAAAATGTTTTGACTTATGACAGCTCACTCTGTAATCTACTGGCAAGAGACAAATTCGAGGGCCTGGTTCTGCTTCACCCCTTTGAAATAAAATAGGGCAGAAGCTGCCACTTGCATTCATTTTATTTTTCCAAATAAAAACTTTTGATTTTTCAAAGGGGCTTTGGACCAGCATGAAGAAGTTACCGTCTTCGATTTCACCGCAGATAATGCTACCGATGAAGAACCTCGAGGACCTTATCTTACCTTAGGACCTATGACGACCACGCATGCAGCCATGCAAACATGCATTCATGCAACATAGCCGCACACGACACAGTGCAAAACTGGCAAAGAAAACCAAGTGATGGCCATGCTCATATTCATTTCAAGGGTCTCCTTACCAAATAGTGAAATCCTATGCCTGACAAGAACTCCAAGTTTGCAGAATAGGCTGAAGACAAAAGAAGAAAACAAAAGAGAAAGAGGGGGACAAGGGGGAGGGAAGGTAGAAAAAACAGGGAGAAATTAAAATAAATTTTTTTTTAAAAAGAAGGAAAAAAAAGGAAAAATAAACAGCTGATATATGAGCAGGAAAAAGCAACATGATGTCACGCAGAAAGAATCAATTCTCGGAGCAGAATGTGGAGTAAAGGTATTAAAGAAAGAATCTTTGAGTGCATATCTTTAACAAACATGGTTAAAAAAGCACATATTATAAGTAAAGAAACAAAAAAAAATTGGAAGCAAAGCTAATTAATATAAAAGCCATCTATATGAACTCCACAAGAATATAACTACTCAAACACTGCAAGGAGAACAAATGTTATCTGCCCAAACGTACCACTGGAATTCTAGAATATTTGTCATTGTTATTGTGGACATTACTTAAAACCAGAAGCATGGAGCATTGGGCGTAAAATGTTACTTGTAAGTTTCAGTATGTTTATCATTTGAACTTTTCTTCTTTTCCAGCCTTGACCACGCACCCCTTACACATATACCAAAGCATCCAGTGAATTTGAACAGTGAAGGGGAGACAGGATTGGAACAACTGACGAGCATTACAGATGGGATAACTTCAAGGGATTATCATCTCAGTGCTCAGGCTTGAGTTGAGCTTGTTTCCTGTCTCCTCTAGACCCAGCTCCTAGGTCTCTACGTATTCCCTGGGGATCAGTAGTGGGAGATTCTAAGGAAAGGTGGCTTGTATTCAGCATTCAGCATGATAGCACGGGTATGAACTCTCACATTAAACCCCAGAACCGGGGCAAGACTGCCAGTGATCTGGCTTGCCACCAGGCCACAGTGTGGTAGGCTCCTTACGAGTCTTCTCGGGAACACCCTTCACTCACTTCCCTGCTACATGCCCTTCTACGCATCCCTCATGATCCAGTACCAGACAAGTCTACTCCAACAGGCCTTTGCGAACACCTAGGGCTCCTTCACTACTCCCAGCCCGAGCTGAAAGGGTTCCCCTTCCAGCCTCCCCCAGGGGCCATTTCCAAACCTCTACCATGACACCTATCCTTCCATACTCCAACTGATGATAGTTTCCCATGTCCCCACACACTCCTGAGCTCAGAGAGCACAGGCTCTGTAGACACCTTTAGCCTTGATAATCCATTTGTACAAAGCTACCCACAACCAGCTTGACTGTCCCAATAAGGGTAACGGCTCTATCCTGACTGTCCCATTCCGTCTTGCCAAGCTCTCCCATGAACAGCAGTGTGCGGATGAACACTTGCCAGGACTGGGGAGACACGCTATGCCATGGGTAGAAAAATGGAGTCACGTGTTTGTGGCAGGACGGGAGAAAGGAGACAGAGATTCACATTGGTGATACTGACCTTCTCAACAGGAAGTTTTGGCTACCATTTCTCATTTCAGTAACTATGCCAATAAGGTAAGAATGAAAATTAATTATACAGAGCACTGTATAGCTTTTCCAAGAGAACATTCATCGACAAATGTCCAAGTGAATTTGAGGTCTTGAGAAATCTCCTAGCTGTTCTAAAAGTTTTGAAAACAATGATCTGCTCAAGTAGATACTGGAATTTAAAATGGGATATCAGCCTCCTGAGCTGCTTTATGGGCTACATATTGAAAAGAAAAAAAAGACAATAAACCAAAAACATCTTTCTCTAGGGGCCCTCAACCACTGAGCCTTATGCACGCTAACCCAACAAAGGTCTGTCTCCGTCTGAAGAGAGTGATGACTTCTCAGAGCTGTACCCATTTTGGAGCCCTATGTGTATACCAACCTATTTTAAGGGACCTCTTCTACACCTTGTACTGAGACTCTCTGGGATCAGCATGAAACATTTGGAGATAATGTTGAATTTATGACACTAGGATTATGTTTCAACCCAATTCGTCCAGACCTAGGACATTTTGCTGTGATGGAAAACAGAACACCTCTGTATCCCATTCTGTTGAGATACTGAATGTCTGTCTGAGAAAAATGACTTCTTATAGTAAAAACTGCTTCTTAACTTTGGTTGTTCCTTATCAGTAGCCAGCGTGCTACTGGAGGGAAATAAATATATGTAGAAAGCCAAATCCACCCAGAAGACAAATTATATCTTTTTCCCCTCCTGTGCCATCCACTTTCAGAGTGTGGTTTCTATATGCACTATAAGGTTTCATTACTATAAGCTTTGGCCTATGTTTCCTCCAAAAATATTTTCCATAATGCTGTTATCCCCTTTCTGTATATGCCATCATTGCTAACATTCTTAAGAATTTATAATGCACCTACACCTCCTTGGCTTTGATGCCTTGCTTTGTCATTTTGCTTTTCACTTCACTGCTCTACTGAAAAGCTCCCTAGATAGTCTCAGTACCTGCCAATCAGCAAATCTCATAACAGCTTTTCAACCTCCGTCCTGAAGAGCTTTCTGTGGTACATGGCATCATCAACAATTTCAATCTGGGAAACTCAATCCCATTTTACAGCAATGCATTTCCCCTTCTTCTCTAAGTAATCACTCTCAGTGTTCTTCAAGAAGCCGCTTCTGAAAACCCTTCACATGGAATAATTCTCCAAGTTTTGCTATTCAGACCTTTTTGCTTCTCTTTCCACTCCCTCTTCATCTGTTTTCAGGACTTGGAGCATCACATGGGTGTAAACTCCCAATATGTCATTTCTTGCTCTGGTCTCTCCACCAACACCAAACACTCACTTCCAACTTTCTGCTGGACACCTCCAGCTGAATGACCTGCTACGACTTACATACTTCAATGATTCCCTAACCAAATTTAACCAGTTCTCCGGTCATTTCTTTTTGCTATCGCAACCAATATTGTTCCAACCACTCAGCATTGAAACTCTAGTGCCATGTTGACCTCCTTCTTCCTACCTTCCATAGGACTCATTGCCTCGTCCTGTGATTTTCTCTCGTCCGTGCTTCCCACGTCCAGCCCCACTCTGCATATGTATCTCCTATATTCCCAGACCTTTACTCTCCATGGAAGCAGGTACTCAGCTGTGCTCTGAAGTTAGGAAGCACATTGTTGTACGTGCCTGTTTATCCTCAACCCAGGACAGCACCTTGCACATGGCAGGCTTTCAGAAATACATGCTGAATGAATCAGTGGCGGAACCACCTATCTGAGGAAGCAGTTCTTTCTCAACAGCCTGCACCGCTATCAATGGCCTCCTAGCTAGCTGACTCTTCTCCATCCTGCTTTTGCTGCCAGACTGCCCTGTATCCCAATGGCTCCCCAGGGCTAAAGAATTAAGTAAAGAAGACTAAGTATAAACATTAAAAAGAAAAAAGGAAGAAGATGCCTTGTTCGGGCAGTCAATGTCAATTACAGTATTCCGTAAGGAATCTACATAACTCATACTGACCCCAAATTACTACATTCTACACTCTTTATGTTGTAGAAGGGAGAAAATAGCCCCCCTTCTGAATCTATGACCTGCATGTTCTTTAAGATCAATTGTGAATTATCATGGCTTTTTCATATCTCTAGCCTATCCATACCCATCCAATGTGGCCTCACTTAACTTTGAATCCCACAGCACTGCATGGCTCTCTTCTAGAATTGGACTTCTACTCACACACCCAGCTATTACCAGGTACACTCCCAAAGTGCAGAGGCCACACCTTACCCTTTTCACAGACTTGATCATATAGTAAATGCTCAATACACAATGTCTAGAGCCAAGAAGCATCTAACATCCAATGGAAACAACCCGTTCTTAAACGTGCAAGTTAACTTAGACCCACGCAGCTATACCACTACACACAACTGTTAAAATAAAAATTAAAACGATCACTTCAGGTTCAACCTGTGTATGGTGCTTACCCACCATGGCAGTTCCAGTATTTTTGGTTCTATTTTGTCCTTTTTTTTTTTTAAACCTATTTTATTCACTGAAGTAATATTTAACTGAGGTGGTAAGAAATCATACATTTATAATTCTCAGTGATTTCATTTTTAACACATCAAACAAAATTTTTAGTTGGTTTTTGTTAGTTTCATGGTGATTTGGGTTGTTTTAAGACACATTTTTATGATTATAAAAGGTTTTTCATTTTAAAACCTTTAAAAATATACAAAACTAGTAAGAAAAAAAATATCTACTATACTAGCCCCAAAGAAAACAATTATTAAAATCAAGTTTCTTCCCTAACAATATTTTTCTATACATACAAATTTAGGTTTTTAAAAACTCTGGATCCATACTATTTAAATATATATTTTACTTTTTAAATAATCATTGTCATAAGTTATTACATATTTGCATGCTGGTTTTAGTGATTGGGCAGCATTTTGCATGTGCCATAATTTACTATTACCTTAATTCATTTTTTCATTCCAGAATTTCTGCCTAAATTCTATCTACATTTGGTGCACAGGTGCTGTGATGAAATTAAGCTACTCCTATTAGTGTGTGTCTCAGTCCTGTATGCTGGAATTTTAGAAAGATTTCTCTTATGGAAACAGTATTGGGAAAAGTAAAATTTGCCAACCCTTTTTCAGGAGGTGAAGAAAAACTGAAGATGACATTATAGAAAACATTCTGGTGTGGTGTTAATAATGAAAAGGGAGTATCTCAGGCCCCAAACCACATTAACTAAGCTGGCACGGAGTAGCAACACTCTTCTGATTTATTGAGGGAGAGCCTGCAAAGGAAAATTAGTCACTTCTGAGGTCAGGGAACAGTTTAAAGAACAAAATGTAATGGAGATAAAACATGATACAGGAGAGAGGATAGAATTTGCGAAATTGTATTTTTTCCTACATTCTCTGACTGCATTGTATCTTGGTCTATGTAATTGAGTGGCATCTTCATCAACAACAACTCTGGGAACAAAGCTGCTGTTACAAAAGGCGGGGTAAAAGGTGGGGGTAGGGGGGCTTGGTGGTGAGGAGACTTTGCAGTATGGGCTGCAGGGCACTGAAAGATAACTTGATGCCCTGGCATTTCTAGCTCCCTAGACGCTCTCTCTCCTGGAGCAAGAGGAAAGAAGACCCTGCCAAAGGGAGGCGGGGGAGGGGATTCACATCTTGGTAAGTAGCCCCTCACTCCTCTGGGTAACAAGGTGGGTGGAAACAAAGTGCGCCAAAGGATGGATTCTCTGTTTCCTTAACTATAATCACTTTTACCAACTTCACAGGAAGATCATTATTTGAAGATGTTTGGGGTCAATTTTAACCTAGTTGCAATCTTACATCACAGATCATTAAAGTTAAGTTCAAATCCAAGGAAAGCTTGTATTCTTTGTCTAGGTTACTCACTTTCACAGAATTTTGTTTTCAAACATAATCTAAAACCTGGGTGTGGACTTCTGTGCAATTTGATAATCCAGAAATAGATTTGCTGAGTAATTGATTCTCACGAGTACTAAATTTTGGCAGAATTTTGAAAAATCGGACTCGAAATACCCAGCAGAACTACAAATCAATCTGCAAGGAGCACTTGGGGTTCAAAGAGAAAAGAGAAAGCCTTGCTAAGATGCCAGCTTGAGTGGTATGAGGGGAAATCTCTGGCAAGTATGTATTTTCATGTCATTTTCTTCCACAAATGGTCATTATTTTCAAACAAACATCGGAAAAGATAACTTCAGTAAATGGGGTTTTTTTGGCTTCCAGAAAAATCCCTGTATTTTTCAAAATTTGGGCAAAAATAATAGATTCAGAGAAATTTTAAAGGAGGTAACGTGCAAAGCACTACTGATGTCAAATACTAATCCAGTGATGTCTGTACTCGTGAATTCTGTATTGGGTGCCTTATTCCTTCTATTCTGCGTTCTATTTAGCAGCAAAATAGAGGAAAACTCAACATTTAGAACACACACATTAACTTGCAGAGACCATCCTCCTCAGAGTGTTTGATTTCAAAGGACACCAGGGGTCAGGAAGCTGGGGGCAGGAGTGGGGGGCCATGGAGAGTGAGGGGAATGGGGGGGATGGCACCCCGCATGCTCCCATTTCAAGGTCTCCTGAGGCTCTTTCTCCAACGCAAATACATTTCACTCAACAAGAGTCTTTATTTTATGGAGCTGTTTACCTAGTCACCATTTCTTTCTCCTTGTTTGATGCTTGTCCTCCAGAACAAAGAGGTCGGCTTGCTGCAGACAAGAAGTATAAACGATGGTTTTTGAAATACTGATCGATTAAAGGAAGAACAACCTGAAAGAAAGGAAAAGAGAACAGATCTACATAGTGGGCTGAGGCTCTGGAGCAGCCAGAGTTCCATCCACCCTCTGCAGGTTCCCACTGTCTGTAGCCACGCTCATCGTGAGTATAATCCCTGGGATGTAGTCTGACCCGTGTAAGTGAATGAACCCAAGATGGAGAACCTGCAACACTTTGTCTCCTTCCCTTCCTGGCTGAGAGAAAGTCGATGAATGAGCCAGGCCAAGAGCAGATTATTGATACATTCTTATTAAATGGAATGAATACTAAAAATGGATATAGTTGATAGAGAAACAGTTTATCCTCTCTCATCTTCCCCATCTGCAAAATGAGGAAGATTAAGGTCCCAGAATAAAGATTATATAGTAAAGCTTCTTATAATCTAAAGCTTGTAAATTTTAGAATTTATAAATGGACAAATGCTTTTCCTCTTTATAAAAGAAATGTTCATACATTTTTATACATACATTCATTTTATACATACATTCATACAACCATCACATATTAAGAAGTAGGTATTTTTCTTCTCTGTCATTTGATAAAAGCCCCCCAAAAGGGGAGCTTTGAATTAGACTCCACAGAGATGGAAGTGATCTGAGAATTATGGCAGGAAGAACAGTGAGTTAAAGTATGACCAAGTATCCTCGCAACAAATTTATCCGACATGACTCAGAAGCACTTATTTCTGTGCCAGAGAATATTTACTTGTAGAATTCACATTTGTAGACCAGTACACTCTAGAAAAGATCTAGAGGCAAAGATCTAGAGAGTATATTTTGTAAACAAACATACTGAAGCAAAAACAAAATGGATTGTATACTGTACTTTAGCGAAGAACTTGATTTCTTGTTCATAAGGGAAATGTTCTCCTTTGCTTCTGCTGCCACCATCTGTAGACATTAAGAGTTGTAAGGAACATGTCTGACTTCAAACATTACAAGATACTCACCCAAAATGCAACATTTAGAACACACTGCTCAATGTGTTATCCCGGTAAACCAAACACAGAAAGGCATCCAAAATATCAAGGCTAACTTCATTCAGCAGGATAATAATTTTTCAAAAGGATTTAAAAAAAAATATCCAAACCCAAATCAAAAATTCATTGAGGCTAGCCCATACATGGGGTTAAAAGAGCACATAAACTGGTTTAGCGTTACAATCTTCTTGACACACATGTAGGGGACAAGTGGAAAAAAAATAAAAATCTCACGTCTTCTCTCAGTAGGAAAGAAGCTCACGGCAGTGAGCAGAGAGAGTAGAAACTAAGGAAACAAAATTGGTGACATTTTAACCCTGGCCCCTAGTAAAGGAAATTACTTCTTGCTGTGACCGAGAGTTAAAATATCACTTTACCAATTAAAAAGCTACAGGAAGCCTGCCTGGGATGGGAGGGAGGATCACGACCATAATATTAGATGGGAAAATTAACATGCTGCTCAGAAAGAAGGAAGTTCACTTATGTCACTAGATAATTTCCATAAGCAAAGCAAAGAGACATCCCAGTTTTCCCCAGGGTTTAGAAAATGAGGTTAAGAACTGATTGACCTCATGCATTTAGCTTGGAAGTGACCTTTTGCACCTTCTTCGTGCATACAGAAGAGGGTTCCTGAATACAGAAGAGGTAACAACAGGTATAATAACCAAGATGATACGCAGATCACACCGGAGAACAAAAGATTTCAAAAATTTAATATAAAGTTTTAGTAAAATTTATAAGCAGAGCTTTCTTAGTTTATAAGAATCAAACTGACTTCTGCTAGAAAAAGTTATTTGGTAAATAGAAATAAAAGCAATTTGAGATATGTTTCATTAAATCTGAGACAGGAGTTGGGGAAAAGTCTTAGGAAATTTAGATAATATTTTCTAATATCAGAATAATGCTCTTCCCATGAATAAGTTAAAGAAAATTATGCCTTTTTTATATTCACAGATTTCATTTTTGTATGCTTTTAAATTCAATCTCTCTCAAGAATATTACGTAAAATGGCTGGATCCATTTAAGGGGCTTTCTCATATAAACTATGTCAAGACAGTTTTGCACATAGCTAAAGATGCTAGCATTTCAAGGAACTAAATAGGAAACATCCTTTTTACATTATACATTTTAACAAAAATGCTAATGTGCAAATTCCTGATGGAGAGAATATGATCTAGATATAATACAAAAATCAGAAAAAGGGATATGTGCATTCTTACTATGGCCATTAGCCTCAGATATGTTGCAAAGGCAGTAAATTTAAAGATAAAAGAAGGCATGATAGAAGTTTCATTTGCAGTGACAATGAAAAATTAAAATTAAAATAAATGTAAACAATCCCAACTCTGCTCCTCTAACAGAGTTCTTGGTCATAGCCAACTGAAAAAGGAACATGTGGGGGGAAAAAAAAAAAAAAGCCCTGAATTTCTCGGGATCTATATTGAGCTAGCCTCACTTTTTCCCCAGCACTGGGTTTAGGAGAACCTCTACCCTGTGGAAAGAAAGAAATGCACTAAGTGGGTGAATTTGCAGCCAGGGTCTCACCATTCCCTCTGCACAAACACTGGCTTATTCAGATACTTGAATACAATGTGGATAAAGCCCAAACACATTTACCCATCACATTTTTGTTTCTGTTATCCATGCAGGGTTAAAAAAAAAAAAAAGTTTTTCTTAATACCCTGACTTTGCTTTCCTTCTTCCCTCTTGACAAAAAGAAGACCGAATTTGAGTTGCTACTCGTATCAGATACTTTTCAATGTGCTTGAGAAATTTCAGTATTTAGCTATATGCACAAAGACTTCCAAAATTCATCATGGCCTCATTTTTTTAAAAATCAAATTTCATTAATTGAGACAAATTTGCTACTTTTCAGGGTGACTCATAAATTGTATTTTTTTTTAATTATTGCATGAGCTACAGAGAGAGTACATATTATAAATTAGTTTGCACAGTTGGCTTTTGTGAAAAAGATAGTTAAGAAATCCAAAGTACAGGAGCGCCTGGGTGGCTCAGTGGGTTAAAGCCTCTGCCCTCAGCTCGGGTCATGATCCCAGGGTCCTGGGATGGAGCCCCACATTGGGCTCTCTGCTCAGCAGAGAGCTGTTTCCTCCTCTCTCTCTCTGCCTGCCTCTCTGCCTACTTGTGATCTCTGTCTGTCAAATAAATAAACAAAATCTTAAAAAAATATATATTAAAAAAAAAAAAGAAATCTAAAGTACAGCACTAGGCTACAGATAGGGAGCAGGTTGAGAAATGAGGAGGCTCTTTAAGAGAACAGTATTCAACTGGAAAATCTTTCATCCCATTAGGGATGATCAGGAGACCAGGAACAAGAAAATACCAAAGCTCAAATTTCGATGAACTTTAATCTGACGTGCCAAAAACGAAGACCTAAATCCTAAGAAAAGAGTAGGAAAAAGATTCCTTGGTCAGGATGGGTTTGTGGAGGATATATTTATTGCTAAAGGATCTAGGACTATGGGCCCTGAGGAGAAGTATCAAAAAGCAGAAAGAATGAGGATTAAAAAACAAAAATAAAAATAGAAAAAAAACCATGAAAAATAAAATAAAAAGATAATTACCAGAACACACTGGTTTTCCCAAAGGGGCCATCTTAATCCTTAATCCTTCTACCCTAATACCATCCAGGGGCTAGAAAGTGATCTGACATGAAGCTCAGTAATTAACAACTCAAATTTTAAGTCAGTAGTGTTGAGGACAATATCATGAAATAAGATGTGACAGGAGGCTGCGCTGAATCTAAGATAAAAACAAGGAGTTCCTGAGGTGCCTGGGTGGCTTAGTCAGTTAAGCATCTGCCTTTGGCTCAGGCCATGATCCTGGGGTCCTGGGATCGAGTCAGTCCCGTGTCAGGCTCCCTGCTCAGTGGGGAGTCTGCTTCTCCCTCTGCCTCTGCCCCTCCTCCCACTCATGTTCCACCCCCCTCTCTCTAATAAATAAATAAACTCTTTAAAAAGATAAAAAAATTGAACAAGGAATTCTCTTCATACTTTGGGAGCACAGGCCCACATGGGGAGGAGGTCTTCCATTTTACTTTGACAGGAAAGCAAAGTGCTCTGCATCGCAGACACTCTACCATAAATGTGTGTCCCTACAAAGGCTAAACCCAAGGCCTTCACATTGCCTGAAAGTTTGGGGATCCACAGTTTCAGTTTTTTCAAGAGCATGGGCATTAATTTCATAAGGAAAGATTTAGCTGTATCTTCAATTCTGATGTCCATCCACAGTGTCTTTCAAAAATAATAATAAAAAAAAACAATGTCAATAAACAGTATAAGGAGAAAAGAATGGTATGTTCGGTTTTTTTTTTTTTTAAGGTTTCTAAATTTACCGATCCCTAAGAACGTGTTTGCCTACTGACTGTTAGACTCTGTTTAGAAATAGGATGGGTAGACAGCGTTTATACTGCCCGGGAACAGACCAAAAACAGTCTGGCAGTCTGCCGTCTGAGACCCTGATGTTGTCAACATGAAGAGTAACAGACACTGGACCGTTAGTAATGGGATGACGGTACCTACCAAACTCCAGGATATACTGATGGGCTTCATCTACATAGCGAATGAGTTGCTGAAGGAAGCTATAGGCAAATCGTTTCTCAATGGATGGAGTGTCCAATTCCAGATCCTTGAATCCCCTAGAGTAGCAAAAATAAAATACGGAAATCAGTTCCTACAAAGACTATCGGGAGGTACCATTTTACTTAAAATGTACATATGGAATATATAAAAAATGGAAAATGATCTAATATCCTTGCAGCTAACAGCAAAAGTGAGATTCAATTTATAAGGAATACTTTGCATCTGATAAAAAAACAAAAAAACTCTAGAGAATAACCCTATTATTTTGCAAAAAAAAAGTCGCCTTTAGAGAAACAGAGGGTCGTTTTTGTCAAAAATTTGTGCCTAAAAGATGGATGGGATTTAACCTAAGCCGTGAAAGGAACCAATCAGGTGGCCAACAGCCAAAGGTGTTAATGTTTCTGATGTGTTTATTTTGGAGATACTAAATAGTAGCTGTAAGGTTTAAATGGATCACTTTCAGCATTAAATCATTTTCAGCATTAAATCATTTTCAGCATTAAATCTGACGGGGACAGTTAAACACTCAGTCTTCGTAACAAGAACACATAATGGTAGGTATGCTTTTACCTGGATACAGCGTAGCCATTGATCTGCAAGAACTTGAGGATGTCTTGTGCTTTTTCCCTATCCTTGGCCTTCTCTTTGGCTGTCAGTGTATCATAGGGTACCAGCAGGGGATGGTTTCCACCTCCTGAAAGTATGCCCAGACAAGAACACAGCATTGAAATTAGAAAATACTCCAAAATGTGATAGTACCACGGTACAGAACTTCTGGTATCTTCCTATTAGACACGGAGTATATACAGGTTGTATAAGGCTTTTGCCTTTCCAGTGCCTTTAATGCTCTGATTAATTTAGGAAACCCATTCAAAAAAGGACTGCACATATGCCTTCCAAGAGGCATTTAAAATATGGACACGAGGCATTTGTGATATCACGTGTCGATGACATGTGCAATGACAGGGGAAGGGAGAAGCAGCCATATTCCCCTCTCCATCCAAATGAATTCTGGATGTGGAGTGTGTAAACACACCAAAACATACACAGCGTGAGCTAGTGAAATAACAAGGCATGTTTCAAGGGATAGGCTTCATTTCCCACACCTGAGAGACAGAACAGAAAAAAAAATGTCTTAAATATGGAATTTTTAGTACACGTCCCCAATCAAGCAGTACTTTAAAGTCACACATTCCACACAAAACCTATACTTATCTGCTAATTTTAAGGCTAATCTCTCTTAAATATCTCCCAAGAGCAGCATACATACTTGACTGATTAAAAATTCTGACAAGCATCTAGGTTTCTAGTTTACCTATTTTAGTGAAAAATACAAAAGAGCATTCCTTTTAGATTTAGAAAATATTGAAAATTTTTAAGAATTAATAATGAAAAATGTCTCTATAAAATTACAGATTTTGTAAAAATTTTTGTAAGGTTTATAAAAGTTTCAGAAATCGCAGGGTAATTCCAGATACAAAGATCTGATGAGCAGTGTGCCCCAGATATAAGGTTTATAAAACACATAAGGGAATGTACTTTCAATGGGATGCTGAAATTTCCTGAAACCAAGCTGCTAATGGGAATTGCAGAAAAAAATACTTAAATATTTGGCTTGAATTGTGGGGACAACGTAGAGCCTATTAGATCAGCGTCCAATATGATGTGGCCAGAAGCCACTTAAACAATCATAAACAATGAATTTGCCGACACGTGAAAGAAGCCATCAAAAACGCAAAGGAGAACATGCCATGGAATCACACGCTGAGCTTTCTCACCACTAGGTGGCAGTATACTATCATAAATGCAAAGGGAGAGGCATAGGCTAATCAAGGAATACTACACATATTAAGGATCTGTCATTTATTGTATAGTTTGGTATGAACAGTATTGACTATAATGCAATTGTCAGAAGACAACAGAAACCAGCATTTGGTGAACAGCAAGAAGGATATAGAATATGTTATTAAGCACACTGAGAACAGATTTGACTTCTACTGTAATCAAAGATGTAATGGGATGTTTTGTGGAAAAAAAATGTATAAATCAGGCATCTAATTTAATCACCCTGCAATCATCTCCTATTTTGAACTCCACTAATTCATTTAGTCCTTTATTCCCAGAAAATTATATTAATTTGGCAACCACAATGATTTGGGGATCAGATACCTGTACCAGATACTCAAGGAGGGAGATGGAGAGGGTGGGAGAAAAAATAAAAAGCCCAGGATGGGTTGGACACTAGAGTGTGCAGCTCCTGAATGGATTTTTTTTAGGTGTCTAGGTGTGTGACAGATTGTAAATGACCTTCTATTTCTAGATGCCTCTTTGTTCCTGACTTCCTGTGCTTCTCTCCTGTTCTTTCCTCTGTCTGTCTGTCTGTCTGTCTCTCTCTCTCTCTCTCACACACACACACACACACACACAGACCCCACAGGCACTAAGACATAGGGGTCATGACAGGCACCTCCTCCATGCCAACCCAGATCTCAGAAGAGAAGCAGCATGGTCAGGAGACAGGTTGGGGACAAAGTCCCCAGAGGAGAGAATAAATCTGAGAAAAGATCAAGTCATTTCTTTCCTAAAGCTGTTCACAGCCTCTAGCTTATCTTCTTTCCAAGACTCATCTCTCACCTTTGTTATTCTTAACAACTTAAAGCAAGACCCAGCGCTGTATATTCCAACACCTTTTCTCCTGGTCTACTGTTTTGGTCCTCAACCACTCACTTTCTCCTTCAAAGGGGGAAGAGTATGAGGAGTAAGAAGAATGATTAAAAGTTCTGTGGACTCATATCACCACCTTGCCCCATAGCCTGCCGCACCCATGACTGTCTCCCAGCCATGCAGTCTGAATCTGGACCAATGCCAGCTGCCCGCTGAGGTCTGGGTGTCTCACTTACAGGTTGATTGCTTTCAAAACTACACTGACTGTGGGATCCCTAAGAGCTGGCTCAGAAACTGACCAAGCCACAGTGATTGAAAGCTACTTGGGAAAAAAAGAGAACATATTTTTTTCATGTCATCTGCCTGCATGAAAAATAGGAATTTTGTTGACTAGTCACTTGGATGATGTCTCTTCAAGAATTCCACTAAGCAAAACTCTGTGCCACTATGAATCAGCCATCCATCCAACCATCCATCCATCCGTCAGCCAACCAAACATTTGTCCACTCATTTAACAAACATTCATGGAATGCTTCTAGAAAAACAGGCCCAGCCCTGAGTCGAACTTTGCAACAGGCAATTGTGGTGTAAGGAATCCTCTCTGTTCATTTCTATGACTGATTCTAATTTGCGCTACTCTGTTTCCTACTGTTTGATGCCTGGTCACATCACAGCTCTAGTTTTAACCCTGAAATGCCCTGCCCTTCAAAACTATCTCCCATATATTTTTATTTATGCCAATAAATAAGAGACAGAATTTCTTGATGCCTAGAACTGCACAGTAAATATGACAAAGGTAACAGAATTTGTGGTCCTGACCTGGAGATAGTTACTTTCTCAGTGAGGGAAAGAAATCCATGTAGGAAGTAATGAGAGGTATGCACGTGCACGCACACACACAGACATGTTTATAGACCCATACAGAATAAATAACGATGAGAGAGATCATCAGTGTAGCATACACTAAATTGAAGAAATTATTTATGCAAATAAATTAATAAAAGACTTGAGAAAATGATTAAGAATATTTAGTCACTTTAGTATTTAAGAAAAACAGCAGAAAAGAAAAGCAAAAGCATGTACGGGACAAGAGCATGACTGTACTGGGCCCAGCAGAGGGGGGGACTGGAAGTGGGAAGGCACGACATGAGAAAAATATTTAAGTTAGGGATAGAAGTCAGGGAGCGAGGTCTAAGAAATGCACAGAACACCTTGAATGTTAGAATGAGAACAGGTATCTGCAAGCTAAAATGGGCCTGAGAGAGCCATCGGAATTCTGAGACATGAAAAAAGGTACACTCACAGTCAGGTAATTATGGAATTTCCACCTGAAACTGTTACAGTCGTATTTGAACTATTCTAAGAAAACAAATGTATAGTAAGTTCTCATTCTAAAAAGACTGTTCCATCCATTTCAGAGATTCACATAGTCGCACTCCGATTGTTTCTTAATCAGGATTTTTAGAAAATATTACCTTTGGATTCCAGCTCCATTTTCTTTTTCTTTGCCCATATATTGTGGTAGTTTTCAGCCATCATTTCAGCCATAGCCTTAAGTGAACAAAATATTTATGAAATAAGTTATAGTTTAAGGAGCTTAATAGAGAAATTTGCTTGTCAATAGGTAATATAACATACTTTAAATGAATAAATCATTGTGTGTCAGTGCTAAAATACCTTTAAAAGATCATCAGACACAACTCTTTTTTTAAAGATTTTTTAAAAATATTTTATTCATTTATTTGACAGAGAGACAGCAAGAGAGGGAACACAAGCAGGGGGAGTGGGAGAGGGAGAAGCAGGCTTCCCGCTGAGCAGGGAGCCCGATGCGGGACTCGATTCCAGAACCCTGGGATCATGACCTGAGCCAAAAGCAGACCCTTAACGACTGAGCCACCCAGGCGCCCCAAACACAACTCCTAGTTGGAATCTGAATCCCAAATAATTCTACCAGCCTGTGAAACCATGCAGCATTAAATAGCAGAGGTGATCTGATGGGAATGATTCTTGTTATTTGTAATATTCAAGGACACAGGTTTTATTAATTAAATAATGAAATTTCAAATTAGCTGCGAACTTTAGCAAAAAAAAAATCTATTTATTTGCATGTTCTTATTGTAATCTCCAAAGCTTTAAAAGACAATCTAAACTTTATTAAACAGTGAATGCAAATAACCTAGAGGGACATTCTAGATTCCACATCTGTCCCAAACTTGGGGAGAGATCAGAGACCTTAGACAAACCACATTAACCTTTCTGTGGACTTTTTTTTTTTTAATTTATTTGAGAGAGTAAGAGAGAGAGAGAGAATGTGTGTGCACAGGGGGAGGGGCGTAGGAAAAGAATCTCAAGCAGACTCCCACTTTAGTGGGGAGACCAACACAGGGCTCGATCTCACAACTCTGAGACCATGACCTGAGCTAAATTCAAAAGTCAGACACGTAACTGACTATGGAGCCGGAGCCACGGAGGCTCCCTCGCTGTGGCCTTTTGCTTATCAAAATATTATCTTATCTAAAATCTTATCTCAATCTTATCAAAAGATAAGATTGCCACTAACATTCTCTCTTCTCCTTTTGATTTTCAAGTTCACTATCTCATTTTAAGATCTCCATCCATACAGGAGCAATGGGGACAGAGGGCCAGCCAAACCATTCAACATAATGAATATGACCTACTACTTAGGATTTCTCTTGATGTATTTATTTCTCTTGGATCAATACTAACTAACGATGCCAATACTGTTGTTTGATCATATTGACCTGTTGACTTCTGATACAAGACAACACATTTTCTTTTACTCAAATCATCCATTTCAAAGTACGCTCCTTAGCGACCAAGGAGAACAGATACAACTATGGCTGGAGCAGGCAGAACGTCCCCAGTTTCCTTGGATAAACGACTAAGAATACACATTCTTTAATGAGCAACTGAGGTTACCCTTAAGCAGAGCATGACTAATTCCTGATTTATTCTCTTCTCACACACTACTTCATTATAGTGGGATTTTTTAAATAGCCATTATCTTTAAGGAAAATATGTTATCTAGAAGAAACATCCTATAAAAAGTTATATCAACTTTAAAAGCAATTAAGGTCCATAATTTTCAATTTCACAGACCCTTTATATGATCACCACATTCAAATAATTCATGTGGAAAATACAGGCAGGAAAGAGTCACAGTCTGCTTTTTTAAAAATGATGCTTTTAAAAGTCCATAACACTTACGTGCAGGTCTCTGGATAGTGTGACGTTGCTCATGTCGATGGCTCGGGGACTATACCCGTGTGCGGCATCCACAGAAACCTAGATGATTTATGTGACAAAAAATGGAGCCCAATTAAAAAGCCCAGTAGAGACTTAAGACAAACATCAGAAATACAGGACAAATAAACTTCCACACGTCATGTTGCATCAGATGAAACCGGCAAGTATCTGGACAAACTTAGTTCACAAACGTATCTAGCAAATTAAATGATCTTTGGGTGTCTGATTGTTTCAACTGATGACTGAATAATATATCCCAACATCTCAAGGACTGCCAATCCCAAAAGCTAATGATCAGAATTCCACTAATTGTGCAATGAATCCAATATTCTGAAACATTACCTTTGTCAAAGGATCCCCTGTATTCTTCAGTTTCTTACAGATTCAAATTAACTGCATAAAATTTATTCTTCCTCATGCAAACAGTAATTAATCAAAGAGGGCAATATTTACAAATATTTCAGTGGGCCAAATGTTAAGACAAAATACAGCCAACTCTTTTTTTTTTCCAGTTTTTTTTTTAATTTTTTTTCAGCGTAACAGAATTCATAGTTTTACACCACGCCCAGTGCTCCATGCAATGCGTGCCCTCCACAATACCCATCACCAGGCTCCCCCAACCTCCCACCCCCCGCCCCTTCAAAACCCTCGGGTTATTTTTCAGAGTCCATAGTCTCTCATGGTTCATCTCCCCCCCAATTTCCCTCAACTCCCTTCTCTCCATCTCCCCATGTCCTCCGTGTTATTTGTTATGCTCCGCAAATAAGTGAAACCATATGATAATTGACTCTCTCTGCTTGACTTATTTCACTCAGCATAATCTCTTCCAGTCCCGTCCATGTTGCTACAA